>JANJXV010000688.1:0-451062 GCA_024803745.1 Megascapheus bottae | reverse complement strand
GGTGTGTGAAGTCAGATTTTAGGTGTGTTAAATCACAGAATGGAGGTGTGTTAAGTCACAGAATGGAGGTGTGTGCACTCAGAATGTAGGTGTGTGAAGCCACAGAATGGAGGTGTGTGAAGTCATAGAATGGAAGTGTGTGAAATCATTGAATGGAGGTGTGTGAAGTCACAGAACTGAGGTGTGTGAAGTCAGAATGGAGGTGTGTGAAGTCTGAATGGAGGTGAGTGAAGTCATAGAATGGAGGTGTGTGAAGTCATAGAATGGAGGTCTGTGAAGTCAGAATGTAGGTTTGTGAAGTCATAGCATGGAGGTGTGTGAAGTCACAGAATGGAGGTGTGTGAAGTCATAGAATGGAGGTGTGTGAAGTCATAAAATGGAGGTGTGTGAATTCATAGAATGGAGGTGTGTGAAGTCACAATGGAGTTGTGTGAAGTCATAGAATGCATGTTTTTGATGTCAACGAATGGAGGTGTGTGAAGTCATAGAATGGAGGTGAGTGAAGTCAGATTGGAGGTGTGTGAAATCACAGAATGGAGGTGTGTCAACTCAGAAATGAGGTGTGTGAAGTCAAAGAATGGAGGTGTGTGAAGTCATAGAATGGAAGAGTGTGAAATCATAGAATGGACGTGTGTGAAGTCAAAGAATTGAGGTGTGTGAAGTCAGAATGGAGGTGTGTGAAGTCAGAATGGAGGTGTGTGAAGTCAGGATGGAGGTGAGTGAAGTCATAGAATGGAGGTGTGTGAAGTCATAGAATGGAGGTCTGTGAACTCAGAAAGGAGGTTGTGAAGTCATTGAATGGAGGTGTGTGAACTCAGAATGGAGGTGTGTGAAGTCACAGAATGGAGGTGTGTGAAGTCATAGAATGGGGGTTTGTGAATTCACAGAATGGAGGTGTGTTAATTCATAGAATGGAGGTGTGTGAAGTCATAGGATCGAAGTGTGTGAAGTCACAGAATGGAGGTGTGTGAAGTCACAGAATGGAGGTGTGTGAAGTCACAGAATGGAGGTGTGTGAAGTCATAGTATGGAGGTGTGTGAAATCACAGAATGGAGTTTTGTGAAGTCACAGAATGGAGCTGTGTGAAGTCAGAACGGAGGTGTGTGAAGACATAGAATGGAGGTGTGTGAAGTCAGAATGGAGGTGTGTGAACTCATAGAATGGAGGTGTGTAAAGTCACAGAATGGATATTTGTGAAGTAAGAATGAAGGTGTTTGAAGTCATAGAGTGGAGGTGTGTGAAGTCACAGAATGGTGGTGTGTGAAGTCATAGAATGGAGGTGTGTGAAGTCATAGAATTGTGGTGTGTGAAGTCATAGAATGGAGGTGTGTGAATTCAGAGAATGGATGTTTCTGAAGAAAGAATAAATGTGTGTGAAGTCATAGAATGGAGGTGTGTGAAGTCAAATTGGAAGTGTGTGAACTCATAGAATGGAGGTGTGTGAACTCATAGAATGGAGGTGTGTGAAGTCATGGAATGGAGGTGTGTGAAGTCAAAGAATGGACGTGTGTGAAGTGAAACAATAGAGGTGTGTGAAGTCACAGAATGGAGGTGTGTGAAGTGAAACAGTAGAGGTGTGTGAAGACATAGAATGGAGGTGTGTGAAGTCACAAAATGGAAGAGTGTGAAGTCAAAACGGAGGTGTGTGAAGTCACAGAATGGAGATGTGTGAAGTCGCAGAATGGAGGTGTGTGAAGTCAAAAAGGTGGTGGGTGAAGTCACAGAATGGAGGTGTGTGAAGTCATAGAATGGAGGTGTGTGAAATCATAGAATGGAGGTATGTGAAGTCAGAATGGAGGTGTGTGAAGTCACAGAATTGAGGTGTGTGAAGTCACAGAATGGAGGTGTGTGAAGTCAGAATGAAGGTGTGTGAAGTCACAGAATGGAGGTGGAGGGGTGTGAAGTCACAGAATGGATGTTTGTGAAGTAAGAATGAAGGTGTTTGAAGTCATAGAGTGGAGGTGTGTGAAGTCACAGAATTGAGGCGTGTGAAGTCATAGAATGGAGGTGTGTGAAGTCATAAAATGGAGGTGTGTGAACTCATAGAATGGAGGTGTGTGAAGTCAAAATGGAGTTGTGTGAAGTCATACAATGGTGTTTTTTGATGTCAACGAATGGAGGTGTGTGAAGTCATAGAATGGAGGTGTGTGAAGTCAGATTGGAGGTGTGTGAAATCACAGAATGGAGGTGTGTGAAGTCACAGAATGGAGGTGTGTGAACTCAGAATGTAGGTGTGTGAAGCCACAGAATGGAGGTGTGTGAAGTCATAGGATGGAAGTGTGTGAAATCATTAAATGGAGGTGTGTGAAGTCACAGAATTGAGGTGTGTGAAGTCAGAATGGAGGTGTGTGAAGTCAGAATGGATGTGAGTGAAGTCATAGAATGGAGGTGTGTGAAGTCATAGAATGGAGGTCTGTGAACTCAGAACGGAGGTTTGTGAAGTCATAGAATGGAGGTGTGTTAAGTCACAGAATGGAGGTGTGTGAAGTCATAGAATGGAGGTGTGTGAAGTCATAAAATGGAGGTGAGTGAATTCATAGAATGTAGGTGTGTGAAGTCACAATGGAGTTGTGTGAAGTCATAGAATGGTTGTTTTTTATGTCAACGAATGGAGGTGTGTGAACTCATAGAATGGAAGTGTGTGAAGTCAGATTGGAGGTGTGTGAAATCAAAGAATGGAGGTGTGTCAACTCAGAAGTGAGTTGTGTGAAGTCAAAGAATGGAGGTGTGTGAAGTCATAGAATGGAGTTTTGTGAAATCATGGAATGGAGGTGTGTGAAGTCAGAATGGAGGTGTGTGAAGTCACAGAATTGAGGTGTGTGAAGTCACAGAATAGAGGTGTGTGAAGTCAGAATGAAGGTGTGTGAAGTCACATAATGGAGGTGTGTGAAGTCACAGAATGGATGTTTGTGAAATCATAGAATGGAGGTGTGTGAAGTCAGAATGGAGGTGTGTGAAGTCACAGAATTGAGGTGTATGAAGTCACAAAATGGAGGTGTGTGAAGTCAGAATGAAGGTGTGTGAAGTCCCAGAATGGAGGTGTGTGAAGGAACAGAATGGATGTTTGTGAAGTAAGAATGAAGGTGTTTGAAGTCATAGAGTGGAGGTGTGTAAAATCACAGAATGGAGGTGTGTGAAGTCACAGAATGGAGGTGTGTAAACTCAGAATGTAGGTGTGTGACGCCACAGAATGGAGGTGTGTGAAGTCATAGAATTGAAGTGTGTGAAATCATAGAATGGAGGTGTGTGAAGTCACAGAATTAAGGTGTGTGAAGTCAGAATGGAGGTGTGTGAAGTCAGGATGGAGGTGAGTGAAGTCATAGAATGGAGGTGTGTGAAGTCATAGAATGGAGGTCTGTGAACTCAGAAAGGAGGTTGTGAAGTCATAGAATGGAGGTGTGTGAACTCAGAATGGAGGTGTGTGAAGTCATAGAATGGGGGTTTGTGAATTCACAGAATGGAGGTGTGTTAATTCATAGAATGGAGGTGTGTGAAGTCATAGGATCGAAGTGTGTGAAGTCACAGAATGGAGGTGTGTGAAGTCACAGAATGGAGGTGTGTGAAGTCACAGAATGGAGGTGTGTGAAGTCATAGTATGGAGGTGTGTGAAATCACAGAATGGAGTTTTGTGAAGTCACAGAATGGAGCTGTGTGAAGTCAGAACGGAGGTGTGTGAAGACATAGAATGGAGGTGTGTGAAGTCAGAATGGAGGTGTGTGAACTCATAGAATGGAGGTGTGTAAAGTCACAGAATGGATATTTGTGAAGTAAGAATGAAGGTGTTTGAAGTCATAGAGTGGAGGTGTGTGAAGTCACAGAATGGTGGTGTGTGAAGTCATAGAATGGAGGTGTGTGAAGTCATAGAATTGTGGTGTGTGAAGTCATAGAATGGAGGTGTGTGAATTCAGAGAATGGATGTTTCTGAAGAAAGAATAAATGTGTGTGAAGTCATAGAATGGAGGTGTGTGAAGTCAAATTGGAAGTGTGTGAACTCATAGAATGGAGGTGTGTGAACTCATAGAATGGAGGTGTGTGAAGTCATGGAATGGAGGTGTGTGAAGTCAAAGAATGGACGTGTGTGAAGTGAAACAATAGAGGTGTGTGAAGTCACAGAATGGAGGTGTGTGAAGTGAAACAGTAGAGGTGTGTGAAGACATAGAATGGAGGTGTGTGAAGTCACAAAATGGAAGAGTGTGAAGTCAAAACGGAGGTGTGTGAAGTCACAGAATGGAGATGTGTGAAGTCGCAGAATGGAGGTGTGTGAAGTCAAAAAGGTGGTGGGTGAAGTCACAGAATGGAGTTGTGTGAAGTCATAGAATGGAGGTGTGTGAAATCATAGAATGGAGGTATGTGAAGTCAGAATGGAGGTGTGTGAAGTCACAGAATTGAGGTGTGTGAAGTCACAGAATGGAGGTGTGTGAAGTCAGAATGAAGGTGTGTGAAGTCACAGAATGGAGGTGGAGGGGTGTGAAGTCACAGAATGGATGTTTGTGAAGTAAGAATGAAGGTGTTTGAAGTCATAGAGTGGAGGTGTGTGAAGTCACAGAATTGAGGCGTGTGAAGTCATAGAATGGAGGTGTGTGAAGTCATAAAATGGAGGTGTGTGAACTCATAGAATGGAGGTGTGTGAAGTCAAAATGGAGTTGTGTGAAGTCATACAATGGTGTTTTTTGATGTCAACGAATGGAGGTGTGTGAAGTCATAGAATGGAGGTGTGTGAAGTCAGATTGGAGGTGTGTGAAATCACAGAATGGAGGTGTGTGAAGTCACAGAATGGAGGTGTGTGAACTCAGAATGTAGGTGTGTGAAGCCACAGAATGGAGGTGTGTGAAGTCATAGGATGGAAGTGTGTGAAATCATTAAATGGAGGTGTGTGAAGTCACAGAATTGAGGTGTGTGAAGTCAGAATGGAGGTGTGTGAAGTCAGAATGGATGTGAGTGAAGTCATAGAATGGAGGTGTGTGAAGTCATAGAATGGAGGTCTGTGAACTCAGAACGGAGGTTTGTGAAGTCATAGAATGGAGGTGTGTTAAGTCACAGAATGGAGGTGTGTGAAGTCATAGAATGGAGGTGTGTGAAGTCATAAAATGGAGGTGAGTGAATTCATAGAATGTAGGTGTGTGAAGTCACAATGGAGTTGTGTGAAGTCATAGAATGGTTGTTTTTTATGTCAACGAATGGAGGTGTGTGAACTCATAGAATGGAAGTGTGTGAAGTCAGATTGGAGGTGTGTGAAATCAAAGAATGGAGGTGTGTCAACTCAGAAGTGAGTTGTGTGAAGTCAAAGAATGGAGGTGTGTGAAGTCATAGAATGGAGTTTTGTGAAATCATGGAATGGAGGTGTGTGAAGTCAGAATGGAGGTGTGTGAAGTCACAGAATTGAGGTGTGTGAAGTCACAGAATGGAGGTGTGTGAAGTCAGAATGAAGGTGTGTGAAGTCACATAATGGAGGTGTGTGAAGTCACAGAATGGATGTTTGTGAAGTAAGAATGAAGGTGTTTGAAGTCATAGAGTGGAGGTGTGTGAAGTCACAGAATGGAGGTGTGTGAAGTCATAGAATGGAAGTGTGTGAAGTCATAGAATTGAGGTGTGTGAAGTCATAGAATGGATGTGTGTGAAGTCATAAAATGGAGATGTGTGAACTCATAGAATGGAGGTGTGTGAAGGCAAAATGGAGTTGTATGAAGTCATAGAATGGTGTTTTTTTATGTCAACGAATGGAGGTGTGTGAAGTCATAGAATGGAGGTGTGTGAAGTCAGAGAATGGATGTTTCTGAAGTAAGAATGAAGGTGTGTGAAGTCATAGAATGGAGGTGTGTGAAGTCAAATTGGAGGTGTGTGAACTCATAGAATGGAGGTGTGTGAACTCATAGAATGGAGGTGTTTGAAGTCATGGAATGGAGGTGTGTGAAGTCAAAGAATGGAGGTGTGTGAAGTGAAACAATAGAGGTATGTGAAGTCACAGAATGGAGGTGTGTGAAGTCACAGAATGGAAGTGTGTGAAGTCAAAACGGAGGTGTGTGAAGTCACAAAATGGAGGTGTGTGAAGTCACAGAATGGAGGTGTGTGAAGACAAAAAGGTGGTGTGTGAAGTCACAGAATGAAGGTGTGTGAAGTCATAGAATGGAGGTGTGTGAAATCATAGAATGGAGGTATGTGAAGTCAGAATGGAGGTGTGTGAAGTCACAGAATTGAGGTGTGTGAAGTCACAGAATGGAGGTGTGTGAAGTCAGAATGAAGGTGTGTGAAGTCACAGAATGGAGGTGTGTGAAGTCACAGAATGGATGTTTGTGAAGTAAGAATGAAGGTGTTTGAAGTCATAGAGTGGAGGTGTGTGAAGTCACAGAATAGAGGTGTGTGAAGTCATAGAATGAAGGTGTGTGAAGTCATAGAATTGAGGTGTGTGAAGTCATAGAATGGATGTGTGTGAAGTCATAAAATGGAGATGTGTGAACTCATAGAATGGAGGTGTGTGAAGTCAAAATGGAGTTGTGTGAAGTCATTGAATGGTGTTTTCTGATGTCAACGAATGGAGGTGTGTGAAGTCATAGAATGGAGGTGTGTGAAGTCAGATTGGAGATGTGTGAAATCACAGAATGGAGGTGTGTGAAGTCACAGAATGGATGTGTGTGAAGTCAAAACGGAGGTGTGTGAAGTCACAGAATGGAGGTGTGTGAAGTCACAGAATGGAGGTGTGTGAAGTCAAAAAGGTGGTGTGTGAAGTCACAGAATGGAGGTGTGTGAAGTCATAGAATTGAGGTGTGTGAAATCATAGAATGGAGGTGTGTGAAGTCAGAATGGAGGTGTGTGAAGTCACAGAATTGAGGTGTATGAAGTCACAAAATGGAGGTGTGTGAAGTCAGAATGAAGGTGTGTGAAATCCCAGAATGGAGGTGTGTGAAGTCACAGAATGGATGTTTGTGAAGTAAGAATTAAGGTGTTTGAAGTCAAAGAGTGGAGGTGTGTGAAATCACAGAATGGAGGTGTGTGAAGTCACAGAATGGAGGTGTGTAAACTCAGAATGTAGGTGTGTGACGCCACAGAATGGAGGTGTGTGAAGTCATAGAATGGAAGTGTGTGAAATCATAGAATGGAGGTGTGTGAAGTAACAGAATTAAGGTGTGTGAAGTCAGATTGGAGGTGTGTGAAGTCAGGATGGAGGTGAGTGAAGTCATAGAATGGAGGTGTGTGAAGTCATAGAATGGAGGTCTGTGAACTCAGAAAGGAGGTTGTGAAGTCATAGAATGGAGGTGTGTGAACTCAGAATGGAGGTGTGTGAAGTCACAGAATGGAGGTGTGTGAAGTCATAGAATGGAGGTTTGTGAACTCACAGAATGGAGGTGTGTTAATTCATAGAATTGAGGTGTGTGAAGTCATAGGATCGAAGTGTGTGAAGTCACAGAATGGAGGTGTGTGAAGTCACAGAATGGAGGTGTGTGAAGTCACAGAATGGAGGTGTGTGAACTCAGAATGTAGGTGTTTGAAGCCACAGAATGGAGGTGTGTGAAGTCATAGAATGGAAGTGTGTGAAGTCATAGAAAAGAGGTGTGTGAACTCAGAATGGAGGTGTGTGAAGTCACAGAATGGAGGTTTGTGAAGTCATAGAATGGAGGTGTGTGAAGTCAGAGAATGGATGTTTCTGAAGTAAGAATGAAGGTGTGTGAAGTCATAGAATGGAGGTTTGTGAACTCACAGAATGGAGGTGTGTTAATTCATAGAATGGAGGTTTGTGAATTCATGGAATGGCGGTGTTTGAAGTCAAAGAATGGAGATGTGTGAAGTGAAACAATAGAGGTGTGTGAAGTCACAGAATGGAGGTGTGTGAAGTCACAGATTGGAAGTGTGTGAAGGCAAAACGGAGTTGTGTGAAGTCATAGAATGGAGGTGTGTGAAATCATAGAATGGAGGTATGTGAAGTCAGAATGGAGGTGTGTGAAGTCACAGAATTGAGGTGTGTGAAGTCACAGAATGGATGTTTGTGAAGTAAGAATGATGGTGTATGAAGTCACAGAGTGGAGGTGTGTGAAGTCACAGAATGGAGGTGTGTGAAGTCATAGAATGGAGGTGTGTGAAGTCATAGAATTGAGGTGTGTGAAGTCATAGAATGGAGGTGTGTGAAGTCATAAAATGGAGGTGTGTGAACTCATGGAATGGAGGTGTGTGAAGTCAAAATGGAGTTGTGTGAAGTCATAGAATGGTGTTTTTTGATGTCAACGAATGGAGGTGTGTGAAGTCATAGAATGGAGGTGTGTGAAGTCAGATTTTAGGTGTGTTAAATCACAGAATGGAGGTGTGTTAAGTCACAGAATGGAGGTGTGTGCACTCAGAATGTAGGTGTGTGAAGCCACAGAATGGAGGTGTGTGAAGTCATAGAATGGAAGTGTGTGAAATCATTGAATGGAGGTGTGTGAAGTCACAGAACTGAGGTGTGTGAAGTCAGAATGGAGGTGTGTGAAGTCTGAATGGAGGTGAGTGAAGTCATAGAATGGAGGTGTGTGAAGTCATAGAATGGAGGTCTGTGAAGTCAGAATGTAGGTTTGTGAAGTCATAGCATGGAGGTGTGTGAAGTCACAGAATGGAGGTGTGTGAAGTCATAGAATGGAGGTGTGTGAAGTCATAAAATGGAGGTGTGTGAATTCATAGAATGGAGGTGTGTGAAGTCACAATGGAGTTGTGTGAAGTCATAGAATGCATGTTTTTGATGTCAACGAATGGAGGTGTGTGAAGTCATAGAATGGAGGTGAGTGAAGTCAGATTGGAGGTGTGTGAAATCACAGAATGGAGGTGTGTCAACTCAGAAATGAGGTGTGTGAAGTCAAAGAATGGAGGTGTGTGAAGTCATAGAATGGAAGAGTGTGAAATCATAGAATGGACGTGTGTGAAGTCAAGAATTGAGGTGTGTGAAGTCAGAATGGAGGTGTGTGAAGTCAGAATGGAGGTGTGTGAAGTCATAGAATGGAACTGTGTGAAGTCATAGAATGGAGGTCTGTGAACTCAGAATGGGGGTTTGTGAAGTCATACAATGGAGGTGTGTGAACTCAGAATTGAGGTGTGTGAAGTCACAGAATGGAGGTGTGTGATGTCAGAATGAAGGTGTGTGAAGTCACAGAACGGAGGTGTGTGAAGTCACAGAATGGATGTTTGTGAAGTAAGAATGAAGGTGTTTGAAGTCATAGAGTGGAGGTGTGTGAAGTCACAGAATAGAGGTGTGTGAAGTCATAGAATGGAGGTGTGTGAAGTCATAGAATTGAGGTGTGTGAAGTCATAGAATGGATGTGTGTGAAGTCATAAAATGGAGATGTGTGAACTCATAGAATGGAGGTGTGTGAAGTCAAAATGGAGTTGTGTGAAGTCATTGAATGGTGTTTTCTGATGTCAACGAATGGAGGTGTGTGAAGTCATAGAATGGAGGTGTGTGAAGTCAGATTGGAGATGTGTGAAATCACAGAATGGAGGTGTGTGAGGTCACAGAATGGATGTGTGTGAAGTCAAAACGGAGGTGTGTGAAGTCACAGAATGGAGGTGTGTGAAGTCACAGAATGGAGGTGTGTGAAGTCAAAAAGGTGGTGTGTGAAGTCACAGAATGGAGGTGTGTGAAGTCATAGAATGGAGGTGTGTGAAATCATAGAATGGAGGTGTGTGAAGTCAGAATGGAGGTGTGTGAAGTCACAGAATTGAGGTGAATGAAGTCACAAAATGGAGGTGTGTGAAGTCAGAATGAAGGTGTGTGAAATCCCAGAATGGAGGTGTGTGAAGTCACAGAATGGATGTTTGTGAAGTAAGAATTAAGGTGTTTGAAGTCAAAGAGTGGAGGTGTGTGAAATCACAGAATGGAGGTGTGTGAAGTCACAGAATGGAGGTGTGTAAACTCAGAATGTAGGTGTGTGACGCCACAGAATGGAGGTGTGTGAAGTCATAGAATGGAAGTGTGTGAAATCATAGAATGGAGGTGTGTGAAGTAACAGAATTAAGGTGTGTGAAGTCATATTGGAGGTGTGTGAAGTCAGGATGGAGGTGAGTGAAGTCATAGAATGGAGGTGTGTGAAGTCATAGAATGGAGGTCTGTGAACTCAGAAAGGAGGTTGTGAAGTCATAGAATGGAGGTGTGTGAACTCAGAATGGAGGTGTGTGAAGTCACAGAATGGAGGTGTGTGAAGTCATAGAATGGAGGTTTGTGAACTCACAGAATGGAGGTGTGTTAATTCATAGAATTGAGGTGTGTGAAGTCATAGGATCGAAGTGTGTGAAGTCACAGAATGGAGGTGTGTGAAGTCACAGAATGGAGGTGTGTGAAGTCACAGAATGGAGGTGTGTGAACTCAGAATGTAGGTGTTTGAAGCCACAGAATGGAGGTGTGTGAAGTCATAGAATGGAAGTGTGTGAAGTCATAGAAAAGAGGTGTGTGAACTCAGAATGGAGGTGTGTGAAGTCACAGAATGGAGGTTTGTGAAGTCATAGAATGGAGGTGTGTGAAGTCAGAGAATGGATGTTTCTGAAGTAAGAATGAAGGTGTGTGAAGTCATAGAATGGAGGTTTGTGAACTCACAGAATGGAGGTGTGTTAATTCATAGAATGGAGGTTTGTGAATTCATGGAATGGCGATGTTTGAAGTCAAAGAATGGAGATGTGTGAAGTGAAACAATAGAGGTGTGTGAAGTCACAGAATGGAGGTGTGTGAAGTCACAGATTGGAAGTGTGTGAAGGCAAAACGGAGTTGTGTGAAGTCATAGAATGGAGGTGTGTGAAATCATAGAATGGAGGTATGTGAAGTCAGAATGGAGGTGTGTGAAGTCACAGAATTGAGGTGTGTGAAGTCACAGAATGGAGGTGTGTGAAGTCAGAATGAAGGTGTGTGAAGTCACAGAATGTAGGTGTGTGAAGTCACAGAATGGATGTTTGTGAAGTAAGAATGATGGTGTATGAAGTCACAGAGTGGAGGTGTGTGAAGTCACAGAATGGAGGTGTGTGAAGTCATAGAATGGAGGTGTGTGAAGTCATAGAATTGAGGTGTGTGAAGTCATAGAATGGAGGTGTGTGAAGTCATAAAATGGAGGTGTGTGAACTCATGGAATGGAGGTGTGTGAAGTCAAAATGGAGTTGTGTGAAGTCATAGAATGGTGTTTTTTGATGTCAACGAATGGAGGTGTGTGAAGTCATAGAATGGAGGTGTGTGAAGTCAGATTTTAGGTGTGTTAAATCACAGAATGGAGGTGTGTTAAGTCACAGAATGGAGGTGTGTGCACTCAGAATGTAGGTGTGTGAAGCCACAGAATGGAGGTGTGTGAAGTCATAGAATGGAAGTGTGTGAAATCATTGAATGGAGGTGTGTGAAGTCACAGAATTGAGGTGTGTGAAGTCAGAATGGAGGTGTGTGAAGTCTGAATGGAGGTGAGTGAAGTCATAGAATGGAGGTGTGTGAAGTCATAGAATGGAGGTCTGTGAAGTCAGAATGTAGGTTTGTGAAGTCATAGCATGGAGGTGTGTGAAGTCACAGAATGGAGGTGTGTGAAGTCATAGAATGGAGGTGTGTGAAGTCATAAAATGGAGGTGTGTGAATTCATAGAATGGAGGTGTGTGAAGTCACAATGGAGTTGTGTGAAGTCATAGAATGCATGTTTTTGATGTCAACGAATGGAGGTGTGTGAAGTCATAGAATGGAGGTGAGTGAAGTCAGATTGGAGGTGTGTGAAATCACAGAATGGAGGTGTGTCAACTCAGAAATGAGGTGTGTGAAGTCAAAGAATGGAGGTGTGTGAAGTCATAGAATGGAAGAGTGTGAAATCATAGAATGGACGTGTGTGAAGTCAAAGAATTGAGGTGTGTGAAGTCAGAATGGAGGTGTGTGAAGTCAGAATGGAGGTGTGTGAAGTCATAGAATGGAAGTGTGTGAAGTCATAGAATGGAGGTCTGTGAACTCAGAATGGGGGTTTGTGAAGTCATACAATGGAGGTGTGTGAACTCAGAATAGAGGTGTGTGAAGTCACAGAATGTAGGTGTGTGAAGTCATAGAATGGAGGTGTGTGAATTCATAGAATGGAGGTGTGTGACGTCATAGGATCGAGGTGTGTGAAGTCACAGAATGGAGGTGTGTGAAGTCACAGAATGGAGGTGTGTGAAGTCAGAATGGAGGTGTGTGAAGCCACAGAATGGAGGTGTGTGAAGTCACAAAATGGAGGTTTGTGAAGTCATAGAATGGAGGTGTGTGAAGTCAGAGAATGGATGTTTCTGAAGTAAGAATGAAGGTGTGTGAAGTCATAGAATGGAGGTGTGTGAAGTCAAATTGGAGGTGTGTGAACTCATAGAATGGAGGTGTGTGAACTCATAGAATGGAGGTGTGTGAAGTCATGGAATGGAGGTGTGTGAAGTCAAAGAATGGAGGTGTGTGAAGTGAAACAATAGAGGTGTGTGAAGTCACAGAATGTAGGGGTGTGAAGTCACAGAATGGAAGTGTGTGAAGTCAAAACGGAGGTGTGTGAAGCCACAGAATGGAGGTGTGTGAAGTCACAGAATGGAGGTGTGTGAAGTCAGAATGGAGGTGTATGAAGTCACAGAATTGAGGTGTATGAAGTCACAGAATGGAGGTGTGTGAAGTCAGAATGAAGGTGTGTGAAGTCACAGAATGGAGGTGTGTGAAGTCACAGAATGGATGTTTGTGAAGTAAGAATGAAGGTGTTTGAAGTCATAGAGTGGAGGTGTGTGAAGTCACAGAATTGAGGTGTGTGAATTGAGATTGGAGGTGTGTGATATCACAGAATGGAGGTGTGTGAAGTGATAGAATGGAGGTGTGTGAAGTCATAAAATGGAGGTGTGTGAACTCATAGAATGGAGGTGTGTGAAGTTAAAATGGAGTTGTGTGAAGTCATAGAATGGTGTTGTTTGATGTCAACGAATGGAGGTGTGTGAAGTCATAGAATGGAGGTGTGTGAAGTCAGATTGGAGGTGTGTGAAATCACAGAATGGAGGTGTGTGAAGTCACAGAATGGAGGTGTGTAAACTCAGAATGCAGGAGTGTGAAGCCACAGAATGGAGGTGTGTGAAGTCATAGAATGGAAGTGTTTGAAATCATAGAATTGAGGTGTGTGAAGTCACAGAATTGAGGTGTGTGAAGTCAGAATGGAGGTGTGTGAAGTCAGAAAGGAGGTGAGTGAAGTCATAGAATGGAGGTGTGTGAAGTCATAGAATGGAGGTCTGTGAACTCAGAATGGATGTTTGTGAAGTCATAGAATGGAGGTGTGTGAACTCAGAATTGAGGTGTATGAAGTCACAGAATGGAGGTGTGTGAAGTCATAGAATGGAGGTTTGTGAACTCACAGAATGGAGGTGTGTTAATTCATAGAATGGAGGTGTGTGAAGTCATAGGATCGAGGTGTGTGAAGTCACAGAATGGAAGTGTGTGAAGTCACAGAATGGAGGTGTGTGAAGTCACAGAATGGAGGTGTGTGAACTCAGAATGTAGGTGTGTGAAGCCACAGAATGGAGGTGTGTGAAGTCATAGAATGGAAGTGTGTGAAGTCATAGAAAGGAGGTGTGTGAACTCAGAATGGAGGTGTGTGAAGTCACAGAATGGAGGTTTGTGAAGTCATAGAATGGAGGTGTGTGAAGTCAGAGAATGGATGTTTCTGAAGTAAGAATGAAGGTGTGTGAAGTCATAGAATGGAAATGTGTGAAGTCAAATTGGAGGTGTGTGAACTCATAGAATGGAGGTGTGTGAACTCATAGAATGGAGGTTTGTGAAGTAATGGAATGGCGGTGTGTGAAGTCAAAGAATGGAGGTGTGTGAAGTGAAACAATAGAGGTGTGTGAAGTCACAGAATGGAGGTGTGTGAAGTCACAGATTGGAAGTGTGTGAAGTCAAAACGGAGGTGTGTGAAGTCACAGAATGGAGGTGTGTGAAGTCAGAGAATGGAGGTGTGTGAAGTCAAAAAGGTTTTGTGTGAAGTCACAGAATGGAGGTGTGTGAATTCATAGAATGGAGCTGTGTGAAGTCAGAATGGAGGTGTGTGAAGTCAGAATGGAGGGGTGTGAAGTCAGAATGGAGGTGTGTGAAGTCACAGAATGGAGGTGTGTGAAGTCATAGAATGGAGGTGTGTGAAGTCAGAGAATATATGTTTCTTAAGTAAGAATGAAGGTGTGTGAAGTCATAGAATGGAGATGTGTGAAGTCAAATTGGAGGTGTGTGTACTCATAGAATGGAGGTGTGTGAACTCATAGAATGGAGGTTTGTGAAGTCATGGAATGGCGGTGTTTGAAGTCAAAGAATGGAGGTGTGTGAAGTGAAAAAATAGAGGTGTGTGAAGTCACAGAATGGAGGTGTGTGAAGTCACAGATTGGAAGTGTGTGAAGGCAAAACGGAGGTGTGTGAAGTCACAGAATGGAGGTGTTTGAAGTCACAGAATGGAGGTGTGTGAAGTCATAGAATGGAGGTGTGTGAAATCATAGAATGGAGGTATGTGAAGTCAGAATGGAGGTGTGTGAAGTCACAGAATTGAGGTGTGTGAAGTCACAGAATGGAGGTGTGTGAAGTCAGAATGAAGGTGTGTGAAGTCACAGAATGGAGGTGTGTGAAGTCACAGAATGGATGTTTGTGAAGTCATAGAATTGAGGTGTGTGAAGTCATAGAATGGAGGTGTGTGAAGTCATAAAATGGAGGTGTGTGAACTCATAGAATGGAGGTGTGTGAAGTCAAAATGGAGTTGTGTGAAGTCATAGAATGGTGTTTTTTGATGTCAACGAATGGAGGTGTGTGAAGTCATAGAATGGAGGTGTGTGAAGTCAGATTGGAGGTGTGTGAAATCACAGAATGGAGGTGTGTTAAGTCACAGAATGGAGGTGTGTGAACTCAGAATGTAGGTGTGTGAAGCCACAGAATGGAGGTGTGTGAAGTCATAGAATGGAAGTGTGTGAAATCATTGAATGGAGGTGTGTGAAGTCACAGAATTGAGGTGTGTGAAGTCAGAATGGAGGTGTTTGAAGTCTGAATTGAGGTGAGTGAAGTCATAGAATGGAGGTTTGTGAAGTCATAGAATGGAGGTCTGTGAAGTCAGAATGGAGGTTTGTGAAGTCATAGCATGGAGGTGTGTGAAGTCACAGAATGGAGGTGTGTGAAGTCATAGAATGGAGGTGTGTGAAGTCATAGAATGAAGGTGTGTGAAGTCAGAATGGAGGTGTGTGAAGTCATAGAATTGAGGTGTGGGAAGTCATAGAATGGAGGTGTGTGAAGTCATAAAATGGAGATGTGTGAACTCATAGAATGGAGGTGTGTGAAGTTAAAATGGAGTTGTGTGAAGTCATAGAATGGAGGTTTTTGACGTCAACGAATGGAGGTGTGTGAAGTCACAGAATGGAGGTGTGTGAACTCAGAATGGAGGTGTGTGAAGTCACAGAATGGAGGTTTGTGAAGTCTTAGAATGGAGGTGTGTGAAGTCAGAGAATGGATGTTTCTGAAGTAAGAATGAAGGTGTGTGAAGTCATAGAATGGAGGTTTGTGAACTCACAGAATGGAGGTGTGTTAATTCATAGAATGGAGGTTTGTGAATTCATGGAATGGCGGTGTTTGAAGTCAAAGAATGGAGGTGTGTGAAGTGAAACAACAGAGGTGTGTGAAGTCACAGAATGGAGGTGTGTGAAGTCACAGATTGGAAGTGTGTGAAGGCAAAACGGAGTTGTGTGAAGTCATAGAATGGAGGTGTGTGAAATCATAGAATGGAGGTATGTGAAGTCAGAATGGAGGTGTGTGAAGTCACAGAATTGAGGTGTGTGAAGTCACAGAATGGAGGTGTGTGAAGTCAGAATGAAGGTGTGTGAAGTCACAGAATGTAGGTGTGTGAAGTCACAGAATGGATGTTTGTGAAGTAAGAATGAAGGTGTGTGAAGTCATAGAATGGAGGTGTGTGAAGTCAAATTGGAGGTGTGTGAACTCATAGAATGGAGGTGCGTGAAATCATAGAGTTTAGGTGTGTGAAGTCATGGAATGGAGGTGTGTGAAATCACAGAATGGAAGTGTGTGAAGTCAAAACGGAGGTGTGTGAAGTCACAGAATGGAGGTGTGTGAAGTCACAGAATGGAGGTGTGTGAAGTCAAAAAGGTGGTGTGTGAAGTCACAGAATGGAAATGTGTGAAGTCATAGAATGGAGGTGTGTGAAATCATAGAATGGATGTATGTGAAGTCAGAATGGAGGTGTGTGAAGTCACAGAATGGAGGTGTGTGAAGTCACAGAATGGAGGTGTGTGAACTCAGAATGGAGGTGTGTGAAGCCACAGAATGGAGGTGTGTGAAGCCATAGAATGGAAGTGTGTGAAGTCATAGAATGGAGGTGCGTGAAGGAAGAATGGAGGGTTGTGAAGTCACAGAATGGAGGTTTGTAAAATCAGAATGGAGGTGTGTGAAGTTAGAGAATGGAGGTTTGTGAAGTCATAGAATGGAGGTGTGTGAAGTCAGAGAATGGATGTTTCTGAAGTAAGAATGAAGGTGTGTGAAGTCATAGAATGGAGGTGTGTGAAGTCAAATTGGAGGTGTGTGAACTCATAGAATGGAGGTGTGTGAAGTCATGGAATGGAAGTGTGTGAAGTCAAAGAATGGAGGTGTTTGAAGTGAAAAAATAGAGGTGTGTGAAGTCACAGAATGGAGGTGAGTTAATTCATAGAATGGAGGTGTGTGAAGTCATAGGATCGAAGTGTTTGAAGTCACAGAATGGAGGTGTGTGAAGTCAGAGAATGTAGGTGTGTGAAGCCACAGAATGGAGGTGTGTGAAGTCATAGAATGGAAGTGTGTGAAGTCATAGAAAGGAGGTGTGTGAACTCAGAATGGAGGTGTGTGAAGTCACAGAATGGAGGTTTGTGAAGTCATAGAATGGAGGTGTGTGAAGTCAGAGAATGTATGTTGCTGAAGTAAGAATGAAGGTGTGTGAAGTCATAGAATGGAGATGTGTGAAGTCAAATTGGAGGTGTGTGAACTCATAGAATGGAGGTGTGTGATCTCATAGAATGGAGGTTTGTGAAGTCATGGAATGGCGGTGTTTGAAGTCAAAGAATGGAGGTGTGTGAAGTGAAACAATAGAGGTGTGTGAAGTCACAGAATGGAGGTGTGTGAAGTCACAGATTGGAAGTGTGTGAAGGCAAAACAGAGGTGTGTGAAGTCACAGAATGGAGGTGTGTGAAGTCACAGAATGGAGGTGTGTGAAGACAAAAAGGTGGTGTGTGAAGTCACAGAATGGAGGTGTGTGAAGTCATAGAATGGAGGTGTGTGAAATCATAGAATGGAGGTATGTGAAGTCAGAATGGAGGTGTGTGAAGTCACAGAATTGAGGTGTGTGAAGTCACAGAATGGAGGTGTGTGAAGTCAGAATGAAGGTGTGTGAAGTCACAGAATGGAGGTGTGTGAAGTCACAGAATGGATGTTTGTGAAGTAAGAATGAAGGTGTTTGAAGTCACAGAGTGGAGGTGTGTGAAGTCACAGAATGGAGGTGTGTGAAGTCATAGAATGGAGGTGTGTGAAGTCACAGAATTGAGGTGTGTGAAGTCATAGATTGGAGGTGTGTGAAGTCATAAAATGGAGTGTGTGAACTCATAGAATGGAGGTGTGTGAAGTCAAAATGGAGTTGTGTGAAGTCATAGAATGGTGTTTTTTGATGTCAACGAATGGAGGTGTGTGAAGTCATAGAATGGAGGTGTGTGAAGTCAGATTGGAGGTGTGTGAAATCACAGAATGGAGGTGTGTTAAGTCACAGAATGGAGGTGTGTGAACTCAGAATGTAGGTGTGTGAAGCCACAGAATGGAGGTGTGTGAAGTCATAGAATGGAAGTGTGTGAAATCATTGAATGGAGGTGTGTGAAGTCACAGAATTGAGGTGTGTGAAGTCAGAATGGAGGTGTGTGAAGTCTGAATGGAGGTGAGTGAAGTCATAGAATGGAGGTGTGTGAAGTCATAGAATTGAGGTCTGTGAAGTCAGAATGGAGGTTTGTGAAGTCATAGCATGGAGGTGTGTGAAGTCATAAAATGGAGGTGTGTGAATTCATAGAATGGAGGTGTGTGAAGTCACAATCGAGTTGTGTGAAGTCATAGAATGCATGTTTTTGATGTCAACGAATGGAGGTGTGTGAAGTCATAGAATGGAGGTGAGTGAAGTCAGGTTGGAGGTGTGTGAAATCACAGAATGGAGGTGTGTCAACTCAGAAATGAGGTGTGTGAAGTCATAGAATGGAGGTTTGTGAAGTCATAGAATGGAAGTGTGTGAAATCATAGAATGGAGGTGTGTGAAGTCAAAGAATTGAGGTGTGTGAATTCAGAATGGAGGTGTGTGAAGTCAGAATGGAGTTGTGTGAAGTCATAGAATGGAAGTGTGTGAAGTAATAGAATGGAGGTCTGTGAACTCAGAATGGGGGTTTGTGAAGTCATAGAATGGAGGTGTGTGAACTCAGAATGGAGGTGTGTGAAGTCACAGAATGGACGTGTGTGAAGTCATAGAATGGAGGTGTGTGAATTCATAGAATGGAGGTGTGTGAAGTCATAGGATCGAGGTGTGTGAAGTCACAGAATGGAGGTGTGTGAAGTCACAGAATGGAGGTGTGTGAAGTCAGAATGGAGGTGTGTGAAGCCACAGAATGGAGGTGTGTGAAGTCACAAAATGGAGGTTTGTGAAGTCATAGAATGGAGGTGTGTGAAGTCAGAGAATGAATGTTTCTGAAGTAAGAATGAAGGTGTGTGAAGTCATAGAATGAAGGTGTGTGAAGTCAAATTGGAGGTGTGTGAACTCATAGAATGGAGGTGTGTGAACTCATAGAATGGAGGTGTGTGAAGTCATGGAATGGAGGTGTGTGAAGTCAAAGAATGGAGGTGTGTGAAGTGAAACAATAGAGGTGTGTGAAGTCACAGAATGGAGGGGTGTGAAGTCACAGAATGGAAGTGTGTGAAGTCAAAACGGAGGTTTGTGAAGCCACAGAATGGAGGTGTGTGAAGTCACAGAATGGAGGTGTGTGAAGTCAGAATGGAGGTGTGTGAAGTCACAGAATTGAGGTGTATGAAGTCACAGAATGGAGGTGTGTGAAGTCAGAATGAAGGTGTATGAAGTCACAGAATGGAGGTGTGTGAAGTCACAGAATGGATGTTTGTGAAGTAAGAATGAAGGTGTTTGAAGTCATAGAGTGGAGGTGTGTGAAGTCACAGAATGGAGGTGTGTGAATTGAGATTGGAGGTGTGTGATATCACAGAATGGAGGTGTGTGAAGTCATAGAATGGAGGTGTGTGAAGTCATAAAATGGAGGTGTGTGAACTCATAGAATGGAGGTGTGTGAAGTCAAAATGGACTTGTGTGAAGTCATAGAATGGTGTTTTTTGATGTCAACGAATGGAGGTGTGTGAAGTCAACGAATGGAGGTGTGTGAAGTCAGATTGGAGGTGTGTGAAATCACAGAATGGAGGTGTGTGAAGTCATAGAATGGAAGTGTGTGAAGTCATAGAATTGAAGTGTGTGAAGTCATAGAATGGAGGTGTGTGAAGTTAAAATGGAGATGTGTGAAGTCATAGAATGGTGGTTTTTGATGTCAACGAATGGAGGTGTGTGAAATCACAGAATGGAGGTGTGTGAACTCAGAATGGAGGTGTGTGAAGTCACAGAATGGAGGTTTGTGAAGTCATAGAATGGAGGTGTGTGAAGTCAGAGAATGGATGTTTCTGAAGTAAGAATAAAGGTGTGTGAAGTCATAGAATGGAGATGTGTGAAGTCAAATTGGAGGTGTGTGAACTCATAGAATGGAGGTGTGTGAACTCATAAAATGCAGGTGTGTGAAGTCATGGAATGGAGGTGTGTGAAGTCACAGAATGGAAGTGTGTGAAGTCAAAACGGAGGTGTGTGAAGTCACAGAATGGAGGTGTGTGAAGTCACAGAATGGAGGTGTGTGAAGTCAAAAATGTGGTGTGTGAAGTCACAGAATGGAGGTGTGTGAAGTCATAGAATGGAGGTGTGTGAAATCATAGAATGGAGGTATGTGAAGTCACAGAATGGAGGTGTGTGAAGTCATAGAATGGAAGTGTGTGAAGTCATAGAAAGGAGGTGTGTGAACTCAGAATGGAGGTGTGTGAAGTCACACAGTGGAGGTTTGTGAAGTCATAGAATGGAGGTGTGTGAAGTCAGAGAATGGATGTTTCTGAAGTAAGAATGAAGGTGTGTGAAGTCATAGAATGGACGTGTGTGAAGTCATAGAAGAGAGGTGTGTGAAGTCAGAGAATGGAGGTGTGTGAAGTCAGAATGGAGGTGTGAAGTCATAGAATGGAGGTGTGTGAACTCATAGAATGGAGGTTTGTGAAGTCATGGAATGGCGGTGTGTGAAGTCAAAGAATGGAGGTGTCTGAAGTCACAGATTGGAAGTGTGTGAAGGCAAAACGGAGGTGTGTGAAGTCACAGAATGGAGGTGTGTGAAGTCACAGAATGGAGGTGTGTGAAGTCATAGAATGGAGGTGTGTGAAGTCATAGAATGGAGGTGTGTGAAGTCAGAATGGAGGTGTGTGAACTCATGCAATGGAGGTGTGTGAAGTCACAATGGAGGTGTGTGAAGTCATAGAATTTAGGTGTGTGAAGTTACAAAATGGAGGTGTGTGAAGTCATAGAATGGAGGTGTGTGAAGTCATAGAATGAAGGTGTGTGAAGTCAGAATGGAGGTATGTGAAGTCACAGAATTGAGGTGTGTGAAGTCACAGAATGGAGGTGTGTGAAGTCAAAATGAAGGTGTGTGAAATCACAGAATGGAGGTGTGTGAAGTCACAGAATGGATGTTTGTGAAGTAACAATGAAGGTTTTTGAAGTCATAAAGTGGAGGTGTGTGAAGTCACAGAATGGAGGTGTGTGAAGTCATAGAATGGAGGTGTGTGAAGTCATAGAATTGAGGTGTGTGAAGTCATAGAATGGAGGTGTGTGAAGTCATAAAATGGAGATGTGTGACTCATAGAATGGAGGTGTGTGAAGTTAAAATGGAGTTGTGTGAAGTCATATAATGGTGGTTTTTGATGTCAACGAATGGAGGTGTGTGAAGTCACAGAATGGAGGTGTGTGAACTCAGAATGGAGGTGTGTGAAGTCACAGAATGGAGGTTTCTGAAGTCATAGAATGGAGGTGTGTGAAGTCAGAGAATGGATGTTTCTGAAGTAAGAATGAAGGTGTGTAAAGTCATAGAATGGAGGTGTGTGAAGTCAAATTGGAGGTGTGTGAACTCATAGAATGGAGGTGTATGAACTCATAGAATGGAGGTGTGTGAAGTCATGGAATGGAGGTGTGTGAAGTCACAGAATGGAAGTGGGTGAAGTCAAAACGGAGGTGTGTGAAGTCACAGAATGGAGGTGTGTGAAGTCACAGAATGGAGGTGTATGAAGTCAAAAAGGTGGTGTGTGAAGTGACAGAATGGAGGTGTGTGAAGTCATAGAATGGAGGTGTGTGAAATCATAGAATGGAGGTATGTGAAGTCAGAATGGAGGTGTGTGAAGTCACAGAATTGAGGTGTGTGAAGTCACAGAATGGAGGTTTGTGAAGTCAGAATGAAGATGTGTGAAGTCACAGAATGGAGGTGTGTGAAGTCACAGAATGGATGTTTGTGAAGTAAGAATGAAGGTGTTTGAAGTCATAGAGTGGAGGTGTGTGAAGTCACAGAATGGAGGTGTGTGAAGTCATAGAATGGAGGTGTGTGAAGTCATAGAATTGAGGTGTGTGAAGTCATAGAATGGAGGTGTGTTAAGTCATAAAATGGAGGTGTGTGAACTCATAGAATGGAGGTGTGTGAAGTCAAAATGGAGTTGTGTGAAGTCATAGAATGGTGTTTTTTGATGTCAACGAATGGAGGTGTGTGAAGTCATAGAATGGAAGTGTGTGAAATCATTGAATGGAGGTGTGTGAAGTCACAGAATTGAGGTGTGTGAAGTCAGAATGGAGGTGTGTGAAGTCAAAATGGAGGTGAGTGAAGTCATAGAATGGAGGTGTGTGAAGTCATAGAATGGAGGAGTGTGAACTCAGAATGGAGGTTTGTGAAGTCATAGCATGGAAGTGTGTGAAGTCGCAGAATGGAGGTGTGTGAAGTCATAGAATAGAGGTGTGTGAAGTCATAAAATGGAGGTGTGTGAATTCATAGAATGGAGGTGTGTGAAGTCACAATGGAGTTGTGTGAAGTCATAGAATGGTTGTTTTTGATGTCAACGAATGGAGGTGTGTGAAGTCATAGAATGGAGGTGAGTGAAGTCAGATTGGAGGTGTGTGAAATCACAGAATGGAGGTGTGTCAATTCAGAAATGAGGTGTGTGAAGTCATAGAATGGAGGTGTGTGAAGTCATAGAAAGGAAGTGTGTGAAATCATAGAATGGAGGTGTGTGAAGTCAAAGAATTGAGGTGTGTGAAGTCACAGAATGGATGTTTGTGAAGTAAGAATGAAGGTTTTTGAAGTCATAGAGTGGAGGTGTGTGAGGTCACAGAATGGAGGTGTGTGAAGTTAAAATGGAGTTGTGTGAAGTCATATAATGGTGGTTTTTGATGTCAACGAATGGAGGTGTGTGAAGTCACAGAATGGAGGTGTGTGAACTCAGAATGGAGGTGTGTGAAGTCACAGAATGGAGGTTTGTGAAGTCATAGAATGCAGGTGTGTGAAGTCAGAGAATGGATGTTTCTGAAGTAAGAATGAAGGTGTGTAAAGTCATAGAATGGAGGTGTGTGAAGTCAAATTGGAGGTGTGTGAACTCATAGAATGGAGGTGTATGAACTCAGAGAATGGAGGTGTGTGAAGTCATGGAATGGAGGTGTGTGAAGTCACAGAATGGAAGTGTGTGAAGTCAAAACGGAGGTGTGTGAAGTCACAGAATGGAGGTGTGTGAAGTCATAGAATGGAGGTGTGTGAAGTCATAGAATGGAGGTGTGTGAAATCATAGAATGGAGGTATGTGAAGTCAGAATGGAGGTGTGTGAAATCACAGAATTGAGGTGTGTGAGGTCACAGAATGGAGGTGTGTGAAGTCAGAATGAAGGTGTGTGAAGTCACAGAATGGAGGTGTGTGAAGTCACAGAATGGATGTTTGTGAAGTAAGAATGAAGGTGTTTGAAGTCATAGAGTGGAGGTGTGTGAAGTCACAGAATGGAGGTGTGTGAAGTCATAGAATGGAGGTGTGTGAAGTCATAGAATTGAGGTGTGTGAAGTCATAGAATGGAGGTGTGTGAAGTCATAAAATGGAGGTGTGTGAACTCATAGAATGGAGTTGTGTGAAGTCAAAATGGAGTTGTGTGAAGTCATAGAATGGTGTTTTTTGATGTCAACGAATGGAGGTTTGTGAAGTCATAGAATGGAAGTGTGTGAAATCATTGAATGGAGTTGTGTGAAGTCACAGAATTGAGGTGTGTGAAGCCACAGAATGGAGGTGTGTGAAGTCAGAATGGAGGTGAGTGAAGTCATACAATGGTTGTTTTTGATGTCAACGAATGGAGGTGTGTGAAGTCATAGAATGGAGGTGAGTGAAGTCAGATTGGAGGTGTGTGAAATCACAGAATGGAGGTGTGTCAACTCAGAAATGAGGTGTGTGAAGTCATAGAATGGAGGTGTGTGAAGTCATAGAATGGAAGTGTGTGAAATCATAGAATGGAGGTGTGTGAAGTCAAAGAATTGAGGTGTGTGAAGTCAGAATGGAGGTGTGTGAAGTCAGAATGGAGGTGTGTGAAGTCATAGAATGGAAGTGTGTGAAGTCATAGAATGGAGGTCTGTGAACTTAGAATGGAGGTGTGTGAAGTCATAGAATGGAGGTGTGTGAACTCTGAATGGAGGTGTGTGAAGTCACAGAATGGAGGTGTGTGAAGTCATAGAATGCAGGTGTGTGAATTCATAGAATGGAGGTGTGTGAAGTCATAGGATCGTGGTGTGAGAAGTCACAGAATGGAGGTGTGTGAAGTCACAGAATGGAGGTGTGTGAAGTCAGAATGGAGGTGTGTGAAGCCACAGAATGGAGGTGTGTGAAGTCATAGAATGGAAGTGTGTGAAGTCATAGAATGGAGGTGTGTGAAGGAAGAATGGAGGTGTGTGAAGTCACAGAATGGAGGTGTGTGAATTCAGAATGGAGGTGTGTGAAGTCACAGAATGGAGGTTTGTGAAGTCAAAGAATGGAGGTGTGTGAAGTCAGAGAATGGATGTTTCTGAAGTAAGAATGAAGGTGTGTGAAGTCAAATTGGAGGTGTGTGAACTCATAGAATGGAGGTGTGTGAACTCATAGAATGGAGGTGTGTGAAGTCATGGAATGGAGGTGTGTGAAGTCAAAGAATGGAGGTGTGTGAAGTGAAACAATAGAGGTGTGTGAAGTCACAGAATGGAGGTGTGTGAAGTCACAGAATGGAAGTGTGTGCAGTCAAAACGGAGGTATGTGAAGTCACAGAATGGAGGTGTGTGAAGTCACAGAATGGAGGTGTGTGAAGTCACAGAATTGAGGTGTGTGAAGTCATAGAATGGAGGTGTGTGAAGTCATAAAATGGAGTGTGTGAACTCATAGAATGGAGGTGTGTGAAGTCAAAATGGAGTTGTGTGAAGTTATAGAATGGTGTTTTTTGATGTCAACGAATGGAGGTGTGTGAAGTCATAGAATGGAGGTGTGTGAAGTCAGATTGGAGGTGTGTGAAATCACAGAATGGAGGTGTGTTAAGTCACAGAATGGAGGTGTGTGAACTCAGAATGTAGGTGTGTGAAGCCACAGAATGGAGGTGTGTGAAGTCATAGAATGGAAGTGTGTGAAATCATTGAATGGAGGTGTGTGAAGTCACAGAATTGAGGTGTGTGAAGTCAGAATGGAGGTGTGTGAAGTCTGAATGGAGGTGAGTGAAGTCATAGAATGGAGGTGTGTGAAGTCATAGAATTGAGGTCTGTGAAGTCAGAATGGAGGTTTGTGAAGTCATAGCATGGAGGTGTGTGAAGTCATAAAATGGAGGTGTGTGAATTCATAGAATGGAGGTGTGTGAAGTCACAATCGAGTTGTGTGAAGTCATAGAATGCATGTTTTTGATGTCAACGAATGGAGGTGTGTGAAGTCATAGAATGGAGGTGAGTGAAGTCAGATTGGAGGTGTGTGAAATCACAGAATGGAGGTGTGTCAACTCAGAAATGAGGTGTGTGAAGTCATAGAATGGAGGTTTGTGAAGTCATAGAATGGAAGTGTGTGAAATCATAGAATGGAGGTGTGTGAAGTCAAAGAATTGAGGTGTGTGAATTCAGAATGGAGGTGTGTGAAGTCAGAATGGAGTTGTGTGAAGTCATAGAATGGAAGTGTGTGAAGTCATAGAATGGAGGTCTGTGAACTAAGAATGGGGGTTTGTGAAGTCATAGAATGGAGGTGTGTGAACTCAGAATGGAGGTGTGTGAAGTCACAGAATGGACGTGTGTGAAGTCATAGAATGGAGGTGTGTGAATTCATAGAATGGAGGTGTGTGAAGTCATAGGATCGAGGTGTGTGAAGTCACAGAATGGAGGTGTGTGAAGTCACAGAATGGAGGTGTGTGAAGTCAGAATGGAGGTGTGTGAAGCCACAGAATGGAGGTGTGTGAAGTCACAAAATGGAGGTTTGTGAAGTCATAGAATGGAGGTGTGTGAAGTCAGAGAATGAATGTTTCTGAAGTAAGAATGAAGGTGTGTGAACTCATAGAATGAAGGTGTGTGAAGTCAAATTGGAGGTGTGTGAACTCATAGAATGGAGGTGTGTGAACTCATAGAATGGAGGTGTGTGAAGTCATGGAATGGAGGTGTGTGAAGTCAAAGAATGGAGGTGTGTGAAGTGAAACAATAGAGGTGTGTGAAGTCACAGAATGGAGGGGTGTGAAGTCACAGAATGGAAGTGTGTGAAGTCAAAACGGAGGTTTGTGAAGCCACAGAATGGAGGTGTGTGAAGTCACAGAATGGAGGTGTGTGAAGTCAGAATGGAGGTGTGTGAAGTCACAGAATTGAGGTGTGTGAAGTCACAGAATGGAGGTGTGTGAAGTCAGAATGAAGGTGTATGAAGTCACAGAATGGAGGTGTGTGAAGTCACAGAATGGATGTTTGTGAAGTAAGAATGAAGGTGTTTGAAGTCATAGAGTGGAGGTGTGTGAAGTCACAGAATGGAGGTGTGTGAATTGAGATTGGAGGTGTGTGATATCACAGAATGGAGGTGTGTGAAGTCATAGAATGGAGGTGTGTGAAGTCATAAAATGGAGGTGTGTGAACTCATAGAATGGAGGTGTGTGAAGTCAAAATGGACTTGTGTGAAGTGATAGAATGGTGTTTTTTGATGTCAACGAATGGAGGTGTGTGAAGTCAACGAATGGAGGTGTGTGAAGTCAGATTGGAGGTGTGTGAAATCACAGAATGGAGGTGTGTGAAGTCATAGAATGGAAGTGTGTGAAGTCATAGAATTGAAGTGTGTGAAGTCATAGAATGGAGGTGTGTGAAGTTAAAATGGAGTTGTGTGAAGTCATAGAATGGTGGTTTTTGATGTCAACGAATGGAGGTGTGTGAAATCACAGAATGGAGGTGTGTGAACTCAGAATGGAGGTGTGTGAAGTCACAGAATGGAGGTTTGTGAAGTCATAGAATGGAGGTGTGTGAAGTCAGAGAATGGATGTTTCTGAAGTAAGAATAAAGGTGTGTGAAGTCATAGAATGGAGATGTGTGAAGTCCAATTGGAGGTGTGTGAACTCATAGAATGGAGGTGTGTGAACTCATAGAATGCAGGTGTGTGAAGTCATGGAATGGAGGTGTGTGAAGTCACAGAATGGAAGTGTGTGAAGTCAAAACGGAGGTGTGTGAAGTCACAGAATGGAGGTGTGTGAAGTCACAGAATAGAGGTGTGTGAAGTCAAAAATGTGGTGTGTGAAGTCACAGAATGGAGGTGTGTGAAGTCATAGAATGGAGGTGTGTGAAATCATAGAATGGAGGTATGTGAAGTCACAGAATGGAGGTGTGTGAAGTCATAGAATGGAAGTGTGTGAAGTCATAGAAAGGAGGTGTGTGAACTCAGAATGGAGGTGTGTGAAGTCACACAGTGGAGGTTTGTGAAGTCATAGAATGGAGGTGTGTGAAGTCAGAGAATGGATGTTTCTGAAGTAAGAATGAAGGTGTGTGAAGTCATAGAATGGACGTGTGTAAAGTCATAGAAGAGAGGTGTGTGAAGTCAGAAATGGAGGTGTGTGAAGTCAGAATGGAGGTGTTAAGTCATAGAATGGAGGTGTGTGAACTCATAGAATGGAGGTTTGTGAAGTCATGGAATGGCGGTGTGTGAAGTCAAAGAATGGAGGTGTCTGAAGTCACAGATTGGAAGTGTGTGAAGGCAAAACGGAGGTGTGTGAAGTCACAGAATGGAGGTGTGTGAAGTCACAGAATGGAGGTGTGTGAAGTCATAGAATGGAGGTGTGTGAAGTCATAGAATGGAGGTGTGTGAAGTCAGAATGGAGGTGTGTGAACTCATACAATGGAGGTGTGTGAAGTCACAATGGAGGTGTGTGAAGTCATAGAATTTAGGTGTGTGAAGTTACAAAATGGAGGTGTGTGAAGTCATAGAATGGAGGTGTGTGAAGTCATAGAATGAAGGTGTGTGAAGTCAGAATGGAGGTATGTGAAGTCACAGAATTGAGGTGTGTGAAGTCACAGAATGGAGGTGTGTGAAGTCAAAATGAAGGTGTGTGAAATCACAGAATGGAGGTGTGTGAAGTCACAGAATGGATGTTTGTGAAGTAAGAATGAAGGTTTTTGAAGTCATAAAGTGGAGGTGTGTGAAGTCACAGAATGGAGGTGTGTGAAGTCATAGAATGGAGGTGTGTGAAGTCATAGAATTGAGGTGTGTGAAGTCATAGAATGGAGGTGTGTGAAGTCATAAAATGGAGATGTGTGACTCATAAAATGGAGGTGTGTGAAGTTAAAATGGAGTTGTGTGAAGTCATATAATGGTGGTTTTTGATGTCAACGAATGGAGGTGTGTGAAGTCACAGAATGGAGGTGTGTGAACTCAGAATGGAGGTGTGTGAAGTCACAGAATGGAGGTTGGTGAAGTCATAGAATGGAGGTGTGTGAAGTCAGAGAATGGATGTTTCTGAAGTAAGAATGAAGGTGTGTAAAGTCATAGAATGGAGGTGTGTGAAGTCAAATTGGAGGTGTGTGAACTCATAGAATGGAGGTGTATGAACTCATAGAATGGAGGTGTGTGAAGTCATGGAATGGAGGTGTGTGAAGTCACAGAATGGAAGTGGGTGAAGTCAAAACGGAGGTGTGTGAAGTCACAGAATGGAGGTGTGTGAAGTCACAGAATGGAGGTGTATGAAGTCAAAAAGGTGGTGTGTGAAGTGACAGAATGGAGGTGTGTGAAGTCATAGAATGGAGGTGTGTGAAATCATAGAATGGAGGTATGTGAAGTCAGAATGGAGGTGTGTGAAGTCACAGAATTGAGGTGTGTGAAGTCACAGAATGGAGGTGTGTGAAGTCAGAATGAAGATGTGTGAAGTCACAGAATGGAGGTGTGTGAAGTCACAGAATGGATGTTTGTGAAGTAAGAATGAAGGTGTTTGAAGTCATAGAGTGGAGGTGTGTGAAGTCACAGAATGGAGGTGTGTGAAGTCATAGAATGGAGGTGTGTGAAGTCATAGAATTGAGGTGTGTGAAGTCATAGAATGGAGGTGTGTTAAGTCATAAAATGGAGGTGTGTGAACTCATAGAATGGAGTTGTGTGAAGTCAAAATGGAGTTGTGTGAAGTCATAGAATGGTGTTTTTTGATGTCAACGAATGGAGGTGTGTGAAGTCATAGAATGGAAGTGTGTGAAATCATTGAATGGAGGTGTGTGAAGTCACAGAATTGAGGTGTGTGAAGTCAGAATGGAGGTGTGTGAAGTCAAAATGGAGGTGAGTGAAGTCATAGAATGGAGGTGTGTGAAGTCATAGAATGGAGGAGTGTGAACTCAGAATGGAGGTTTGTGAAGTCATAGCATGGAAGTGTGTGAAGTCGCAGAATGGAGGTGTGTGAAGTCATAGAATAGAGGTGTGTGAAGTCATAAAATGGAGGTGTGTGAATTCATAGAATGGAGGTGTGTGAAGTCACAATGGAGTTGTGTGAAGTCATAGAATGGTTGTTTTTGATGTCAACGAATGGAGGTGTGTGAAGTCATAGAATGGAGGTGAGTGAAGTCAGATTGGAGGTGTGTGAAATCACAGAATGGAGGTGTGTCAATTCAGAAATGAGGTGTGTGAAGTCATAGAATGGAGGTGTGTGAAGTCATAGAAAGGAAGTGTGTGAAATCATAGAATGGAGGTGTGTGAAGTCAAAGAATTGAGGTGTGTGAAGTCACAGAATGGATGTTTGTGAAGTAAGAATGAAGGTTTTTGAAGTCATAGAGTGGAGGTGTGTGAGGTCACAGAATGGAGGTGTGTGAAGTTAAAATGGAGTTGTGTGAAGTCATATAATGGTGGTTTTTGATGTCAACGAATGGAGGTGTGTGAAGTCACAGAATGGAGGTGTGTGAACTCAGAATGGAGGTGTGTGAAGTCACAGAATGGAGGTTTGTGAAGTCATAGAATGCAGGTGTGTGAAGTCAGAGAATGGATGTTTCTGAAGTAAGAATGAAGGTGTGTAAAGTCATAGAATGGAGGTGTGTGAAGTCAAATTGGAGGTGTGTGAACTCATAGAATGGAGGTGTATGAACTCAGAGAATGGAGGTGTGTGAAGTCATGGAATGGAGGTATGTGAAGTCACAGAATGGAAGTGTGTGAAGTCAAAACGGAGGTGTGTGAAGTCACAGAATGGAGGTGTGTGAAGTCATAGAATGGAGGTGTGTGAAGTCATAGAATGGAGGTGTGTGAAATCATAGAATGGAGGTATGTGAAGTCAGAATGGAGGTGTGTGAAATCACAGAATTGAGGTGTGTGAGGTCACAGAATGGAGGTGTGTGAAGTCAGAATGAAGGTGTGTGAAGTCACAGAATGGAGGTGTGTGAAGTCACAGAATGGATGTTTGTGAAGTAAGAATGAAGGTGTTTGAAGTCATAGAGTGGAGGTGTGTGAAGTCACAGAATGGAGGTGTGTGAAGTCATAGAATGGAGGTGTGTGAAGTCATAGAATTGAGGTGTGTGAAGTCATAGAATGGAGGTGTGTGAAGTCATAAAATGGAGGTGTGTGAACTCATAGAATGGAGTTGTGTGAAGTCAAAATGGAGTTGTGTGAAGTCATAGAATGGTGTTTTTTGATGTCAACGAATGGAGGTTTGTGAAGTCATAGAATGGAAGTGTGTGAAATCATTGAATGGAGTTGTGTGAAGTCACAGAATTGAGGTGTGTGAAGCCACAGAATGGAGGTGTGTGAAGTCAGAATGGAGGTGAGTGAAGTCATACAATGGTTGTTTTTGATGTCAACGAATGGAGGTGTGTGAAGTCATAGAATGGAGGTGAGTGAAGTCAGATTGGAGGTGTGTGAAATCACAGAATGGAGGTGTGTCAACTCAGAAATGAGGTGTGTGAAGTCATAGAATGGAGGTGTGTGAAGTCATAGAATGGAAGTGTGGGAAATCATAGAATGGAGGTGTGTGAAGTCAAAGAATTGAGGTGTGTGAAGTCAGAATGGAGGTGTGTGAAGTCAGAATGGAGGTGTGTGAAGTCATAGAATGGAAGTGTGTGAAGTCATAGAATGGAGGTCTGTGAACTTAGAATGGAGGTGTGTGAAGTCATAGAATGGAGGTGTGTGAACTCAGAATGGAGGTGTGTGAAGTCACAGAATGGAGGTGTGTGAAGTCATAGAATGCAGGTGTGTGAATTCATAGAATGGAGGTGTGTGAAGTCATAGGATCGTGGTGTGAGAAGTCACAGAATGGAGGTGTGTGAAGTCACAGAATGGAGGTGTGTGAAGTCAGAATGGAGGTGTGTGAAGCCACAGAATGGAGGTGTGTGAAGTCATAGAATGGAAGTGTGTGAAGTCATAGAATGGAGGTGTGTGAAGGAAGAATGGAGGTGTGTGAAGTCACAGAATGGAGGTGTGTGAATTCAGAATGGAGGTGTGTGAAGTCACAGAATGGAGGTTTGTGAAGTCAAAGAATGGAGGTGTGTGAAGTCAGAGAATGGATGTTTCTGAAGTAAGAATGAAGGTGTGTGAAGTCAAATTGGAGGTGTGTGAAGTCAGAGAATGGAGGTGTGTGAACTCATAGAATGGAGGTGTGTGAAGTCATGGAATGGAGGTGTGTGAAGTCAAAGAATGGAGGTGTGTGAAGTGAAACAATAGAGGTGTGTGAAGTCACAGAATGGAGGTGTGTGAAGTCACAGAATGGAAGTGTGTGCAGTCAAAACGGAGGTATGTGAAGTCACAGAATGGAGGTGTGTGAAGTCACAGAATGGAGGTGTGTGAAGTCACAGAATTGAGGTGTGTGAAGTCATAGAATGGAGGTGTGTGAAGTCATAAAATGGAGGTGTGTGAACTCATAGAATGGAGTTGTGTGAAGTCAAAATGGAGTTGTGTGAAGTCATAGAATGGTGTTTTTTGATGTCAACGATGGAGGTTTGTGAAGTCATAGAATGGAAGTGTGTGAAATCATTGAATGGAGTTGTGTGAAGTCACAGAATTGAGGTGTGTGAAGCCACAGAATGGAGGTGTGTGAAGTCAGAATGGAGGTGAGTGAAGTCATACAATGGTTGTTTTTGATGTCAACGAATGGAGGTGTGTGAAGTCATAGAATGGAGGTGAGTGAAGTCAGATTGGTGGTGTGTGAAATCACAGAATGGAGGTGTGTCAACTCAGAAATGAGGTGTGTGAAGTCATAGAATGGAGGTGTGTGAAGCCATAGAATGGAAGTGTGTGAAATCATAGAATGGAGGTGTGTGAAGTCAAAGAATTGAGGTGTGTGAAGTCAGAATGGAGGTGTGTGAAGTCAGAATGGAGGTGTGTGAAGTCATAGAATGGAAGTGTGTGAAGTCATAGAATGGAGGTCTGTGAACTTAGAATGGAGGTGTGTGAAGTCATAGAATTGAGGTGTGTGAACTCAGAATGGAGGTGTGTGAAGTCACAGAATGGAGGTGTGTGAAGTCATAGAATGCAGGTGTGTGAATTCATAGAATGGAGGTGTGTGAAGTCATAGGATCGTGGTGTGAGAAGTCACAGAATGGAGGTGTGTGAAGTCACAGAATGGAGGTGTGTGAAGTCAGAATGGAGGTGTGTGAAGCCACAGAATGGAGGTGTGTGAAGTCATAGAATGGAAGTGTGTGAAGTCATAGAATGGAGGTGTGTGAAGGAAGAATGGAGGTGTGTGAAGTCACAGAATGGAGGTGTGTGAATTCAGAATGGAGGTGTGTGAAGTCACAGAATGGAGGTTTGTGAAGTCATAGAATGGAGGTGTGTGAAGTCAGAGAATGGATGTTTCTGAAGTAAGAATGAAGGTGTGTGAAGTCAAATTGGAGGTGTGTGAACTCATAGAATGGAGGTGTGTGAACTCATAGAATGGAGGTGTGTGAAGTCATGGAATGGAGGTGTGTGAAGTCAAAGAATGGAGGTGTGTGAAGTGAAACAATAGAGGTGTGTGAAGTCACAGAATGGAGGTGTGTGAAGTCACAGAATGGAAGTGTGTGCAGTCAAAACGGAGGTATGTGAAGTCACAGAATGGAGGTGTGTGAAGTCACAGAATGGAGGTGTGTGAAGTCACAGAATTGAGGTGTGTGAAGTCACAGAATTTTGGTGTATGAAGTCACAGAATTGAGGTGTGTGAAGTCAGAATGAAGGTGTGTGAAGTCACAGAATGGAGGTGTGTGAAGTCACAGAATGGATGTTTGTGAAGTAAGAATGAAGGTGTTTGAAGTCATAGAGTGGAGGTGTGTGAACTCATAATGAAGGTTTGTGAAGTCATAGAATGGAGGTGTGTGAACTCAGAATGGAGGTGTGTGAAGTCACAGAATGGAGGTGTGTGAAGTCATAGAATGGAGGTTTGTGAACTCACAGAATGGAGGTGTGTTAATTCATAGAATGGAGGTGTGTGAAGTCATAGGATCGAGGTGTGTGAAGTCACAGAATGGAGGTGTGTGAAGTCACAGAATGGAGGTGTGTTAATTCATAGAATGGAGGTGTGTGAAATCATAGAATGGAGGTGTGTGAAGTCAGAATGGAGGTGTGTCAAGTCACAGAATTGAGGTGTGTGGAGTCAGAGAATGGAGGTGTGTGAAGTCAGAATGAAGGTGTGTGAAGTCACAGAAAGGAGGTGTGTGAAGTCAGAGAATGGATGTTTGTGAAGTAAGAATGAAGGTGTTTGAAGTCATAGAATGGAGGTGTGTGAAGTCACAGAATGGAGGTGTGTGAAGTCATAGAATGGAGGTGTGTGAAGTCATAGAATTGAGGTGTGTGAAGTCATAGAATGGAGGTGTGTGAAGTCACAGAATGGAGGTGTGTGAAGTCAGAATGGAGGTGTGTGAAGTCATAGACTGAGGTGGGTGAAGTCATAGAAAGGAGGTGTGGGAAGTCATAGAATGGAGGAGTGTGAAGTCATAGAGTGGAGGTGAGTGAAGTCACAGATTCGAGGTCTGTCATGTCATATAATGGAGGTGTGCGAAGTCAGAATGGAGGTGTGTGAAATCATAGAATGGAGATGTGTGAACACATAGAATGGAGTTGTGTGACGTCACAATGGAAGTGTGTGAAGTCATAGAATGGAGGTGTGAGAAGTCACAGAATGGAGGTGTGTGAAGTCATAAAATGAAGGTGTGTGAAGTCAGAATGGAGGTGTGTGAAGTCACAGAATGGAGGTGTGAGAAGTCAGAATGGAGGTGTGTGAACTCATAGAATGGAGGTGTGTGAAGTCACAATGTAGGTGTGCGAAGTCGTAGAATTTAGGTGTGTGAAGTCACAAAATGGAGGTGTGTGAAGTCATAGAATGGAGGTGTGTGAAAACATAGAATGGAGGTTTGTGAAGTCAGAATGAAGGTGTGTGAAGTCACAGAACTGAGGTGTGTGAAGTCACAGAATGGAGGTGTTTGAAGTTATATATTGGAGTTGTGTGAAGTCAAAATGGATGTTTGAAGTCATAGAATGGAGGTGTGTGAAGTCGGAGAATGGAGGTGTGTGAAGTCACAGAATGGAGGTTTGTGAAGTCATAGAATGGAGGTGTGTGAAGTCAGAGAATGGATGTTTCTGAAGTAAGAATGAAGGTTTGTGAAGTCAAAGAATGGGGGTGTGTGAAGTCATAGAAGGGAGGTGTGTGAAGTCACAGAATGGAGGTGTGTGAAGTCAGAATGGAGGTGTGAAGTCATAGAATGGCGTTGGGTGAAGTCATAGAAAGAGGTGTGTGAAGTCATAGAATGGAGGAGTGTGAAGTCATAGAGTGGAGCTGAGTGAAGTCACAGATTCGGCGTCAGTGAAGTCATAGAATGGAGATGTGTGAACCCATAGAATGGAGGTGTGTGACATCATAATGGAAGTGTGTGAAGTCACAGAATGGAGGTGTGTGAAGTCATACAATGGAGGTGTGTCAACTCAGAAATGAGGTGTGTGAAGTCATAGAATGTAGGTGTGTGAAATCATAGAATGGAAGTGTGTGAAGTCATAGAATGGAGGTGTGGGAAGTCACAGAATTGAGGTGTGGGAAGTCAGATGGAGGTGTGTGAAGTCAGAATGGAGGTGAGTGAAGTCATAGAATGGAGATGTGTGAAGTCATAGAATGGAGGTCTGTGAACTCAGAATGGAGGTTTGTGAAGTCATAGAATGGAGGTGTGTGAAGTCATAGAATGGAGGTCTGTGAACTCAGAATGGTGGTGTGTGAAGTCACAGAATGGAGGTGTGTGAAGTCATAGAATGGAGGTTTGTGAACTCACAGAATAGAGATGTGTTAATTCATAGAATGGAGGTGTGTGAAGTCATAGGATCGAGTTGTGTGAAGTCACAGAATGGAGGTGTGTGAAGTTACAGAATGGAGGTGTGTGAAGTCACAGAATGGAGGTGTGTGAACTCAGAATGTAGGTGTGTGAAGCCACAGAATGGAGGTGTGTGAAGTCATAGAATGGAAGTGTGTGAAGTCATAGAAAGGAGGTGTGTGAACTCAGAATGGAGGTGTGTGAAGTCACAGAATGGATGTTTGAGAAGTCATAGAATTGAGGTGTGTGAAGTCAGAGAATGGATGTTTCTGAAGTAAGAATGAAGGTGTGTGAAGTCATAGAATGGAGATGTGTGAAGTCAAATTGGAGGTGTGTGAAGGGAAACAACAGCGGTGTGTGAAGTCACAGAATGGAGGTGTGTGTAGCCACAGATTGGAAGTGTGTGAAGGCAAAACGGAGGTGTGCGAAGTCACAGAATGGAGGTGTGTGAAGTCAGAATGGAGGGGTGTGAAGTCAGAATGGAGGTGTGTGAAGTCACAGAATGGAGGTGTGTGAAGTCATAGAATGGAGGTGTGTGAAATCATAGAATGGAGGTGTGTGAAGTCAGAATGGAGGTGTGTCAAGTCACAGAATTGAGGTGTGTGAAGTCAGAGAATGGAGGTGTGTGAAGTCAGAATGAAGGTGTGTGAAGTCACAGAAAGGAGGTGTGTGAAGTCACAGAATGGATGTTTGTGAAGTAAGAATGAAGGTGTTTGAAGTCATAGAATGGAGGTGTGTGAAGTCAAAGAATGGAGGTGTGTGAAGTCATAGAATTGAGGTGTGTGAAGTCATAGAATGGAGGTGTGTGAAGTCACAGAATGGAGGTGTGTGAAGTCAGAATGGAGGTGTGTGAAGTCATAGACTGAGGTGGGTGAAGTCATAGAAAGGAGGTGTGGGAAGTCATAGAATGGAGGAGTGTGAAGTCATAGAGTGGAGGTGAGTGAAGTCACAGATTCGAGGTCTGTCATGTCATAGAATGGAGGTGTGTGAAGTCAGAATGGAGGTGTGTGAAATCATAGAATGGAGATGTGTGAACACATAGAATGGAGTTGTGTGACGTCAAAATGGAAGTGTGTGAAGTCATAGAATGGAGGTGTGAGAAGTCACAGAATGGAGGTGTGTGAAGTCATAAAATGAAGGTGTGTGAAGTCAGAATGGAGGTGTGTGAAGTCACAGAATGGAGGTGTGTGAACTCAGAATGGAGGTGTGTGAAGTCATAGATGGAGGTGTATGAAGTCATAGTATGGAGGTGTGTGAAATCACAGAATGGAGTTTTGTGAAGTCACAGAATGGAGCTGTGTGAAGTCAGAACGGAGGTGTGTGAAGTCATAGAATGGAGGTGTGTAAAGTCAGAATGGAGGTGTGTGAACTCAAAGAATGGAGGTGTGTGAAGTCACAATGTAGGTGTGTGAAGTCATAGAATTTAGGGGTGTGAAGTCACAAAATGGAGGTGTGTGAAGTCATAGAATGGAGGTGTGTGAAAACATAGAATGGAGGTGTGTGAAGTCAGAATGAAGGTGTGTGAAGTCACAGAATTGAGGTGTGTGAACTCACAGAATGGAGGTGTTTGAAGTTATATATTGGAGTTGTGTGAAGTCAAAATGGATGTTTGAAATCATAGAATGGAGGTGTGTGAAGTCGGAGAATGGAGGTGTGTGAAGTCACAGAATGGAGGTGTGTGAACTCAGAATGTAGGTGTGTGAAGCAACAGAATGGAGGTGTGTGAAGTCACAGAATGGAATGGTGTGAAGTCATGGATAGGAGGTGTGTGAACTCAGAATGGAGGTGTGTGAAGTCACAGAATGGAGGTTTGTGAAGTCATAGAATGGAGGTGTGTGAAGTCAGAGAATGGATGTTTCTGAAGTAATAATGAAGGTTTGTGAAGTCAAAGAATGGAGGTGTGTGAAGTCTTAGAAGGGAGGTGTGTGAAGTCACAGAATGGCGGTGTGTGAAGTCAGAATGGAGGTGTGAAGTCATAGAATGGCGTTGGGTGAATTCATAGAAAGGATCTGTGGGAAGTCATAGAATGGAGGAGTGTGAAGTCATAGAGTGGAGGTGAGTGAAGTCACAGATTCGATGTCTGTGAAGTCATAGAATGGAGATGTGTGAACTCATAGAATGGAGGTGTGTGACGTCATAATGGAAGTGTGTGAAGTCACAGAATGGAGGTGTGTGAAGTCATACAATGGAGGTGTGTGAAGTCAGAATGGAGGTGTGTGAAGTCAAATTGGGGGTGTGTGAAATCACAGAATGGAGGTGTGTCAACTCAGAAATGAGGTGTGTGAAGTCATAGAATGTAGGTGTGTGAAATTATAGAATGGAAGTGTGTGAAGTCATAGAATGGAGGTGTGGGAAGTCACAGAATTGAGGTGTGTGAAGTCAGAATGGAGGTGTGTGAAGTCAGAATGGAGGTGAGTGAAGTCATAGAATGGAGATGTGTGAAGTCATAGAATGGAGGTAGGTGAACTCAGAATGGAGGTTTGTGAAGTCATAGAATGGAGGTGTGTGAACTCAGAATGGAGGTGTGTGAAGTCACAAAATGGAGGTGTGTGAAGTAATAGAATGGAGGTTTGTGAAATCACAGAATGGAGGTGTGCGAATTCATAGAATGGAGGTGTGAAGTCATAGGATCGAGGTGTGTGAAGTCACAGAATGGAGGTGTGTGAAGTCACAGAATGGAGGTGTGTGAAGTCACAGAATGTAGGTGTGTGAACTCAGAATGTAAGTGTGTGAAGCCACAGAATGGAGGTGTGTGAAGTCATAGAATGGAAGTGTGTGAAGTCATAGAAAGGAGGTGTGTGAACTCAGAATGGAGGTGTGTGAAGTCACAGAATGGAGGTTTGTGAAGTCATAGAATGGAGGTTTGTGAAGTCAGAGAATGGATGTTTCTGAAGTAAGAATGAAGGTGTGTGAAGTCAAAGAATGGAGGTGTGTGAAGTCATAGAAGGGAGGTGTGTGAAGTCAGAGAATGGAGGTGTGTGAAGTCAGAATGGAGGTGTGAAGTCATAGAATGGGGTTGGGTGAAGTCATAGAAAGGAGGTGTGGGAAGTCATAGAATGGAGGATTGTGAAGTCATAGAGTGGAGGTGAGTGAAGTCACAGATTCGAGGTCTGTGAAGTCATAGAATGGGGGTGTGTGAAGTCAGAATGCAGGTGTGTGAAGTCATATAATGGAGATGTGTGACCTCATAGAATGGAGGTGTGTGAACTCAGAATGGAGGTGTGTGAAGTAATAGATGGAGGTGTGTGATGTCATAGTATGGAGGTGTGTCAAATCATAGAATGGAGTTTTGTGAAATCACAGAATGGAGCTGTGTGAAGTCAGAAGGGAGGTGTGTGAAGTCATAGAATGGAGGTGTGTGAAGTCAGAATGGAGGTGTGTGAAATCAAAGAATTGAGGTGTGTGAAGTCACAATGGAGTTGTGTGAAGTCATAGAATGGAGGTGTGTGAAGTCACAGAATGGAGCTGTATGAAGTCACAGAATGGAGGTGTGTGAAGTCATAGAATGGAGGTGTGTGAAGTCACAGAATGAAGGTGTGTGAAGTCACAGAATAGAGGTGTGTAAACTCAGAATGGAGGAGGGTGAAGTCACAGAATGGAGGTGTGTGAAGTCATAGAATGGAGATGAGTGAAGTCACAGAATGGAGGTGTGTGAATTCATAGAATGGAGGTGTGTGAAATCATGAAATGGAAGTGTTTCAAGTCACAGAATGGAGGTGTGTGAAGTCAGAATGGAGGTGTGTGAAGTCATAGAACTGAGGTGTGTGAAGTCACAATGGAGGTGTGTGAACTCATAGAATGGAGGTGTGTGAAATCACAGTGGAGGTGTGTGAAGTCATAGAATGGAGGTGTGTGAAGTCACAGAATGGAGGTGTGTGAAGTCATAGAATGGAGCTGTGGGAAGTCAGAATGGAGGTGTGTGAAGTCAGAATGGAGGTGTGTGAAGTCACAGAATGGAGATGTGTGAAGTCATAGAATGGAGGTGTGTGAAGTCAGAATGGAGGTGTGTGAAGTCACAGAATTGAGGTGTGTGAATTCACAGAATAGAGGTGTGTGAAGTCAGAATGCAGGTGTGAAGTCACAGAAGAGAGGTGTGTGAAGTCACAGAATGGATGTTTGTGAAGTAAGAATGAAGGTGTTTGAAGTCATAGAGTGGAGGTGTGTGAAGTCATAGAATAGAGGTCTGTGAAGTCATAGAATGGAGGTGTGTGAAGTCATAGAATTGAGGTGTGTGAAGTCATAGAATGGAGGTGTGTGAAGTCATAAAATGGAGGTGTGGGAACTCATAGAAGGGAGGTGTGTGAAGTCAAAATGGAGTTGTGTGAAGTCATAGAATGGTGGTTTTTGATGTCAACGAATGGAGGTGTGTGAAGTCATAGAATGGAGGTGTGTGAAGTCAGATTGGAGGTGTGTTACATCCCAGAATGGAGGTGTGTCAACTCAGAAATGAGGTGTGTGAAGTCATAGAATGGAGGTGTGTGAAGTCATAGAATGGAAGTGTGTGAAATCATAGAATGGAGGTGTGGGAAGTCACAGAAGTGAGGTGTGTGAAGTCAGAATGGAGGTGTGTGAAGTCAGAATGGAGGTGAGTGAAGTCATAGAATGGAGATGTGTGAAGTCATAGAATGGAGGTGTGTGAACTCAGAATGGAGGTGTATGAAGTCACAGAATGGAGGTGTGTGAAGTCATAGAATGGAGGTTTGTGAAATCACAAAATGGAGGTGTGTGAATTCATAGAATGGAGGTGTGAAGTCATAGGATCGAGGTGTGTGAAGTCACAGAATGGAGGTGTGTGAAGTCACAGAATGGAGGTGTGTGAAGTCACAGAATGGAGGTGTGTGAACTCAGAATGTAGGTGTGTGAAGCCACAGAATGGAGGTGTGTGAAGTCATAGAATGGAAGTGTGTGAAGTCATAGAAAGGAGGTGTGTGAACTCAGAATGGAGGTGTGTGAAGTCACAGAATGGAGGTTTGTGAAGTCATAGAATGGAGGTTTGTGAAGTCAGAGAATGGATGTTTGTGAAGTAAGAATGAAGGTGTGTGAAGTCACAGAATGGAGGTGTGTGAAGTCAGAGAATGGAGGTGTGAAGTCATAGAATGGGGTTGGGTGAAGTCATACAAAGGAGGTGTGGGAAGTCATAGAATGGAGGAGTGTGAAGTCATAGAGTGGAGGTGAGTGAAGTCACAGATTCGAGGTCTGTGAAGTCATAGAATGAAGGTGTGTGAAGTCAGAATGCAGGTGTGTGAAGTCATTGAATGGAGATGTGTGAACTCATAGAATGGAGGTGTGTGACGTCATAATGGAAGTGTGTGAAGTCACAGAATGGAGGTGTGTGAAGTCATACAATGGTGGTGTGTGAAGTCAGAATGGAGGTGTGTGAAGTCACAGAATGGAGGTGTGTGAACTCAGAATGGAGGTGTGTGAAGTCATAGATGGAGGTGTGTGAAGTCATACTATGGAGGTGTTTGAAATCATAGAATGGAGTTTTGTGAAGTCACAGAATGGAGCTGTGTGAAGTCAGAACGGAATTGTGTGAAGTCACAGAATGGAGGTGTGTGAAATCATAGAATTGAGGTGTGTGAAGTCACAATGGAGTTGTGTGAAGTCATAGAATGGAGGTGTGTGAAGTCACAGAATGGAGGTGTATGAAGTCACAGAATGGAGGTGTGTGAAGTCATAGAATGGAGGTTTGTGAAATCACAAAATGGAGGTGTGTGAATTCTGCGAATGGAGGTGTGAAGTCATAGAATCGAGGTGTGTGAAGTAACAGAATGGAGGTGTGTGAAGTCACAGAATGGAGGTTTGTGAAGTCATAGAATGGAGGTGTGTGTAGTCAGAGAATGGATGTTTGTGAAGTAAGAATGAAGGTGTGTGAAGTCACAGAATGGAGGTGTGTGAAGTCAGAGAATGGAGGTGTGAAGTCATAGAATGGGGTTGGGTTAAGTCATAGAAAGGAGGTGTGGGAAGTCATAGAATGGAGGAGTGTGAAGTCATAGAGTGGAGGTGACTGAAGTCACAGATTCGAGGTCTGTGAAGTCATAGAATGGAGGTGTGTGAAGTCAGAATTCAGGTGTGTGAAGTCATTGAATGGAGATGTGTGAACTCATAGAATGGAGGTGTGTACATCATAATGGAAGTGTGTGAAGTCACAGAATGGAGGTGTGTGAAGTCATACAATGGAGGTGTGTGAAGTCAGAATGGAGGTGTGTGAAGTCACAGAATGGAGGTGTGTGAACTCAGAATGGAGGTGTGTGAAGTCATAGATGGAGGTGTGTGAAGTCATACTATGGAGGTGTTTGAAATCATAGAATGGAGTTTTGTGAAGTCACAGAATGGAGCTGTGTGAAGTCAGAAGCGAAGTGTGTGAAGTCACAGAAGGGAGGTGTGTGAAATCATAGAATTGAGGTGTGTGAGGTCACAATGGAGTTGTGTGAAGTCATAGAATGGAGGTGTGTGAAGTCACAGAATGGAGGTGTATGAAGTCACAGAATGGAGGTGTGTGAAGTCATAGAATGGAGATGTGTGAAGTCACAGAATGAAGGTGTGTGAAGTCACAGAATGGAGGTGTGTGAACTCAGAATTGAGGTGGGTGAAGTCACAGAATGGAGGTGTGTGAAGTCATAGAATGGAGGTGTGTGAAGTCACAGAATGGAGGTGTGTGAATTCATAGAATGGAGGTGTGTGAAATCTTAAAATGGAAGTGTTTGAAGTCACAGAATGGAGGTGTGTGAAGTCAGAATGGAGGTGTGTGAAGTCATAGAATTGAGGTGTGTGAAGTCACAATGGAGGTGTGTGAACTCATAGAATGAAGTGTGTGAAATCACAGTGGAGGTGTATGAAGTCATAGAATGGAGGTGTGTGAAGTCACAGAATGGATGTGTGTGAAGTCATAGAATGGAGCTGTGTGAAGTCAGAATGGAGGTGTGTGAAGTCAGAATGGAGGTGTGTGAAGTCACAGAATGGAGGTGTGTGAAGTCATAGAATGGAGGTGTGTGAAAACATAGAATGGAGGTGTGTGAAGTCAGAATGGAGTTGTGTGAAGTCACAGAATTGAGGTGTGTGAATTCACAGAATACAGGTGTGTGAATTCAGAATGCAGGTGTGAAGTCACAGAAGGGAGGTGTGTGAAGTCACAGAATGGATGTTTGTGAAGTAAGAATGAAGGTGTTTGAAATCATAGAATGGAGGTGTGTGACGTCACAGAATGGAGGTGTGTGAAGTTATAGAATGGAGGTGTGTGAAGTCATAGAATTGAGGTGTGTGAAGTCATACAATGAAGGTGTGTGAAGTCAGAATGGAGGTGTGTGAAGTCACAGAATGGAGGTGTGTGAACTCAGAATGGAGGTGTGTGAAGTCATAGATGGAGGTGTGTGAAGACATAGTATGGAGGTGTGTGGAATCATAGAATGGAGTTTTGTGAAGTCACAGAATGGAGCTGTGTGAAGTCAAAATGGAGGTGTGTGAACTCATAGAATGGAGATGTGTGAAGTCACAATGGAGGTGTGTGAAATCTTAGAATGGAGGTGTGTGAAGTCAAAAAATGGAGGTGTGTGAAGTCATAGAATGGAGGTGTGTGAAGTCATAGAATGGATTTTTGTGAAATAAGAATGAAGGTGTGTGAAGTCACAGAATGGAAGTGTGTCAACTCAGAATGGAGGTGTGTGAAGTCACAGAATGGATGTTTGTGAAGTCATAGAATGGAGGTGTGTGAAGTCAGAATGGAGGTGTGTGATGTCACAATATTGAGGTGTGTGAACACAGAATGCAGGTGTGTGAATGACAGAATGGAGGTTTGTGAAATCATAGAATGGAGGTGTGTGAAGTCATAGAATGGATGTTTGTGAAGTAAGAATGAAGGTATGTGAAGTCATAGAATAGAGGTGTGTGAAGTCAAAGAATGGAGGTGTGTGAAGTCACAGAATGGAGGTGTGTGAAGTCACACAATGGAGGTGTGTGAAGTCTCGAATGGAGGTGTGTGGTCATAGAAGGGAGGTGGGTGAAGTCATAGAAAGGAGGTGTGGGAAGTCATAGAATGGAGGAGTGTGAAGTCATACAGTGGAGGTGACTGAAGACACAGATTCGAGGTCTGTGAAGTCATAGAATGGAGGTGTGTAAAGTCAGAATGGAGGTGTGTGAAGTCATAGAATGGAGATTTGTGAATTCATAGAATGGAGGTGTGTGACGTCCCAATTGAAGTGTGTGAAGTCATAGAATGGAGGTGTGTGAAGTCACAGAATGGAGGTGAGTGAAGTCATACAATGGAGGTGAGTGAAGTCAGAATGGAGGTGTGTGAAGTCACAGAATGGAGGTGTGTGAACTCAGAATGGAGGTGTGTGAAGTCATAGATGGAGGTGTGTGAAGTCATAGTATGGAGGTGTGTGAAATCATAGAATGGAGTTTTGTGAAGTCACACAATGGAGCTGTGTGAAGTCAGAATGGAGGTGTGTGAAGTCATACAATGGAGGTGTGTGAAGTCAGAATGGAGGTATGTGAAATCATAGAATCAAGGTGTGTGAAGTCACAATGGATGTGTGTGAAATCAAAGAATGGAGGTGTGTGAATTCATATAATGGAGTTGTGTGAAGTCACAGAATGGAGGTGTGTGAATTCATAGAATGGAGGTGTGTGAAGTCATAGAATGGAGGTGTGTGAACTCAGAATGGAGGTGGGTGAAGTCACAGAATGGAGGTGTGTGAAGTCATAGAATGGAGGTGTGTGAAGTCACAGAATGGAGGTGTGTGAAGTCACAGAATGAAGGTGTGTGAAGTCACAGAATGGAGGAGTGTGAATTCATAGAATGGAGGTGTGTGAAGTAATAGAATGGAGGTGTGTGAAGTCATAGAATGGAGCTGTGTGAAGTCACAGAATAGAGGAGTGTGAATTCACAGAATGGAGGTGTGTGAAGTAATAGAATGGAGGTGTGTGAAGTCATAGAATGGAGGTGTGTGAATTCATAGAATGGAGGTGTGTGAAGTCAAAGAACGGAGGTTTGTGTACTCAAAATTGAGGTGTTTGAAGTCAAAGAATTGAGGTGTGTGAAGTCATAGAATGGAAGTGTGTGAAGTCAGAATGGACATGTGTGAAGTCACAGAATTGAGGTGTGTGAACCCAGAATGGAGGTGTGTGAAGTCACAGAATGGAGGTTTGTGAAGTCATACAATGGAGGTGTGTGAAGTCATAGAATGGATGTTTCTAAAGTAAGACTTAAGGTGTGTGAAGTCATAGAATGGAGGTGTGTGAAGTCAAAATGGAGGTGTGTGAACTCATAGAATGGAGGTGTGTGAACTCATAGAATTGAGGTGTGTGAAGTCATGGAATGGAGGTGTGTGAAGTCCAAGAATGGAGGTTTGTGAAGTCAAAGAATGGAGGTGTGTGAAGTCACAGAATGGAGGTTGCCGTGGCCAACCGGCGGCAAACCAGGGTTCGCAGATTGGGGTTCCTCAAATCGGGGGCAAGGACTAGCAAGAAAGAGAAGAGAGACAGACACAGAGGGTCCGGGATGTCCGCAGTCCAGGTAAAGACTGCCGAGACTGCCTGTTTATTTTCCACTCCCCGTCTTCCCTCCTCCTGATCCAGGAACCTCCAGATGTTACATTCATATGGTAATTCTCAGGTCATTTGCATAGAATAGGGTCAGAAAGCAATAAGACAACAAAGCCATCGTCTGATGCAAGCCAAGGTACAGTTTGATTCCACTCTGGCTCACAACAGGAGGTGTGTGAAGTCACAGGATTGAAGTGTGTGAAGTCAAAATGGAGGTGTGTGAAGTCATACAATGGAGGTGTGTGAATTCATAGAATGGAGGTGTGTGAAGTCATAGGATCGAGGTGTGTGAAGTCACAGAATGGAGGTGTGTGAAGTGACAGAATGGAGGTGTGTGAAGTCACAGAATGGAGGTGTGTGAAGTCAGAATGCAGGTGTGTGAAGCCACAGAATGGAGGTGTGTGAAGTCATAGAATGGAAGTGTTAGAAGTCATAGAATGGAGGTGTGTGAAGGAAGAATGGAGGTGTGTGAAGTCACAGAATGGAGGTGTGTGAATTCAGAATGGAGGTGTGTGAAGTCACAGAATGGAGGTTTGTGAAGTCATAGAATGGAGGTGTGTGAAGTCAGAGAATGGATGTTTCTGAAGTAAGAATGAAGGTGTGTGAAGTCATAGAATGGAGGTCTGTGAACTTAGAATGGAGGTGTGTGAAGTCATAGAATGGAGGTGTGTGAACTCAGAATGGAGGTGTGTGAAGTCACAGAATGGAGGTGTGTGAAGTCATAGAATGCAGGTGTGTGAATTCATAGAATGGAGGTGTGTGAAGTCATAGGATCGTGGTGTGAGAAGTCACAGAATGGAGGTGTGTGAAGTCACAGAATGGAGGTGTGTGAAGTCAGAATGGAGGTGTGTGAAGCCACAGAATGGAGGTGTGTGAAGTCATAGAATGGAAGTGTGTGAAGTCATAGAATGGAGGTGTGTGAAGGAAGAATGGAGGTGTGTGAAGTCACAGAATGGAGGTGTGTGAATTCAGAATGGAGGTGTGTGAAGTCACAGAATGGAGGTTTGTGAAGTCAAAGAATGGAGGTGTGTGAAGTCAGAGAATGGATGTTTCTGAAGTAAGAATGAAGGTGTGTGAAGTCAAATTGGAGGTGTGTGAAGTCAGAGAATGGAGGTGTGTGAACTCATAGAATGGAGGTGTGTGAAGTCATGGAATGGAGGTGTGTGAAGTCAAAGAATGGAGGTGTGTGAAGTGAAACAATAGAGGTGTGTGAAGTCACAGAATGGAGGTGTGTGAAGTCACAGAATGGAAGTGTGTGCAGTCAAAACGGAGGTATGTGAAGTCACAGAATGGAGGTGTGTGAAGTCACAGAATGGAGGTGTGTGAAGTCACAGAATTGAGGTGTGTGAAGTCATAGAATGGAGGTGTGTGAAGTCATAAAATGGAGGTGTGTGAACTCATAGAATGGAGTTGTGTGAAGTCAAAATGGAGTTGTGTGAAGTCATAGAATGGTGTTTTTTGATGTCAACGATGGAGGTTTGTGAAGTCATAGAATGGAAGTGTGTGAAATCATTGAATGGAGTTGTGTGAAGTCACAGAATTGAGGTGTGTGAAGCCACAGAATGGAGGTGTGTGAAGTCAGAATGGAGGTGAGTGAAGTCATACAATGGTTGTTTTTGATGTCAACGAATGGAGGTGTGTGAAGTCATAGAATGGAGGTGAGTGAAGTCAGATTGGTGGTGTGTGAAATCACAGAATGGAGGTGTGTCAACTCAGAAATGAGGTGTGTGAAGTCATAGAATGGAGGTGTGTGAAGCCATAGAATGGAAGTGTGTGAAATCATAGAATGGAGGTGTGTGAAGTCAAAGAATTGAGGTGTGTGAAGTCAGAATGGAGGTGTGTGAAGTCAGAATGGAGGTGTGTGAAGTCATAGAATGGAAGTGTGTGAAGTCATAGAATGGAGGTCTGTGAACTTAGAATGGAGGTGTGTGAAGTCATAGAATTGAGGTGTGTGAACTCAGAATGGAGGTGTGTGAAGTCACAGAATGGAGGTGTGTGAAGTCATAGAATGGAGGTGTGTGAAGTCATAGAATGGAGGTGTGTGAAGTCATAGGATCGTGGTGTGAGAAGTCACAGAATGGAGGTGTGTGAAGTCACAGAATGGAGGTGTGTGAAGTCAGAATGGAGGTGTGTGAAGCCACAGAATGGAGGTGTGTGAAGTCATAGAATGGAAGTGTGTGAAGTCATAGAATGGAGGTGTGTGAAGGAAGAATGGAGGTGTGTGAAGTCACAGAATGGAGGTGTGTGAATTCAGAATGGAGGTGTGTGAAGTCACAGAATGGAGGTTTGTGAAGTCATAGAATGGAGGTGTGTGAAGTCAGAGAATGGATGTTTCTGAAGTAAGAATGAAGGTGTGTGAAGTCAAATTGGAGGTGTGTGAACTCATAGAATGGAGGTGTGTGAACTCATAGAATGGAGGTGTGTGAAGTCATGGAATGGAGGTGTGTGAAGTCAAAGAATGGAGGTGTGTGAAGTGAAACAATAGAGGTGTGTGAAGTCACAGAATGGAGGTGTGTGAAGTCACAGAATGGAAGTGTGTGCAGTCAAAACGGAGGTATGTGAAGTCACAGAATGGAGGTGTGTGAAGTCACAGAATGGAGGTGTGTGAAGTCACAGAATTGAGGTGTGTGAAGTCACAGAATTTTGGTGTATGAAGTCACAGAATTGAGGTGTGTGAAGTCAGAATGAAGGTGTGTGAAGTCACAGAATGGAGGTGTGTGAAGTCACAGAATGGATGTTTGTGAAGTAAGAATGAAGGTGTTTGAAGTCATAGAGTGGAGGTGTGTGAAGTCACAGAATGGAGGTGTGTGAAGTGGGATTGGAGGTGTGTGATATCACAGAATGGAGGTGTGTGAAGTCATAGAATGGAGGTGTGTGAAGTCATAAAAAGGAGGTGTGTGAACTCATAGAATGGAGGTGTGTGAAGTCAAAATGGAGTTATGTGAAGTCATAGAATGGTGTTTTTTGATGTCAACGAATGGAGGTGTGTGAAGTCATAGAATAGAGGTGTGTGAAGTCAGATTGGAGGTGTGTGAAATCACAGAATGGAGGTGTGTGAAGTCACAACATGGAGGTGTGTCAACTCAGAATGTAGGTGTGTGAAGCCACAGAATGGAGGTGTGTGAAGTCATAGAATTGAGGTGTGTGAAGTCAGAATGGAGGTGTGTGAAGTCATAGACTGGAGGTCTGTGAACTCATAATGAAGGTTTGTGAAGTCATAGAATGGAGGTGTGTGAACTCAGAATGGAGGTGTGTGAAGTCACAGAATGGAGGTGTGTGAAGTCATAGAATGGAGGTTTGTGAACTCACAGAATGGAGGTGTGTTAATTCATAGAATGGAGGTGTGTGAAGTCATAGGATCGAGGTGTGTGAAGTCACAGAATGGAGGTGTGTGAAGTCACAGAATGGAGGTGTGTTAATTCATAGAATGGAGGTGTGTGAAATCATAGAATGGAGGTGTGTGAAGTCAGAATGGAGGTGTGTCAAGTCACAGAATTGAGGTGTGTGGAGTCAGAGAATGGAGGTGTGTGAAGTCAGAATGAAGGTGTGTGAAGTCACAGAAAGGAGGTGTGTGAAGTCACAGAATGGATGTTTGTGAAGTAAGAATGAAGGTGTTTGAAGTCATAGAATGGAGGTGTGTGAAGTCACAGAATGGAGGTGTGTGAAGTCATAGAATGGAGGTGTGTGAAGTCATAGAATTGAGGTGTGTGAAGTCATAGAATGGAGGTGTGTGAAGTCACAGAATGGAGGTGTGTGAAGTCAGAATGGAGGTGTGTGAAGTCATAGACTGAGGTGGGTGAAGTCATAGAAAGGAGGTGTGGGAAGTCATAGAATGGAGGAGTGTGAAGTCATAGAGTGGAGGTGAGTGAAGTCACAGATTCGAGGTCTGTCATGTCATATAATGGAGGTGTGCGAAGTCAGAATGGAGGTGTGTGAAATCATAGAATGGAGATGTGTGAATACATAGAATGGAGTTGTGTGACGTCACAATGGAAGTGTGTGAAGTCATAGAATGGAGGTGTGAGAAGTCACAGAATGGAGGTGTGTGAAGTCATAAAATGAAGGTGTGTGAAGTCAGAATGGAGGTGTGTGAAGTCACAGAATGGAGGTGTGAGAAGTCAGAATGGAGGTGTGTGAACTCATAGAATGGAGGTGTGTGAAGTCACAATGTAGGTGTGTGAAGTCGTAGAATTTAGGTGTGTGAAGTCACAAAATGGAGGTGTGTGAAGTCATAGAATGGAGGTGTGTGAAAACATAGAATGGAGGTGTGTGAAGTCAGAATGAAGGTGTGTGAAGTCACAGAATTGAGGTGTGTGAACTCACAGAATGGAGGTGTTTGAAGTTATATATTGGAGTTGTGTGAAGTCAAAATGGATGTTTGAAGTCATAGAATGGAGGTGTGTGAAGTCGGAGAATGGAGGTGTGTGAAGTCACAGAATGGAGGTGTTTGAACTCAGAATGTAGTTGTGTGAAGCAACAGAATGGAGGTGTGATAAGTCATAGAATGGAAGTGTGTGAAGTCATGGATAGGAGGTGTGTGAACTCAGAATGGAGGTGTGTGAAGTCACAGATTGGAGGTTTGTGAAGTCATAGAATGGAGGTGTGTGAAGTCAGAGAATGGATGTTTCTGAAGTAAGAATGAAGGTTTGTGAAGTCAAAGAATGGGGGTGTGTGAAGTCATAGAAGGGAGGTGTGTGAAGTCACAGAATGGAGGTGTGTGAAGTCAGAATGGAGGTGTGAAGTCATAGAATGGCGTTGGGTGAAGTCATAGAAAGAGGTGTGTGAAGTCATAGAATGGAGGAGTGTGAAGTCATAGAGTGGAGCTGAGTGAAGTCACAGATTCGGCGTCAGTGAAGTCATAGAATGGAGATGTGTGAACCCATAGAATGGAGGTGTGTGACATCATAATGGAAGTGTGTGAAGTCACAGAATGGAGGTGTGTGAAGTCATACAATGGAGGTGTGTCAACTCAGAAATGAGGTGTGTGAAGTCATAGAATGTAGGTGTGTGAAATCATAGAATGGAAGTGTGTGAAGTCATAGAATGGAGGTGTGGGAAGTCACAGAATTGAGGTGTGGGAAGTCAGATGGAGGTGTGTGAAGTCAGAATGGAGGTGAGTGAAGTCATAGAATGGAGATGTGTGAAGTCATAGAATGGAGGTCTGTGAACTCAGAATGGAGGTTTGTGAAGTCATAGAATGGAGGTGTGTGAAGTCATAGAATGGAGGTCTGTGAACTCAGAATGGTGGTGTGTGAAGTCACAGAATGGAGGTGTGTGAAGTCATAGAATGGAGGTTTGTGAACTCACAGAATAGAGATGTGTTAATTCATAGAATGGAGGTGTGTGAAGTCATAGGATCGAGTTGTGTGAAGTCACAGAATGGAGGTGTGTGAAGTTACAGAATGGAGGTGTGTGAAGTCACAGAATGGAGGTGTGTGAACTCAGAATGTAGGTGTGTGAAGCCACAGAATGGAGGTGTGTGAAGTCATAGAATGGAAGTGTGTGAAGTCATAGAAAGGAGGTGTGTGAACTCAGAATGGAGGTGTGTGAAGTCACAGAATGGATGTTTGAGAAGTCATAGAATTGAGGTGTGTGAAGTCAGAGAATGGATGTTTCTGAAGTAAGAATGAAGGTGTGTGAAGTCATAGAATGGAGATGTGTGAAGTCAAATTGGAGGTGTGTGAAGGGAAACAACAGCGGTGTGTGAAGTCACAGAATGGAGGTGTGTGTAGCCACAGATTGGAAGTGTGTGAAGGCAAAACGGAGGTGTGCGAAGTCACAGAATGGAGGTGTGTGAAGTCAGAATGGAGGGGTGTGAAGTCAGAATGGAGGTGTGTGAAGTCACAGAATGGAGGTGTGTGAAGTCATAGAATGGAGGTGTGTGAAATCATAGAATGGAGGTGTGTGAAGTCAGAATGGAGGTGTGTCAAGTCACAGAATTGAGGTGTGTGAAGTCAGAGAATGGAGGTGTGTGAAGTCAGAATGAAGGTGTGTGAAGTCACAGAAAGGAGGTGTGTGAAGTCACAGAATGGATGTTTGTGAAGTAAGAATGAAGGTGTTTGAAGTCATAGAATGGAGGTGTGTGAAGTCAAAGAATGGAGGTGTGTGAAGTCATAGAATTGAGGTGTGTGAAGTCATAGAATGGAGGTGTGTGAAGTCACAGAATGGAGGTGTGTGAAGTCAGAATGGAGGTGTGTGAAGTCATAGACTGAGGTGGGTGAAGTCATAGAAAGGAGGTGTGGGAAGTCATAGAATGGAGGAGTGTGAAGTCATAGAGTGGAGGTGAGTGAAGTCACAGATTCGAGGTCTGTCATGTCATAGAATGGAGGTGTGTGAAGTCAGAATGGAGGTGTGTGAAATCATAGAATGGAGATGTGTGAACACATAGAATGGAGTTGTGTGAGGTCAAAATGGAAGTGTGTGAAGTCATAGAATGGAGGTGTGAGAAGTCACAGAATGGAGGTGTGTGAAGTCATAAAATGAAGGTGTGTGAAGTCAGAATGGAGGTGTGTGAAGTCACAGAATGGAGGTGTGTGAACTCAGAATGGAGGTGTGTGAAGTCATAGATGGAGGTGTATGAAGTCATAGTATGGAGGTGTGTGAAATCACAGAATGGAGTTTTGTGAAGTCACAGAATGGAGCTGTGTGAAGTCCGAACGGAGGTGTGTGAAGTCATAGAATGGAGGTGTGTAAAGTCAGAATGGAGGTGTGTGAACTCAAAGAATGGAGGTGTGTGAAGTCACAATGTAGGTGTGTGAAGTCATAGAATTTAGGGGTGTGAAGTCACAAAATGGAGGTGTGTGAAGTCATAGAATGGAGGTGTGTGAAAACATAGAATGGAGGTGTGTGAAGTCAGAATGAAGGTGTGTGAAGTCACAGAATTGAGGTGTGTGAACTCACAGAATGGAGGTGTTTGAAGTTATATATTGGAGTTGTGTGAAGTCAAAATGGATGTTTGAAATCATAGAATGGAGGTGTGTGAAGTCGGAGAATGGAGGTGTGTGAAGTCACAGAATGGAGGTGTGTGAACTCAGAATGTAGGTGTGTGAAGCAACAGAATGGAGGTGTGTGAAGTCACAGAATGGAATGGTGTGAAGTCATGGATAGGAGGTGTGTGAAGTCAGAGAATGGATGTTTCTGAAGTAATAATGAAGGTTTGTGAAGTCAAAGAATGGAGGTGTGTGAAGTCTTAGAAGGGAGGTGTGTGAAGTCACAGAATGGCGGTGTGTGAAGTCAGAATGGAGGTGTGAAGTCATAGAATGGCGTTGGGTGAATTCATAGAAAGGATCTGTGGGAAGTCATAGAATGGAGGAGTGTGAAGTCATAGAGTGGAGGTGAGTGAAATCACAGATTCGATGTCTGTGAAGTCATAGAATGGAGATGTGTGAACTCATAGAATGGAGGTGTGTGACGTCATAATGGAAGTGTGTGAAGTCACAGAATGGAGGTGTGTGAAGTCATACAATGGAGGTGTGTGAAGTCAGAATGGAGGTGTGTGAAGTCAAATTGGGGGTGTGTGAAATCACAGAATGGAGGTGTGTCAACTCAGAAATGAGGTGTGTGAAGTCATAGAATGTAGGTGTGTGAAATTATAGAATGGAAGTGTGTGAAGTCATAGAATGGAGGTGTGGGAAGTCACAGAATTGAGGTGTGTGAAGTCAGAATGGAGGTGTGTGAAGTCAGAATGGAGGTGAGTGAAGTCATAGAATGGAGATGTGTGAAGTCATAGAATGGAGGTAGGTGAACTCAGAATGGAGGTTTGTGAAGTCATAGAATGGAGGTGTGTGAACTCAGAGAATGGATGTTTCTGAAGTAAGAATGAAGGTGTGTGAAGTCAAAGAATGGAGGTGTGTGAAGTCATAGAAGGGAGGTGTGTGAAGTCAGAGAATGGAGGTGTGTGAAGTCAGAATGGAGGTGTGAAGTCATAGAATGGGGTTGGGTGAAGTCATAGAAAGGAGGTGTGGGAAGTCATAGAATGGAGGATTGTGAAGTCATAGAGTGGAGGTGAGTGAAGTCACAGATTCGAGGTCTGTGAAGTCATAGAAAGGGGGTGTGTGAAGTCAGAATGCAGGTGTGTGAAGTCATATAATGGAGATGTGTGACCTCATAGAATGGAGGTGTGTGAACTCAGAATGGAGGTGTGTGAAGTCATAGAATGGAGGTGTGTGAAGTCAGAATGGAGGTGTGTCAAATCAAAGAATTGAGGTGTGTGAAGTCACAATGGAGTTGTGTGAAGTCATAGAATGGAGGTGTGTGAAGTCACAGAATGGAGCTGTATGAAGTCACAGAATGGAGGTGTGTGAAGTCATAGAATGGAGGTGTGTGAAGTCACAGAATGAAGGTGTGTGAAGTCACAGAATAGAGGTGTGTAAACTCAGAATGGAGGAGGGTGAAGTCACAGAATGGAGGTGTGTGAAGTCATAGAATGGAGATGAGTGAAGTCACAGAATGGAGGTGTGTGAATTCATAGAATGGAGGTGTGTGAAATCATGAAATGGAAGTGTTTCAAGTCACAGAATGGAGGTGTGTGAAGTCAGAATGGAGGTGTGTGAAGTCATAGAACTGAGGTGTGTGAAGTCACAATGGAGGTGTGTGAACTCATAGAATGGAGGTGTGTGAAATCACAGTGGAGGTGTGTGAAGTCATAGAATGGAGGTGTGTGAAGTCACAGAATGGAGGTGTGTGAAGTCATAGAATGGAGCTGTGGGAAGTCAGAATGGAGGTGTGTGAAGTCAGAATGGAGGTGTGTGAAGTCACAGAATGGAGATGTGTGAAGTCATAGAATGGAGGTGTGTGAAGTCAGAATGGAGGTGTGTGAAGTCATAGACTGGAGGTCTGTGAACTCATAATGAAGGTTTGTGAAGTCATAGAATGGAGGTGTGTGAACTCAGAATGGAGGTGTGTGAAGTCACAGAATGGAGGTGTGTGAAGTCATAGAATGGAGGTTTGTGAACTCACAGAATGGAGGTGTGTTAATTCATAGAATGGAGGTGTGTGAAGTCATAGGATCGAGGTGTGTGAAGTCACAGAATGGAGGTGTGTGAAGTCACAGAATGGAGGTGTGTTAATTCATAGAATGGAGGTGTGTGAAATCATAGAATGGAGGTGTGTGAAGTCAGAATGGAGGTGTGTCAAGTCACAGAATTGAGGTGTGTGGAGTCAGAGAATGGAGGTGTGTGAAGTCAAAATGAAGGTGTGTGAAGTCACAGAAAGGAGGTGTGTGAAGTCACAGAATGGATGTTTGTGAAGTAAGAATGAAGGTGTTTGAAGTCATAGAATGGAGGTGTGTGAAGTCACAGAATGGAGGTGTGTGAAGTCATAGAATGGAGGTGTGTGAAGTCATAGAATTGAGGTGTGTGAAGTCATAGAATGGAGGTGTGTGAAGTCACAGAATGGAGGTGTGTGAAGTCAGAATGGAGGTGTGTGAAGTCATAGACTGAGGTGGGTGAAGTCATAGAAAGGAGGTGTGGGAAGTCATAGAATGGAGGAGTGTGAAGTCATAGAGTGGAGGTGAGTGAAGTCACAGATTCGAGGTCTGTCATGTCATATAATGGAGGTGTGCGAAGTCAGAATGGAGGTGTGTGAAATCATAGAATGGAGATGTGTGAATACATAGAATGGAGTTGTGTGACGTCACAATGGAAGTGTGTGAAGTCATAGAATGGAGGTGTGAGAAGTCACAGAATGGAGGTGTGTGAAGTCATAAAATGAAGGTGTGTGAAGTCAGAATGGAGGTGTGTGAAGTCACAGAATGGAGGTGTGAGAAGTCAGAATGGAGGTGTGTGAACTCATAGAATGGAGGTGTGTGAAGTCACAATGTAGGTGTGTGAAGTCGTAGAATTTAGGTGTGTGAAGTCACAAAATGGAGGTGTGTGAAGTCATAGAATGGAGGTGTGTGAAAACATAGAATGGAGGTGTGTGAAGTCAGAATGAAGGTGTGTGAAGTCACAGAATTGAGGTGTGTGAACTCACAGAATGGAGGTGTTTGAAGTTATATATTGGAGTTGTGTGAAGTCAAAATGGATGTTTGAAGTCATAGAATGGAGGTGTGTGAAGTCGGAGAATGGAGGTGTGTGAAGTCACAGAATGGAGGTGTTTGAACTCAGAATGTAGTTGTGTGAAGCAACAGAATGGAGGTGTGATAAGTCATAGAATGGAAGTGTGTGAAGTCATGGATAGGAGGTGTGTGAACTCAGAATGGAGGTGTGTGAAGTCACAGATTGGAGGTTTGTGAAGTCATAGAATGGAGGTGTGTGAAGTCAGAGAATGGATGTTTCTGAAGTAAGAATGAAGGTTTGTGAAGTCAAAGAATGGGGGTGTGTGAAGTCATAGAAGGGAGGTGTGTGAAGTCACAGAATGGAGGTGTGTGAAGTCAGAATGGAGGTGTGAAGTCATAGAATGGCGTTGGGTGAAGTCATAGAAAGAGGTGTGTGAAGTCATAGAATGGAGGAGTGTGAAGTCATAGAGTGGAGCTGAGTGAAGTCACAGATTCGGCGTCAGTGAAGTCATAGAATGGAGATGTGTGAACCCATAGAATGGAGGTGTGTGACATCATAATGGAAGTGTGTGAAGTCACAGAATGGAGGTGTGTGAAGTCATACAATGGAGGTGTGTCAACTCAGAAATGAGGTGTGTGAAGTCATAGAATGTAGGTGTGTGAAATCATAGAATGGAAGTGTGTGAAGTCATAGAATGGAGGTGTGGGAAGTCACAGAATTGAGGTGTGGGAAGTCAGATGGAGGTGTGTGAAGTCAGAATGGAGGTGAGTGAAGTCATAGAATGGAGATGTGTGAAGTCATAGAATGGAGGTCTGTGAACTCAGAATGGAGGTTTGTGAAGTCATAGAATGGAGGTGTGTGAAGTCATAGAATGGAGGTCTGTGAACTCAGAATGGTGGTGTGTGAAGTCACAGAATGGAGGTGTGTGAAGTCATAGAATGGAGGTTTGTGAACTCACAGAATAGAGATGTGTTAATTCATAGAATGGAGGTGTGTGAAGTCATAGGATCGAGTTGTGTGAAGTCACAGAATGGAGGTGTGTGAAGTTACAGAATGGAGGTGTGTGAAGTCACAGAATGGAGGTGTGTGAACTCAGAATGTAGGTGTGTGAAGCCACAGAATGGAGGTGTGTGAAGTCATAGAATGGAAGTGTGTGAAGTCATAGAAAGGAGGTGTGTGAACTCAGAATGGAGGTGTGTGAAGTCACAGAATGGATGTTTGAGAAGTCATAGAATTGAGGTGTGTGAAGTCAGAGAATGGATGTTTCTGAAGTAAGAATGAAGGTGTGTGAAGTCATAGAATGGAGATGTGTGAAGTCAAATTGGAGGTGTGTGAAGGGAAACAACAGCGGTGTGTGAAGTCACAGAATGGAGGTGTGTGTAGCCACAGATTGGAAGTGTGTGAAGGCAAAACGGAGGTGTGCGAAGTCACAGAATGGAGGTGTGTGAAGTCAGAATGGAGGGGTGTGAAGTCAGAATGGAGGTGTGTGAAGTCACAGAATGGAGGTGTGTGAAGTCATAGAATGGAGGTGTGTGAAATCATAGAATGGAGGTGTGTGAAGTCAGAATGGAGGTGTGTCAAGTCACAGAATTGAGGTGTGTGAAGTCAGAGAATGGAGGTGTGTGAAGTCAGAATGAAGGTGTGTGAAGTCACAGAAAGGAGGTGTGTGAAGTCACAGAATGGATGTTTGTGAAGTAAGAATGAAGGTGTTTGAAGTCATAGAATGGAGGTGTGTGAAGTCAAAGAATGGAGGTGTGTGAAGTCATAGAATTGAGGTGTGTGAAGTCATAGAATGGAGGTGTGTGAAGTCACAGAATGGAGGTGTGTGAAGTCAGAATGGAGGTGTGTGAAGTCATAGACTGAGGTGGGTGAAGTCATAGAAAGGAGGTGTGGGAAGTCATAGAATGGAGGAGTGTGAAGTCATAGAGTGGAGGTGAGTGAAGTCACAGATTCGAGGTCTGTCATGTCATAGAATGGAGGTGTGTGAAGTCAGAATGGAGGTGTGTGAAATCATAGAATGGAGATGTGTGAACACATAGAATGGAGTTGTGTGAGGTCAAAATGGAAGTGTGTGAAGTCATAGAATGGAGGTGTGAGAAGTCACAGAATGGAGGTGTGTGAAGTCATAAAATGAAGGTGTGTGAAGTCAGAATGGAGGTGTGTGAAGTCACAGAATGGAGGTGTGTGAACTCAGAATGGAGGTGTGTGAAGTCATAGATGGAGGTGTATGAAGTCATAGTATGGAGGTGTGTGAAATCACAGAATGGAGTTTTGTGAAGTCACAGAATGGAGCTGTGTGAAGTCCGAACGGAGGTGTGTGAAGTCATAGAATGGAGGTGTGTAAAGTCAGAATGGAGGTGTGTGAACTCAAAGAATGGAGGTGTGTGAAGTCACAATGTAGGTGTGTGAAGTCATAGAATTTAGGGGTGTGAAGTCACAAAATGGAGGTGTGTGAAGTCATAGAATGGAGGTGTGTGAAAACATAGAATGGAGGTGTGTGAAGTCAGAATGAAGGTGTGTGAAGTCACAGAATTGAGGTGTGTGAACTCACAGAATGGAGGTGTTTGAAGTTATATATTGGAGTTGTGTGAAGTCAAAATGGATGTTTGAAATCATAGAATGGAGGTGTGTGAAGTCGGAGAATGGAGGTGTGTGAAGTCACAGAATGGAGGTGTGTGAACTCAGAATGTAGGTGTGTGAAGCAACAGAATGGAGGTGTGTGAAGTCACAGAATGGAATGGTGTGAAGTCATGGATAGGAGGTGTGTGAAGTCAGAGAATGGATGTTTCTGAAGTAATAATGAAGGTTTGTGAAGTCAAAGAATGGAGGTGTGTGAAGTCTTAGAAGGGAGGTGTGTGAAGTCACAGAATGGCGGTGTGTGAAGTCAGAATGGAGGTGTGAAGTCATAGAATGGCGTTGGGTGAATTCATAGAAAGGATCTGTGGGAAGTCATAGAATGGAGGAGTGTGAAGTCATAGAGTGGAGGTGAGTGAAATCACAGATTCGATGTCTGTGAAATCATAGAATGGAGATGTGTGAACTCATAGAATGGAGGTGTGTGACGTCATAATGGAAGTGTGTGAAGTCACAGAATGGAGGTGTGTGAAGTCATACAATGGAGGTGTGTGAAGTCAGAATGGAGGTGTGTGAAGTCAAATTGGGGGTGTGTGAAATCACAGAATGGAGGTGTGTCAACTCAGAAATGAGGTGTGTGAAGTCATAGAATGTAGGTGTGTGAAATTATAGAATGGAAGTGTGTGAAGTCATAGAATGGAGGTGTGGGAAGTCACAGAATTGAGGTGTGTGAAGTCAGAATGGAGGTGTGTGAAGTCAGAATGGAGGTGAGTGAAGTCATAGAATGGAGATGTGTGAAGTCATAGAATGGAGGTAGGTGAACTCAGAATGGAGGTTTGTGAAGTCATAGAATGGAGGTGTGTGAACTCAGAGAATGGATGTTTCTGAAGTAAGAATGAAGGTGTGTGAAGTCAAAGAATGGAGGTGTGTGAAGTCATAGAAGGGAGGTGTGTGAAGTCAGAGAATGGAGGTGTGTGAAGTCAGAATGGAGGTGTGAAGTCATAGAATGGGGTTGGGTGAAGTCATAGAAAGGAGGTGTGGGAAGTCATAGAATGGAGGATTGTGAAGTCATAGAGTGGAGGTGAGTGAAGTCACAGATTCGAGGTCTGTGAAGTCATAGAAAGGGGGTGTGTGAAGTCAGAATGCAGGTGTGTGAAGTCATATAATGGAGATGTGTGACCTCATAGAATGGAGGTGTGTGAACTCAGAATGGAGGTGTGTGAAGTCATAGAATGGAGGTGTGTGAAGTCAGAATGGAGGTGTGTCAAATCAAAGAATTGAGGTGTGTGAAGTCACAATGGAGTTGTGTGAAGTCATAGAATGGAGGTGTGTGAAGTCACAGAATGGAGCTGTATGAAGTCACAGAATGGAGGTGTGTGAAGTCATAGAATGGAGGTGTGTGAAGTCACAGAATGAAGGTGTGTGAAGTCACAGAATAGAGGTGTGTAAACTCAGAATGGAGGAGGGTGAAGTCACAGAATGGAGGTGTGTGAAGTCATAGAATGGAGATGAGTGAAGTCACAGAATGGAGGTGTGTGAATTCATAGAATGGAGGTGTGTGAAATCATGAAATGGAAGTGTTTCAAGTCACAGAATGGAGGTGTGTGAAGTCAGAATGGAGGTGTGTGAAGTCATAGAACTGAGGTGTGTGAAGTCACAATGGAGGTGTGTGAACTCATAGAATGGAGGTGTGTGAAATCACAGTGGAGGTGTGTGAAGTCATAGAATGGAGGTGTGTGAAGTCACAGAATGGAGGTGTGTGAAGTCATAGAATGGAGCTGTGGGAAGTCAGAATGGAGGTGTGTGAAGTCAGAATGGAGGTGTGTGAAGTCACAGAATGGAGATGTGTGAAGTCATAGAATGGAGGTGTGTGAAGTCAGAATGGAGGTGTGTGAAGTCATAGACTGGAGGTCTGTGAACTCATAATGAAGGTTTGTGAAGTCATAGAATGGAGGTGTGTGAACTCAGAATGGAGGTGTGTGAAGTCACAGAATGGAGGTGTGTGAAGTCATAGAATGGAGGTTTGTGAACTCACAGAATGGAGGTGTGTTAATTCATAGAATGGAGGTGTGTGAAGTCATAGGATCGAGGTGTGTGAAGTCACAGAATGGAGGTGTGTGAAGTCACAGAATGGAGGTGTGTTAATTCATAGAATGGAGGTGTGTGAAATCATAGAATGGAGGTGTGTGAAGTCAGAATGGAGGTGTGTCAAGTCACAGAATTGAGGTGTGTGGAGTCAGAGAATGGAGGTGTGTGAAGTCAAAATGAAGGTGTGTGAAGTCACAGAAAGGAGGTGTGTGAAGTCACAGAATGGATGTTTGTGAAGTAAGAATGAAGGTGTTTGAAGTCATAGAATGGAGGTGTGTGAAGTCACAGAATGGAGGTGTGTGAAGTCATAGAATGGAGGTGTGTGAAGTCATAGAATTGAGGTGTGTGAAGTCATAGAATGGAGGTGTGTGAAGTCACAGAATGGAGGTGTGTGAAGTCAGAATGGAGGTGTGTGAAGTCATAGACTGAGGTGGGTGAAGTCATAGAAAGGAGGTGTGGGAAGTCATAGAATGGAGGAGTGTGAAGTCATAGAGTGGAGGTGAGTGAAGTCACAGATTCGAGGTCTGTCATGTCATATAATGGAGGTGTGCGAAGTCAGAATGGAGGTGTGTGAAATCATAGAATGGAGATGTGTGAATACATAGAATGGAGTTGTGTGACGTCACAATGGAAGTGTGTGAAGTCATAGAATGGAGGTGTGAGAAGTCACAGAATGGAGGTGTGTGAAGTCATAAAATGAAGGTGTGTGAAGTCAGAATGGAGGTGTGTGAAGTCACAGAATGGAGGTGTGAGAAGTCAGAATGGAGGTGTGTGAACTCATAGAATGGAGGTGTGTGAAGTCACAATGTAGGTGTGTGAAGTCGTAGAATTTAGGTGTGTGAAGTCACAAAATGGAGGTGTGTGAAGTCATAGAATGGAGGTGTGTGAAAACATAGAATGGAGGTGTGTGAAGTCAGAATGAAGGTGTGTGAAGTCACAGAATCGAGGTGTGTGAAGTCACAGAATGGAGGAGTTTGAAGTTATATATTGGAGTTGTGTGAAGTCAAAATGGATGTTTGAAGTCATAGAATGGAGGTGTGTGAAGTCGGAGAATGGAGGTGTGTGAAGTCACAGAATGGAGGTGTTTGAACTCAGAATGTAGTTGTGTGAAGCAACAGAATGGAGGTGTGATAAGTCATAGAATGGAAGTGTGTGAAGTCATGGATAGGAGGTGTGTGAACTCAGAATGGAGGTGTGTGAAGTCACAGATTGGAGGTTTGTGAAGTCATAGAATGGAGGTGTGTGAAGTCAGAGAATGGATGTTTCTGAAGTAAGAATGAAGGTTTGTGAAGTCAAAGAATGGGGGTGTGTGAAGTCATAGAAGGGAGGTGTGTGAAGTCACAGAATGGAGGTGTGTGAAGTCAGAATGGAGGTGTGAAGTCATAGAATGGCGTTGGGTGAAGTCATAGAAAGAGGTGTGTGAAGTCATAGAATGGAGGAGTGTGAAGTCATAGAGTGGAGCTGAGTGAAGTCACAGATTCGGCGTCAGTGAAGTCATAGAATGGAGATGTGTGAACCCATAGAATGGAGGTGTGTGACATCATAATGGAAGTGTGTGAAGTCACAGAATGGAGGTGTGTGAAGTCATACAATGGAGGTGTGTCAACTCAGAAATGAGGTGTGTGAAGTCATAGAATGTAGGTGTGTGAAATCATAGAATGGAAGTGTGTGAAGTCATAGAATGGAGGTGTGGGAAGTCACAGAATTGAGGTGTGGGAAGTCAGATGGAGGTGTGTGAAGTCAGAATGGAGGTGAGTGAAGTCATAGAATGGAGATGTGTGAAGTCATAGAATGGAGGTCTGTGAACTCAGAATGGAGGTTTGTGAAGTCATAGAATGGAGGTGTGTGAAGTCATAGAATGGAGGTCTGTGAACTCAGAATGGTGGTGTGTGAAGTCACAGAATGGAGGTGTGTGAAGTCATAGAATGGAGGTTTGTGAACTCACAGAATAGAGATGTGTTAATTCATAGAATGGAGGTGTGTGAAGTCATAGGATCGAGTTGTGTGAAGTCACAGAATGGAGGTGTGTGAAGTTACAGAATGGAGGTGTGTGAAGTCACAGAATGGAGGTGTGTGAACTCAGAATGTAGGTGTGTGAAGCCACAGAATGGAGGTGTGTGAAGTCATAGAATGGAAGTGTGTGAAGTCATAGAAAGGAGGTGTGTGAACTCAGAATGGAGGTGTGTGAAGTCACAGAATGGATGTTTGAGAAGTCATAGAATTGAGGTGTGTGAAGTCAGAGAATGGATGTTTCTGAAGTAAGAATGAAGGTGTGTGAAGTCATAGAATGGAGATGTGTGAAGTCAAATTGGAGGTGTGTGAAGGGAAACAACAGCGGTGTGTGAAGTCACAGAATGGAGGTGTGTGTAGCCACAGATTGGAAGTGTGTGAAGGCAAAACGGAGGTGTGCGAAGTCACAGAATGGAGGTGTGTGAAGTCAGAATGGAGGGGTGTGAAGTCAGAATGGAGGTGTGTGAAGTCACAGAATGGAGGTGTGTGAAGTCATAGAATGGAGGTGTGTGAAATCATAGAATGGAGGTGTGTGAAGTCAGAATGGAGGTGTGTCAAGTCACAGAATTGAGGTGTGTGAAGTCAGAGAATGGAGGTGTGTGAAGTCAGAATGAAGGTGTGTGAAGTCACAGAAAGGAGGTGTGTGAAGTCACAGAATGGATGTTTGTGAAGTAAGAATGAAGGTGTTTGAAGTCATAGAATGGAGGTGTGTGAAGTCAAAGAATGGAGGTGTGTGAAGTCATAGAATTGAGGTGTGTGAAGTCATAGAATGGAGGTGTGTGAAGTCACAGAATGGAGGTGTGTGAAGTCAGAATGGAGGTGTGTGAAGTCATAGACTGAGGTGGGTGAAGTCATAGAAAGGAGGTGTGGGAAGTCATAGAATGGAGGAGTGTGAAGTCATAGAGTGGAGGTGAGTGAAGTCACAGATTCGAGGTCTGTCATGTCATAGAATGGAGGTGTGTGAAGTCAGAATGGAGGTGTGTGAAATCATAGAATGGAGATGTGTGAACACATAGAATGGAGTTGTGTGACGTCAAAATGGAAGTGTGTGAAGTCATAGAATGGAGGTGTGAGAAGTCACAGAATGGAGGTGTGTGAAGTCATAAAATGAAGGTGTGTGAAGTCAGAATGGAGGTGTGTGAAGTCACAGAATGGAGGTGTGTGAACTCAGAATGGAGGTGTGTGAAGTCATAGATGGAGGTGTATGAAGTCATAGTATGGAGGTGTGTGAAATCACAGAATGGAGTTTTGTGAAGTCACAGAATGGAGCTGTGTGAAGTCAGAACGGAGGTGTGTGAAGTCATAGAATGGAGGTGTGTAAAGTCAGAATGGAGGTGTGTGAACTCAAAGAATGGAGGTGTGTGAAGTCACAATGTAGGTGTGTGAAGTCATAGAATTTAGGGGTGTGAAGTCACAAAATGGAGGTGTGTGAAGTCATAGAATGGAGGTGTGTGAAAACATAGAATGGAGGTGTGTGAAGTCAGAATGAAGGTGTGTGAAGTCACAGAATTGAGGTGTGTGAAGTCACAGAATGGAGGTGTTTGAAGTTATATATTGGAGTTGTGTGAAGTCAAAATGGATGTTTGAAATCATAGAATGGAGGTGTGTGAAGTCGGAGAATGGAGGTGTGTGAAGTCACAGAATGGAGGTGTGTGAACTCAGAATGTAGGTGTGTGAAGCAACAGAATGGAGGTGTGTGAAGTCACAGAATGGAATGGTGTGAAGTCATGGATAGGAGGTGTGTGAACTCAGAATGGAGGTGTGTGAAGTCACAGAATGGAGGTTTGTGAAGTCATAGAATGGAGGTGTGTGAAGTCATAGAATGGAGGTGTGTGAAGTCAGAATGGAGGTGTGTGAAGTCATAGACTGGAGGTCTGTGAACTCATAATGAAGGTTTGTGAAGTCATAGAATGGAGGTGTGTGAACTCAGAATGGAGGTGTGTGAAGTCACAGAATGGAGGTGTGTGAAGTCATAGAATGGAGGTTTGTGAACTCACAGAATGGAGGTGTGTTAATTCATAGAATGGAGGTGTGTGAAGTCATAGGATCGAGGTGTGTGAAGTCACAGAATGGAGGTGTGTGAAGTCACAGAATGGAGGTGTGTTAATTCATAGAATGGAGGTGTGTGAAATCATAGAATGGAGGTGTGTGAAGTCAGAATGGAGGTGTGTCAAGTCACAGAATTGAGGTGTGTGGAGTCAGAGAATGGAGGTGTGTGAAGTCAAAATGAAGGTGTGTGAAGTCACAGAAAGGAGGTGTGTGAAGTCACAGAATGGATGTTTGTGAAGTAAGAATGAAGGTGTTTGAAGTCATAGAATGGAGGTGTGTGAAGTCACAGAATGGAGGTGTGTGAAGTCATAGAATGGAGGTGTGTGAAGTCATAGAATTGAGGTGTGTGAAGTCATAGAATGGAGGTGTGTGAAGTCACAGAATGGAGGTGTGTGAAGTCAGAATGGAGGTGTGTGAAGTCATAGACTGAGGTGGGTGAAGTCATAGAAAGGAGGTGTGGGAAGTCATAGAATGGAGGAGTGTGAAGTCATAGAGTGGAGGTGAGTGAAGTCACAGATTCGAGGTCTGTCATGTCATATAATGGAGGTGTGCGAAGTCAGAATGGAGGTGTGTGAAATCATAGAATGGAGATGTGTGAACACATAGAATGGAGTTGTGTGACGTCACAATGGAAGTGTGTGAAGTCATAGAATGGAGGTGTGAGAAGTCACAGAATGGAGGTGTGTGAAGTCATAAAATGAAGGTGTGTGAAGTCAGAATGGAGGTGTGTGAAGTCACAGAATGGAGGTGTGAGAAGTCAGAATGGAGGTGTGTGAACTCATAGAATGGAGGTGTGTGAAGTCACAATGTAGGTGTGTGAAGTCGTAGAATTTAGGTGTGTGAAGTCACAAAATGGAGGTGTGTGAAGTCATAGAATGGAGGTGTGTGAAAACATAGAATGGAGGTGTGTGAAGTCAGAATGAAGGTGTGTGAAGTCACAGAATTGAGGTGTGTGAAGTCACAGAATGGAGGTGTTTGAAGTTATATATTGGAGTTGTGTGAAGTCAAAATGGATGTTTGAAGTCATAGAATGGAGGTGTGTGAAGTCGGAGAATGGAGGTGTGTGAAGTCACAGAATGGAGGTGTTTGAACTCAGAATGTAGTTGTGTGAAGCAACAGAATGGAGGTGTGATAAGTCATAGAATGGAAGTGTGTGAAGTCATGGATAGGAGGTGTGTGAACTCAGAATGGAGGTGTGTGAAGTCACAGATTGGAGGTTTGTGAAGTCATAGAATGGAGGTGTGTGAAGTCAGAGAATGGATGTTTCTGAAGTAAGAATGAAGGTTTGTGAAGTCAAAGAATGGGGGTGTGTGAAGTCATAGAAGGGAGGTGTGTGAAGTCACAGAATGGAGGTGTGTGAAGTCAGAATGGAGGTGTGAAGTCATAGAATGGCGTTGGGTGAAGTCATAGAAAGAGGTGTGTGAAGTCATAGAATGGAGGAGTGTGAAGTCATAGAGTGGAGCTGAGTGAAGTCACAGATTCGGCGTCAGTGAAGTCATAGAATGGAGATGTGTGAACCCATAGAATGGAGGTGTGTGACATCATAATGGAAGTGTGTGAAGTCACAGAATGGAGGTGTGTGAAGTCATACAATGGAGGTGTGTCAACTCAGAAATGAGGTGTGTGAAGTCATAGAATGTAGGTGTGTGAAATCATAGAATGGAAGTGTGTGAAGTCATAGAATGGAGGTGTGGGAAGTCACAGAATTGAGGTGTGGGAAGTCAGATGGAGGTGTGTGAAGTCAGAATGGAGGTGAGTGAAGTCATAGAATGGAGATGTGTGAAGTCATAGAATGGAGGTCTGTGAACTCAGAATGGAGGTTTGTGAAGTCATAGAATGGAGGTGTGTGAAGTCATAGAATGGAGGTCTGTGAACTCAGAATGGTGGTGTGTGAAGTCACAGAATGGAGGTGTGTGAAGTCATAGAATGGAGGTTTGTGAACTCACAGAATAGAGATGTGTTAATTCATAGAATGGAGGTGTGTGAAGTCATAGGATCGAGTTGTGTGAAGTCACAGAATGGAGGTGTGTGAAGTTACAGAATGGAGGTGTGTGAAGTCACAGAATGGAGGTGTGTGAACTCAGAATGTAGGTGTGTGAAGCCACAGAATGGAGGTGTGTGAAGTCATAGAATGGAAGTGTGTGAAGTCATAGAAAGGAGGTGTGTGAACTCAGAATGGAGGTGTGTGAAGTCACAGAATGGATGTTTGAGAAGTCATAGAATTGAGGTGTGTGAAGTCAGAGAATGGATGTTTCTGAAGTAAGAATGAAGGTGTGTGAAGTCATAGAATGGAGATGTGTGAAGTCAAATTGGAGGTGTGTGAAGGGAAACAACAGCGGTGTGTGAAGTCACAGAATGGAGGTGTGTGTAGCCACAGATTGGAAGTGTGTGAAGGCAAAACGGAGGTGTGCGAAGTCACAGAATGGAGGTGTGTGAAGTCAGAATGGAGGGGTGTGAAGTCAGAATGGAGGTGTGTGAAGTCACAGAATGGAGGTGTGTGAAGTCATAGAATGGAGGTGTGTGAAATCATAGAATGGAGGTGTGTGAAGTCAGAATGGAGGTGTGTCAAGTCACAGAATTGAGGTGTGTGAAGTCAGAGAATGGAGGTGTGTGAAGTCAGAATGAAGGTGTGTGAAGTCACAGAAAGGAGGTGTGTGAAGTCACAGAATGGATGTTTGTGAAGTAAGAATGAAGGTGTTTGAAGTCATAGAATGGAGGTGTGTGAAGTCAAAGAATGGAGGTGTGTGAAGTCATAGAATTGAGGTGTGTGAAGTCATAGAATGGAGGTGTGTGAAGTCACAGAATGGAGGTGTGTGAAGTCAGAATGGAGGTGTGTGAAGTCATAGACTGAGGTGGGTGAAGTCATAGAAAGGAGGTGTGGGAAGTCATAGAATGGAGGAGTGTGAAGTCATAGAGTGGAGGTGAGTGAAGTCACAGATTCGAGGTCTGTCATGTCATAGAATGGAGGTGTGTGAAGTCAGAATGGAGGTGTGTGAAATCATAGAATGGAGATGTGTGAACACATAGAATGGAGTTGTGTGACGTCAAAATGGAAGTGTGTGAAGTCATAGAATGGAGGTGTGAGAAGTCACAGAATGGAGGTGTGTGAAGTCATAAAATGAAGGTGTGTGAAGTCAGAATGGAGGTGTGTGAAGTCACAGAATGGAGGTGTGTGAACTCAGAATGGAGGTGTGTGAAGTCATAGATGGAGGTGTATGAAGTCATAGTATGGAGGTGTGTGAAATCACAGAATGGAGTTTTGTGAAGTCACAGAATGGAGCTGTGTGAAGTCAGAACGGAGGTGTGTGAAGTCATAGAATGGAGGTGTGTAAAGTCAGAATGGAGGTGTGTGAACTCAAAGAATGGAGGTGTGTGAAGTCACAATGTAGGTGTGTGAAGTCATAGAATTTAGGGGTGTGAAGTCACAAAATGGAGGTGTGTGAAGTCATAGAATGGAGGTGTGTGAAAACATAGAATGGAGGTGTGTGAAGTCAGAATGAAGGTGTGTGAAGTCACAGAATTGAGGTGTGTGAACTCACAGAATGGAGGTGTTTGAAGTTATATATTGGAGTTGTGTGAAGTCAAAATGGATGTTTGAAATCATAGAATGGAGGTGTGTGAAGTCGGAGAATGGAGGTGTGTGAAGTCACAGAATGGAGGTGTGTGAACTCAGAATGTAGGTGTGTGAAGCAACAGAATGGAGGTGTGTGAAGTCACAGAATGGAATGGTGTGAAGTCATGGATAGGAGGTGTGTGAACTCAGAATGGAGGTGTGTGAAGTCACAGAATGGAGGTTTGTGAAGTCATAGAATGGAGGTGTGTGAAGTCAGAGAATGGATGTTTCTGAAGTAATAATGAAGGTTTGTGAAGTCAAAGAATGGAGGTGTGTGAAGTCTTAGAAGGGAGGTGTGTGAAGTCACAGAATGGCGGTGTGTGAAGTCAGAATGGAGGTGTGAAGTCATAGAATGGCGTTGGGTGAATTCATAGAAAGGATCTGTGGGAAGTCATAGAATGGAGGAGTGTGAAGTCATAGAGTGGAGGTGAGTGAAGTCACAGATTCGATGTCTGTGAAGTCATAGAATGGAGATGTGTGAACTCATAGAATGGAGGTGTGTGACGTCATAATGGAAGTGTGTGAAGTCACAGAATGGAGGTGTGTGAAGTCATACAATGGAGGTGTGTGAAGTCAGAATGGAGGTGTGTGAAGTCAAATTGGGGGTGTGTGAAATCACAGAATGGAGGTGTGTCAACTCAGAAATGAGGTGTGTGAAGTCATAGAATGTAGGTGTGTGAAATTATAGAATGGAAGTGTGTGAAGTCATAGAATGGAGGTGTGGGAAGTCACAGAATTGAGGTGTGTGAAGTCAGAATGGAGGTGTGTGAAGTCAGAATGGAGGTGAGTGAAGTCATAGAATGGAGATGTGTGAAGTCATAGAATGGAGGTAGGTGAACTCAGAATGGAGGTTTGTGAAGTCATAGAATGGAGGTGTGTGAACTCAGAATGGAGGTGTGTGAAGTCACAAAATGGAGGTGTGTGAAGTAATAGAATGGAGGTTTGTGAAATCACAGAATGGAGGTGTGCGAATTCATAGAATGGAGGTGTGAAGTCATAGGATCGAGGTGTGTGAAGTCACAGAATGGAGGTGTGTGAAGTCACAGAATGGAGGTGTGTGAAGTCACAGAATGTAGGTGTGTGAACTCAGAATGTAAGTGTGTGAAGCCACAGAATGGAGGTGTGTGAAGTCATAGAATGGAAGTGTGTGAAGTCATAGAAAGGAGGTGTGTGAACTCAGAATGGAGGTGTGTGAAGTCACAGAATGGAGGTTTGTGAAGTCATAGAATGGAGGTTTGTGAAGTCAGAGAATGGATGTTTCTGAAGTAAGAATGAAGGTGTGTGAAGTCAAAGAATGGAGGTGTGTGAAGTCATAGAAGGGAGGTGTGTGAAGTCAGAGAATGGAGGTGTGTGAAGTCAGAATGGAGGTGTGAAGTCATAGAATGGGGTTGGGTGAAGTCATAGAAAGGAGGTGTGGGAAGTCATAGAATGGAGGATTGTGAAGTCATAGAGTGGAGGTGAGTGAAGTCACAGATTCGAGGTCTGTGAAGTCATAGAATGGGGGTGTGTGAAGTCAGAATGCAGGTGTGTGAAGTCATATAATGGAGATGTGTGACCTCATAGAATGGAGGTGTGTGAACTCAGAATGGAGGTGTGTGAAGTAATAGATGGAGGTGTGTGATGTCATAGTATGGAGGTGTGTCAAATCATAGAATGGAGTTTTGTGAAATCACAGAATGGAGCTGTGTGAAGTCAGAAGGGAGGTGTGTGAAGTCATAGAATGGAGGTGTGTGAAGTCAGAATGGAGGTGTGTGAAATCAAAGAATTGAGGTGTGTGAAGTCACAATGGAGTTGTGTGAAGTCATAGAATGGAGGTGTGTGAAGTCACAGAATGGAGCTGTATGAAGTCACAGAATGGAGGTGTGTGAAGTCATAGAATGGAGGTGTGTGAAGTCACAGAATGAAGGTGTGTGAAGTCACAGAATAGAGGTGTGTAAACTCAGAATGGAGGAGGGTGAAGTCACAGAATGGAGGTGTGTGAAGTCATAGAATGGAGATGAGTGAAGTCACAGAATGGAGGTGTGTGAATTCATAGAATGGAGGTGTGTGAAATCATGAAATGGAAGTGTTTCAAGTCACAGAATGGAGGTGTGTGAAGTCAGAATGGAGGTGTGTGAAGTCATAGAACTGAGGTGTGTGAAGTCACAATGGAGGTGTGTGAACTCATAGAATGGAGGTGTGTGAAATCACAGTGGAGGTGTGTGAAGTCATAGAATGGAGGTGTGTGAAGTCACAGAATGGAGGTGTGTGAAGTCATAGAATGGAGCTGTGGGAAGTCAGAATGGAGGTGTGTGAAGTCAGAATGGAGGTGTGTGAAGTCACAGAATGGAGATGTGTGAAGTCATAGAATGGAGGTGTGTGAAGTCAGAATGGAGGTGTGTGAAGTCACAGAATTGAGGTGTGTGAATTCACAGAATAGAGGTGTGTGAAGTCAGAATGCAGGTGTGAAGTCACAGAAGAGAGGTGTGTGAAGTCACAGAATGGATGTTTGTGAAGTAAGAATGAAGGTGTTTGAAGTCATAGAGTGGAGGTGTGTGAAGTCATAGAATAGAGGTCTGTGAAGTCATAGAATGGAGGTGTGTGAAGTCATAGAATTGAGGTGTGTGAAGTCATAGAATGGAGGTGTGTGAAGTCATAAAATGGAGGTGTGGGAACTCATAGAAGGGAGGTGTGTGAAGTCAAAATGGAGTTGTGTGAAGTCATAGAATGGTGGTTTTTGATGTCAACGAATGGAGGTGTGTGAAGTCATAGAATGGAGGTGTGTGAAGTCAGATTGGAGGTGTGTTACATCCCAGAATGGAGGTGTGTCAACACAGAAATGAGGTGTGTGAAGTCATAGAATGGAGGTGTGTGAAGTCATAGAATGGAAGTGTGTGAAATCATAGAATGGAGGTGTGGGAAGTCACAGAAGTGAGGTGTGTGAAGTCAGAATGGAGGTGTGTGAAGTCAGAATGGAGGTGAGTGAAGTCATAGAATGGAGATGTGTGAAGTCATAGAATGGAGGTGTGTGAACTCAGAATGGAGGTGTATGAAGTCACAGAATGGAGGTGTGTGAAGTCATAGAATGGAGGTTTGTGAAATCACAAAATGGAGGTGTGTGAATTCATAGAATGGAGGTGTGAAGTCATAGGATCGAGGTGTGTGAAGTCACAGAATGGAGGTGTGTGAAGTCACAGAATGGAGGTGTGTGAAGTCACAGAATGGAGGTGTGTGAACTCAGAATGTAGGTGTGTGAAGCCACAGAATGGAGGTGTGTGAAGTCATAGAATGGAAGTGTGTGAAGTCATAGAAAGGAGGTGTGTGAACTCAGAATGGAGGTGTGTGAAGTCACAGAATGGAGGTTTGTGAAGTCATAGAATGGAGGTTTGTGAAGTCAGAGAATGGATGTTTGTGAAGTAAGAATGAAGGTGTGTGAAGTCACAGAATGGAGGTGTGTGAAGTCAGAGAATGGAGGTGTGAAGTCATAGAATGGGGTTGGGTGAAGTCATACAAAGGAGGTGTGGGAAGTCATAGAATGGAGGAGTGTGAAGTCATAGAGTGGAGGTGAGTGAAGTCACAGATTCGAGGTCTGTGAAGTCATAGAATGAAGGTGTGTGAAGTCAGAATGCAGGTGTGTGAAGTCATTGAATGGAGATGTGTGAACTCATAGAATGGAGGTGTGTGACGTCATAATGGAAGTGTGTGAAGTCACAGAATGGAGGTGTGTGAAATCATACAATGGTGGTGTGTGAAGTCAGAATGGAGGTGTGTGAAGTCACAGAATGGAGGTGTGTGAACTCAGAATGGAGGTGTGTGAAGTCATAGATGGAGGTGTGTGAAGTCATACTATGGAGGTGTTTGAAATCATAGAATGGAGTTTTGTGAAGTCACAGAATGGAGCTGTGTGAAGTCAGAACGGAATTGTGTGAAGTCACAGAATGGAGGTGTGTGAAATCATAGAATTGAGGTGTGTGAAGTCACAATGGAGTTGTGTGAAGTCATAGAATGGAGGTGTGTGAAGTCACAGAATGGAGGTGTATGAAGTCACAGAATGGAGGTGTGTGAAGTCATAGAATGGAGGTTTGTGAAATCACAAAATGGAGGTGTGTGAATTCTGCGAATGGAGGTGTGAAGTCATAGAATCGAGGTGTGTGAAGTAACAGAATGGAGGTGTGTGAAGTCACAGAATGGAGGTTTGTGAAGTCATAGAATGGAGGTGTGTGTAGTCAGAGAATGGATGTTTGTGAAGTAAGAATGAAGGTGTGTGAAGTCACAGAATGGAGGTGTGTGAAGTCAGAGAATGGAGGTGTGAAGTCATAGAATGGGGTTGGGTTAAGTCATAGAAAGGAGGTGTGGGAAGTCATAGAATGGAGGAGTGTGAAGTCATAGAGTGGAGGTGACTGAAGTCACAGATTCGAGGTCTGTGAAGTCATAGAATGGAGGTGTGTGAAGTCAGAATTCAGGTGTGTGAAGTCATTGAATGGAGATGTGTGAACTCATAGAATGGAGGTGTGTACGTCATAATGGAAGTGTGTGAAGTCACAGAATGGAGGTGTGTGAAGTCATACAATGGAGGTGTGTGAAGTCAGAATGGAGGTGTGTGAAGTCACAGAATGGAGGTGTGTGAACTCAGAATGGAGGTGTGTGAAGTCATAGATGGAGGTGTGTGAAGTCATACTATGGAGGTGTTTGAAATCATAGAATGGAGTTTTGTGAAGTCACAGAATGGAGCTGTGTGAAGTCAGAAGCGAAGTGTGTGAAGTCACAGAAGGGAGGTGTGTGAAATCATAGAATTGAGGTGTGTGAGGTCACAATGGAGTTGTGTGAAGTCATAGAATGGAGGTGTGTGAAGTCACAGAATGGAGGTGTATGAAGTCACAGAATGGAGGTGTGTGAAGTCATAGAATGGAGATGTGTGAAGTCACAGAATGAAGGTGTGTGAAGTCACAGAATGGAGGTGTGTGAACTCAGAATTGAGGTGGGTGAAGTCACAGAATGGAGGTGTGTGAAGTCATAGAATGGAGGTGTGTGAAGTCACAGAATGGAGGTGTGTGAATTCATAGAATGGAGGTGTGTGAAATCTTAAAATGGAAGTGTTTGAAGTCACAGAATGGAGGTGTGTGAAGTCAGAATGGAGGTGTGTGAAGTCATAGAATTGAGGTGTGTGAAGTCACAATGGAGGTGTGTGAACTCATAGAATGAAGGTGTGTGAAATCACAGTGGAGGTGTATGAAGTCATAGAATGGAGGTGTGTGAAGTCACAGAATGGATGTGTGTGAAGTCATAGAATGGAGCTGTGTGAAGTCAGAATGGAGGTGTGTGAAGTCAGAATGGAGGTGTGTGAAGTCACAGAATGGAGGTGTGTGAAGTCATAGAATGGAGGTGTGTGAAAACATAGAATGGAGGTGTGTGAAGTCAGAATGGAGTTGTGTGAAGTCACAGAATTGAGGTGTGTGAATTCACAGAATACAGGTGTGTGAATTCAGAATGCAGGTGTGAAGTCACAGAAGGGAGGTGTGTGAAGTCACAGAATGGATGTTTGTGAAGTAAGAATGAAGGTGTTTGAAATCATAGAATGGAGGTGTGTGACGTCACAGAATGGAGGTGTGTGAAGTTATAGAATGGAGGTGTGTGAAGTCATAGAATTGAGGTGTGTGAAGTCATACAATGAAGGTGTGTGAAGTCAGAATGGAGGTGTGTGAAGTCACAGAATGGAGGTGTGTGAACTCAGAATGGAGGTGTGTGAAGTCATAGATGGAGGTGTGTGAAGACATAGTATGGAGGTGTGTGGAATCATAGAATGGAGTTTTGTGAAGTCACAGAATGGAGCTGTGTGAAGTCAAAATGGAGGTGTGTGAACTCATAGAATGGAGATGTGTGAAGTCACAATGGAGGTGTGTGAAATCTTAGAATGGAGGTGTGTGAAGTCAAAAAATGGAGGTGTGTGAAGTCATAGAATGGAGGTGTGTGAAGTCATAGAATGGATTTTTGTGAAATAAGAATGAAGGTGTGTGAAGTCACAGAATGGAAGTGTGTCAACTCAGAATGGAGGTGTGTGAAGTCACAGAATGGATGTTTGTGAAGTCATAGAATGGAGGTGTGTGAAGTCAGAATGGAGGTGTGTGATGTCACAATATTGAGGTGTGTGAACACAGAATGCAGGTGTGTGAATGACAGAATGGAGGTTTGTGAAATCATAGAATGGAGGTGTGTGAAGTCATAGAATGGATGTTTGTGAAGTAAGAATGAAGGTATGTGAAGTCATAGAATAGAGGTGTGTGAAGTCAAAGAATGGAGGTGTGTGAAGTCACAGAATGGAGGTGTGTGAAGTCACACAATGGAGGTGTGTGAAGTCTCGAATGGAGGTGTGTGGTCATAGAAGGGAGGTGGGTGAAGTCATAGAAAGGAGGTGTGGGAAGTCATAGAATGGAGGAGTGTGAAGTCATACAGTGGAGGTGACTGAAGACACAGATTCGAGGTCTGTGAAGTCATAGAATGGAGGTGTGTAAAGTCAGAATGGAGGTGTGTGAAGTCATAGAATGGAGATTTGTGAATTCATAGAATGGAGGTGTGTGACGTCCCAATTGAAGTGTGTGAAGTCATAGAATGGAGGTGTGTGAAGTCACAGAATGGAGGTGAGTGAAGTCATACAATGGAGGTGAGTGAAGTCAGAATGGAGGTGTGTGAAGTCACAGAATGGAGGTGTGTGAACTCAGAATGGAGGTGTGTGAAGTCATAGATGGAGGTGTGAAGTCATAGTATGGAGGTGTGTGAAATCATAGAATGGAGTTTTGTGAAGTCACACAATGGAGCTGTGTGAAGTCAGAATGGAGGTGTGTGAAGTCATACAATGGAGGTGTGTGAAGTCAGAATGGAGGTATGTGAAATCATAGAATCAAGGTGTGTGAAGTCACAATGGATGTGTGTGAAATCAAAGAATGGAGGTGTGTGAATTCATATAATGGAGTTGTGTGAAGTCACAGAATGGAGGTGTGTGAATTCATAGAATGGAGGTGTGTGAAGTCATAGAATGGAGGTGTGTGAACTCAGAATGGAGGTGGGTGAAGTCACAGAATGGAGGTGTGTGAAGTCATAGAATGGAGGTGTGTGAAGTCACAGAATGGAGGTGTGTGAAGTCACAGAATGAAGGTGTGTGAAGTCACAGAATGGAGGAGTGTGAATTCATAGAATGGAGGTGTGTGAAGTAATAGAATGGAGGTGTGTGAAGTCATAGAATGGAGCTGTGTGAAGTCACAGAATAGAGGAGTGTGAATTCACAGAATGGAGGTGTGTGAAGTAATAGAATGGAGGTGTGTGAAGTCATAGAATGGAGGTGTGTGAATTCATAGAATGGAGGTGTGTGAAGTCAAAGAACGGAGGTTTGTGTACTCAAAATTGAGGTGTTTGAAGTCAAAGAATTGAGGTGTGTGAAGTCATAGAATGGAAGTGTGTGAAGTCAGAATGGACATGTGTGAAGTCACAGAATTGAGGTGTGTGAACCCAGAATGGAGGTGTGTGAAGTCACAGAATGGAGGTTTGTGAAGTCATACAATGGAGGTGTGTGAAGTCATAGAATGGATGTTTCTAAAGTAAGACTTAAGGTGTGTGAAGTCATAGAATGGAGGTGTGTGAAGTCAAAATGGATGTGTGTGAACTCATAGAATGGAGGTGTGTGAACTCATAGAATTGAGGTGTGTGAAGTCATGGAATGGAGGTGTGTGAAGTCCAAGAATGGAGGTTTGTGAAGTCAAAGAATGGAGGTGTGTGAAGTCACAGAATGGAGGTTGCCGTGGCCAACCGGCGGCAAACCAGGGTTCGCAGATTGGGGTTCCTGAAATCGGGGGCAAGGACTAGCAAGAAAGAGAAGAGAGACAGACACAGAGGGTCCGGGATGTCCGCAGTCCAGGTAAAGACTGCCGAGACTGCCTGTTTATTTTCCACTCCCCGTCTTCCCTCCTCCTGATCCAGGAACCTCCAGATGTTACATTCATATGGTAATTCTCAGGTCATTTGCATAGAATAGGGTCAGAAAGCAATAAGACAACAAAGCCATCGTCTGATGCAAGCCAAGGTACAGTTTGATTCCACTCTGGCTCACAACAGGAGGTGTGTGAAGTCACAGAATTGAAGTGTGTGAAGTCAAAATGGAGGTGTGTGAAGTCATACAATGGAGGTGTGTGAATTCATAGAATGGAGGTGTGTGAAGTCATAGGATCGAGGTGTGTGAAGTCACAGAATGGAGGTGTGTGAAGTGACAGAATGGAGGTGTGTGAAGTCACAGAATGGAGGTGTGTGAAGTCAGAATGCAGGTGTGTGAAGCCACAGAATGGAGGTGTGTGAAGTCATAGAATGGAAGTGTTAGAAGTCATAGAATGGAGGTGTGTGAAGGAAGAATGGAGGTGTGTGAAGTCACAGAATGGAGGTGTGTGAATTCAGAATGGAGGTGTGTGAAGTCACAGAATGGAGGTTTGTGAAGTCATAGAATGGAGGTGTGTGAAGTCAGAGAATGGATGTTTCTGAAGTAAGAATGAAGGTGTGTGAAGTCATAGAATGGAGGTCTGTGAACTTAGAATGGAGGTGTGTGAAGTCATAGAATGGAGGTGTGTGAACTCAGAATGGAGGTGTGTGAAGTCACAGAATGGAGGTGTGTGAAGTCATAGAATGCAGGTGTGTGAATTCATAGAATGGAGGTGTGTGAAGTCATAGGATCGTGGTGTGAGAAGTCACAGAATGGAGGTGTGTGAAGTCACAGAATGGAGGTGTGTGAAGTCAGAATGGAGGTGTGTGAAGCCACAGAATGGAGGTGTGTGAAGTCATAGAATGGAAGTGTGTGAAGTCATAGAATGGAGGTGTGTGAAGGAAGAATGGAGGTGTGTGAAGTCACAGAATGGAGGTGTGTGAATTCAGAATGGAGGTGTGTGAAGTCACAGAATGGAGGTTTGTGAAGTCAAAGAATGGAGGTGTGTGAAGTCAGAGAATGGATGTTTCTGAAGTAAGAATGAAGGTGTGTGAAGTCAAATTGGAGGTGTGTGAACTCATAGAATGGAGGTGTGTGAACTCATAGAATGGAGGTGTGTGAAGTCATGGAATGGAGGTGTGTGAAGTCAAAGAATGGAGGTGTGTGAAGTGAAACAATAGAGGTGTGTGAAGTCACAGAATGGAGGTGTGTGAAGTCACAGAATGGAAGTGTGTGCAGTCAAAACGGAGGTATGTGAAGTCACAGAATGGAGGTGTGTGAAGTCACAGAATGGAGGTGTGTGAAGTCACAGAATTGAGGTGTGTGAAGTCATAGAATGGAGGTGTGTGAAGTCATAAAATGGAGGTGTGTGAACTCATAGAATGGAGTTGTGTGAAGTCAAAATGGAGTTGTGTGAAGTCATAGAATGGTGTTTTTTGATGTCAACGATGGAGGTTTGTGAAGTCATAGAATGGAAGTGTGTGAAATCATTGAATGGAGTTGTGTGAAGTCACAGAATTGAGGTGTGTGAAGCCACAGAATGGAGGTGTGTGAAGTCAGAATGGAGGTGAGTGAAGTCATACAATGGTTGTTTTTGATGTCAACGAATGGAGGTGTGTGAAGTCATAGAATGGAGGTGAGTGAAGTCAGATTGGTGGTGTGTGAAATCACAGAATGGAGGTGTGTCAACTCAGAAATGAGGTGTATGAAGTCATAGAATGGAGGTGTGTGAAGCCATAGAATGGAAGTGTGTGAAATCATAGAATGGAGGTGTGTGAAGTCAAAGAATTGAGGTGTGTGAAGTCAGAATGGAGGTGTGTGAAGTCAGAATGGAGGTGTGTGAAGTCATAGAATGGAAGTGTGTGAAGTCATAGAATGGAGGTCTGTGAACTTAGAATGGAGGTGTGTGAAGTCATAGAATTGAGGTGTGTGAACTCAGAATGGAGGTGTGTGAAGTCACAGAATGGAGGTGTGTGAAGTCATAGAATGCAGGTGTGTGAAGTCATAGAATGGAGGTGTGTGAAGTCATAGGATCGTGGTGTGAGAAGTCACAGAATGGAGGTGTGTGAAGTCACAGAATGGAGGTGTGTGAAGTCAGAATGGAGGTGTGTGAAGCCACAGAATGGAGGTGTGTGAAGTCATAGAATGGAAGTGTGTGAAGTCATAGAATGGAGGTGTGTGAAGGAAGAATGGAGGTGTGTGAAGTCACAGAATGGAGGTGTGTGAATTCAGAATGGAGGTGTGTGAAGTCACAGAATGGAGGTTTGTGAAGTCATAGAATGGAGGTGTGTGAAGTCAGAGAATGGATGTTTCTGAAGTAAGAATGAAGGTGTGTGAAGTCAAATTGGAGGTGTGTGAACTCATAGAATGGAGGTGTGTGAACTCATAGAATGGAGGTGTGTGAAGTCATGGAATGGAGGTGTGTGAAGTCAAAGAATGGAGGTGTGTGAAGTGAAACAATAGAGGTGTGTGAAGTCACAGAATGGAGGTGTGTGAAGTCACAGAATGGAAGTGTGTGCAGTCAAAACGGAGGTATGTGAAGTCACAGAATGGAGGTGTGTGAAGTCACAGAATGGAGGTGTGTGAAGTCACAGAATTGAGGTGTGTGAAGTCACAGAATTTTGGTGTATGAAGTCACAGAATTGAGGTGTGTGAAGTCAGAATGAAGGTGTGTGAAGTCACAGAATGGAGGTGTGTGAAGTCACAGAATGGATGTTTGTGAAGTAAGAATGAAGGTGTTTGAAGTCATAGAGTGGAGGTGTGTGAAGTCACAGAATGGAGGTGTGTGAAGTGGGATTGGAGGTGTGTGATATCACAGAATGGAGGTGTGTGAAGTCATAGAATGGAGGTGTGTGAAGTCATAAAAAGGAGGTGTGTGAACTCATAGAATGGAGGTGTGTGAAGTCAAAATGGAGTTATGTGAAGTCATAGAATGGTGTTTTTTGATGTCAACGAATGGAGGTGTGTGAAGTCATAGAATAGAGGTGTGTGAAGTCAGATTGGAGGTGTGTGAAATCACAGAATGGAGGTGTGTGAAGTCACAACATGGAGGTGTGTCAACTCAGAATGTAGGTGTGTGAAGCCACAGAATGGAGGTGTGTGAAGTCATAGAATTGAGGTGTGTGAAGTCAGAATGGAGGTGTGTGAAGTCATAGACTGGAGGTCTGTGAACTCATAATGAAGGTTTGTGAAGTCATAGAATGGAGGTGTGTGAACTCAGAATGGAGGTGTGTGAAGTCAAAGAATGGAGGTGTGTGAAGTCATAGAATGGAGGTTTGTGAACTCACAGAATGGAGGTGTGTTAATTCATAGAATGGAGGTGTGTGAAGTCATAGGATCGAGGTGTGTGAAGTCACAGAATGGAGGTGTGTGAAGTCACAGAATGGAGGTGTGTTAATTCATAGAATGGAGGTGTGTGAAATCATAGAATGGAGGTGTGTGAAGTCAGAATGGAGGTGTGTCAAGTCACAGAATTGAGGTGTGTGGAGTCAGAGAATGGAAGTGTGTGAAGTCAGAATGAAGGTGTGTGAAGTCACAGAAAGGAGGTGTGTGAAGTCACAGAATGGATGTTTGTGAAGTAAGAATGAAGGTGTTTGAAGTCATAGAATGGAGGTGTGTGAAGTCACAGAATGGAGGTGTGTGAAGTCATAGAATGGAGGTGTGTGAAGTCATAGAATTGAGGTGTGTGAAGTCATAGAATGGAGGTGTGTGAAGTCACAGAATGGAGGTGTGTGAAGTCAGAATGGAGGTGTGTGAAGTCATAGACTGAGGTGGGTGAAGTCATAGAAAGGAGGTGTGGGAAGTCATAGAATGGAGGAGTGTGAAGTCATAGAGTGGAGGTGAGTGAAGTCACAGATTCGAGGTCTGTCATGTCATATAATGGAGGTGTGCGAAGTCAGAATGGAGGTGTGTGAAATCATAGAATGGAGATGTGTGAATACATAGAATGGAGTTGTGTGACGTCACAATGGAAGTGTGTGAAGTCATAGAATGGAGGTGTGAGAAGTCACAGAATGGAGGTGTGTGAAGTCATAAAATGAAGGTGTGTGAAGTCAGAATGGAGGTGTGTGAAGTCACAGAATGGAGGTGTGAGAAGTCAGAATGGAGGTGTGTGAACTCATAGAATGGAGGTGTGTGAAGTCACAATGTAGGTGTGTGAAGTCGTAGAATTTAGGTGTGTGAAGTCACAAAATGGAGGTGTGTGAAGTCATAGAATGGAGGTGTGTGAAAACATAGAATGGAGGTGTGTGAAGTCAGAATGAAGGTGTGTGAAGTCACAGAATTGAGGTGTGTGAAGTCACAGAATGGAGGTGTTTGAAGTTATATATTGGAGTTGTGTGAAGTCAAAATGGATGTTTGAAGTCATAGAATGGAGGTGTGTGAAGTCGGAGAATGGAGGTGTGTGAAGTCACAGAATGGAGGTGTTTGAACTCAGAATGTAGTTGTGTGAAGCAACAGAATGGAGGTGTGATAAGTCATAGAATGGAAGTGTGTGAAGTCATGGATAGGAGGTGTGTGAACTCAGAATGGAGGTGTGTGAAGTCACAGATTGGAGGTTTGTGAAGTCATAGAATGGAGGTGTGTGAAGTCAGAGAATGGATGTTTCTGAAGTAAGAATGAAGGTTTGTGAAGTCAAAGAATGGGGGTGTGTGAAGTCATAGAAGGGAGGTGTGTGAAGTCACAGAATGGAGGTGTGTGAAGTCAGAATGGAGGTGTGAAGTCATAGAATGGCGTTGGGTGAAGTCATAGAAAGAGGTGTGTGAAGTCATAGAATGGAGGAGTGTGAAGTCATAGAGTGGAGCTGAGTGAAGTCACAGATTCGGCGTCAGTGAAGTCATAGAATGGAGATGTGTGAACCCATAGAATGGAGGTGTGTGACATCATAATGGAAGTGTGTGAAGTCACAGAATGGAGGTGTGTGAAGTCATACAATGGAGGTGTGTCAACTCAGAAATGAGGTGTGTGAAGTCATAGAATGTAGGTGTGTGAAATCATAGAATGGAAGTGTGTGAAGTCATAGAATGGAGGTGTGGGAAGTCACAGAATTGAGGTGTGGGAAGTCAGATGGAGGTGTGTGAAGTCAGAATGGAGGTGAGTGAAGTCATAGAATGGAGATGTGTGAAGTCATAGAATGGAGGTCTGTGAACTCAGAATGGAGGTTTGTGAAGTCATAGAATGGAGGTGTGTGAAGTCATAGAATGGAGGTCTGTGAACTCAGAATGGTGGTGTGTGAAGTCACAGAATGGAGGTGTGTGAAGTCATAGAATGGAGGTTTGTGAACTCACAGAATGGAGATGAGTTATTTCATAGAATGGTGGTGTGTGAAGTCATAGGATCGAGTTGTGTGAAGTCACAGAATGGAGGTGTGTGAAGTTACAGAATGGAGGTGTGTGAAGTCACAGAATGGAGGTGTGTGAACTCAGAATGTAGGTGTGTGAAGCCACAGAATGGAGGTGTGTGAAGTCATAGAATGGAAGTGTGTGAAGTCATAGAAAGGAGGTGTGTGAACTCAGAATGGAGGTGTGTGAAGTCACAGAATGGATGTTTGAGAAGTCATAGAATTGAGGTGTGTGAAGTCAGAGAATGGATGTTTCTGAAGTAAGAATGAAGGTGTGTGAAGTCATAGAATGGAGATGTGTGAAGTCAAATTGGAGGTGTGTGAAGGGAAACAACAGCGGTGTGTGAAGTCACAGAATGGAGGTGTGTGTAGCCACAGATTGGAAGTGTGTGAAGGCAAAACGGAGGTGTGCGAAGTCACAGAATGGAGGTGTGTGAAGTCAGAATGGAGGGTGTGAAGTCAGAATGGAGGTGTGTGAAGTCACAGAATGGAGGTGTGTGAAGTCATAGAATGGAGGTGTGTGAAATCATAGAATGGAGGTGTGTGAAGTCAGAATGGAGGTGTGTCAAGTCACAGAATTGAGGTGTGTGAAGTCAGAGAATGGAGGTGTGTGAAGTCAGAATGAAGGTGTGTGAAGTCACAGAAAGGAGGTGTGTGAAGTCACAGAATGGATGTTTGTGAAGTAAGAATGAAGGTGTTTGAAGTCATAGAATGGAGGTGTGTGAAGTCAAAGAATGGAGGTGTGTGAAGTCATAGAATTGAGGTGTGTGAAGTCATAGAATGGAGGTGTGTGAAGTCACAGAATGGAGGTGTGTGAAGTCAGAATGGAGGTGTGTGAAGTCATAGACTGAGGTGGGTGAAGTCATAGAAAGGAGGTGTGGGAAGTCATAGAATGGAGGAGTGTGAAGTCATAGAGTGGAGGTGAGTGAAGTCACAGATTCGAGGTCTGTCATGTCATAGAATGGAGGTGTGTGAAGTCAGAATGGAGGTGTGTGAAATCATAGAATGGAGATGTGTGAACACATAGAATGGAGTTGTGTGAGGTCAAAATGGAAGTGTGTGAAGTCATAGAATGGAGGTGTGAGAAGTCACAGAATGGAGGTGTGTGAAGTCATAAAATGAAGGTGTGTGAAGTCAGAATGGAGGTGTGTGAAGTCACAGAATGGAGGTGTGTGAACTCAGAATGGAGGTGTGTGAAGTCATAGATGGAGGTGTATGAAGTCATAGTATGGAGGTGTGTGAAATCACAGAATGGAGTTTTGTGAAGTCACAGAATGGAGCTGTGTGAAGTCCGAACGGAGGTGTGTGAAGTCATAGAATGGAGGTGTGTAAAGTCAGAATGGAGGTGTGTGAACTCAAAGAATGGAGGTGTGTGAAGTCACAATGTAGGTGTGTGAAGTCATAGAATTTAGGGGTGTGAAGTCACAAAATGGAGGTGTGTGAAGTCATAGAATGGAGGTGTGTGAAAACATAGAATGGAGGTGTGTGAAGTCAGAATGAAGGTGTGTGAAGTCACAGAATTGAGGTGTGTGAACTCACAGAATGGAGGTGTTTGAAGTTATATATTGGAGTTGTGTGAAGTCAAAATGGATGTTTGAAATCATAGAATGGAGGTGTGTGAAGTCGGAGAATGGAGGTGTGTGAAGTCACAGAATGGAGGTGTGTGAACTCAGAATGTAGGTGTGTGAAGCAACAGAATGGAGGTGTGTGAAGTCACAGAATGGAATGGTGTGAAGTCATGGATAGGAGGTGTGTGAACTCAGAATGGAGGTGTGTGAAGTCACAGAATGGAGGTTTGTGAAGTCATAGAATGGAGGTGTGTGAAGTCAGAGAATGGATGTTTCTGAAGTAATAATGAAGGTTTGTGAAGTCAAAGAATGGAGGTGTGTGAAGTCTTAGAAGGGAGGTGTGTGAAGTCACAGAATGGCGGTGTGTGAAGTCAGAATGGAGGTGTGAAGTCATAGAATGGCGTTGGGTGAATTCATAGAAAGGATCTGTGGGAAGTCATAGAATGGAGGAGTGTGAAGTCATAGAGTGGAGGTGAGTGAAATCACAGATTCGATGTCTGTGAAGTCATAGAATGGAGATGTGTGAACTCATAGAATGGAGGTGTGTGACGTCATAATGGAAGTGTGTGAAGTCACAGAATGGAGGTGTGTGAAGTCATACAATGGAGGTGTGTGAAGTCAGAATGGAGGTGTGTGAAGTCAAATTGGGGGTGTGTGAAATCACAGAATGGAGGTGTGTCAACTCAGAAATGAGGTGTGTGAAGTCATAGAATGTAGGTGTGTGAAATTATAGAATGGAAGTGTGTGAAGTCATAGAATGGAGGTGTGGGAAGTCACAGAATTGAGGTGTGTGAAGTCAGAATGGAGGTGTGTGAAGTCAGAATGGAGGTGAGTGAAGTCATAGAATGGAGATGTGTGAAGTCATAGAATGGAGGTAGGTGAACTCAGAATGGAGGTTTGTGAAGTCATAGAATGGAGGTGTGTGAACTCAGAATGGAGGTGTGTGAAGTCACAAAATGGAGGTGTGTGAAGTAATAGAATGGAGGTTTGTGAAATCACAGAATGGAGGTGTGCGAATTCATAGAATGGAGGTGTGAAGTCATAGGATCGAGGTGTGTGAAGTCACAGAATGGAGGTGTGTGAAGTCACAGAATGGAGGTGTGTGAAGTCACAGAATGTAGGTGTGTGAACTCAGAATGTAAGTGTGTGAAGCCACAGAATGGAGGTGTGTGAAGTCATAGAATGGAAGTGTGTGAAGTCATAGAAAGGAGGTGTGTGAACTCAGAATGGAGGTGTGTGAAGTCACAGAATGGAGGTTTGTGAAGTCATAGAATGGAGGTGTGTGAAGTCAGAGAATGGATGTTTCTGAAGTAAGAATGAAGGTGTGTGAAGTCAAAGAATGGAGGTGTGTGAAGTCATAGAAGGGAGGTGTGTGAAGTCAGAGAATGGAGGTGTGTGAAGTCAGAATGGAGGTGTGAAGTCATAGAATGGGGTTGGGTGAAGTCATAGAAAGGAGGTGTGGGAAGTCATAGAATGGAGGATTGTGAAGTCATAGAGTGGAGGTGAGTGAAGTCACAGATTCGAGGTCTGTGAAGTCATAGAATGGGGGTGTGTGAAGTCAGAATGCAGGTGTGTGAAGTCATATAATGGAGATGTGTGACCTCATAGAATGGAGGTGTGTGAACTCAGAATGGAGGTGTGTGAAGTCATAAAATGGAGGTGTGTGAAGTCAGAATGGAGGTGTGTGAAATCAAAGAATTGAGGTGTGTGAAGTCACAATGGAGTTGTGTGAAGTCATAGAATGGAGGTGTGTGAAGTCACAGAATGGAGCTGTATGAAGTCACAGAATGGAGGTGTGTGAAGTCATAGAATGGAGGTGTGTGAAGTCACAGAATGAAGGTGTGTGAAGTCACAGAATAGAGGTGTGTAAACTCAGAATGGAGGAGGGTGAAGTCACAGAATGGAGGTGTGTGAAGTCATAGAATGGAGATGAGTGAAGTCACAGAATGGAGGTGTGTGAATTCATAGAATGGAGGTGTGTGAAATCATGAAATGGAAGTGTTTCAAGTCACAGAATGGAGGTGTGTGAAGTCAGAATGGAGTTGTGTGAAGTCATAGAACTGAGGTGTGTGAAGTCACAATGGAGGTGTGTGAACTCATAGAATGGAGGTGTGTGAAATCACAGTGGAGGTGTGTGAAGTCATAGAATGGAGGTGTGTGAAGTCACAGAATGGAGGTGTGTGAAGTCATAGAATGGAGCTGTGGGAAGTCAGAATGGAGGTGTGTGAAGTCAGAATGGAGGTGTGTGAAGTCACAGAATGGAGATGTGTGAAGTCATAGAATGGAGGTGTGTGAAGTCAGAATGGAGGTGTGTGAAGTCACAGAATTGAGGTGTGTGAATTCACAGAATAGAGGTGTGTGAAGTCAGAATGCAGGTGTGAAGTCACAGAAGAGAGGTGTGTGAAGTCACAGAATGGATGTTTGTGAAGTAAGAATGAAGGTGTTTGAAGTCATAGAGTGGAGGTGTGTGAAGTCATAGAATAGAGGTCTGTGAAGTCATAGAATGGAGGTGTGTGAAGTCATAGAATTGAGGTGTGTGAAGTCATAGAATGGAGGTGTGTGAAGTCATAAAATGGAGGTGTGGGAACTCATAGAAGGGAGGTGTGTGAAGTCAAAATGGAGTTGTGTGAAGTCATAGAATGGTGGTTTTTGATGTCAACGAATGGAGGTGTGTGAAGTCATAGAATGGAGGTGTGTGAAGTCAGATTGGAGGTGTGTTACATCCCAGAATGGAGGTGTGTCAACTCAGAAATGAGGTGTGTGAAGTCATAGAATGGAGGTGTGTGAAGTCATAGAATGGAAGTGTGTGAAATCATAGAATGGAGGTGTGGGAAGTCACAGAAGTGAGGTGTGTGAAGTCAGAATGGAGGTGTGTGAAGTCAGAATGGAGGTGAGTGAAGTCATAGAATGGAGATGTGTGAAGTCATAGAATGGAGGTGTGTGAACTCAGAATGGAGGTGTATGAAGTCAGAGAATGGAGGTGTGTGAAGTCATAGAATGGAGGTTTGTGAAATCACAAAATGGAGGTGTGTGAATTCATAGAATGGAGGTGTGAAGTCATAGGATCGAGGTGTGTGAAGTCACAGAATGGAGGTGTGTGAAGTCACAGAATGGAGGTGTGTGAAGTCACAGAATGGAGGTGTGTGAACTCAGAATGTAGGTGTGTGAAGCCACAGAATGGAGGTGTGTGAAGTCATAGAATGGAAGTGTGTGAAGTCATAGAAAGGAGGTGTGTGAACTCAGAATGGAGGTGTGTGAAGTCACAGAATGGAGGTTTGTGAAGTCATAGAATGGAGGTTTGTGAAGTCAGAGAATGGATGTTTGTGAAGTAAGAATGAAGGTGTGTGAAGTCACAGAATGGAGGTGTGTGAAGTCAGAGAATGGAGGTGTGAAGTCATAGAATGGGGTTGGGTGAAGTCATACAAAGGAGGTGTGGGAAGTCATAGAATGGAGGAGTGTGAAGTCATAGAGTGGAGGTGAGTGAAGTCACAGATTCGAGGTCTGTGAAGTCATAGAATGAAGGTGTGTGAAGTCAGAATGCAGGTGTGTGAAGTCATTGAATGGAGATGTGTGAACTCATAGAATGGAGGTGTGTACGTCATAATGGAAGTGTGTGAAGTCACAGAATGGAGGTGTGTGAAGTCATACAATGGTGGTGTGTGAAGTCAGAATGGAGGTGTGTGAAGTCACAGAATGGAGGTGTGTGAACTCAGAATGGAGGTGTGTGAAGTCATAGATGGAGGTGTGTGAAGTCATACTATGGAGGTGTTTGAAATCATAGAATGGAGTTTTGTGAAGTCACAGAATGGAGCTGTGTGAAGTCAGAACGGAATTGTGTGAAGTCACAGAATGGAGGTGTGTGAAATCATAGAATTGAGGTGTGTGAAGTCACAATGGAGTTGTGTGAAGTCATAGAATGGAGGTGTGTGAAGTCACAGAATGGAGGTGTATGAAGTCACAGAATGGAGGTGTGTGAAGTCATAGAATGGAGGTTTGTGAAATCACAAAATGGAGGTGTGTGAATTCTGCGAATGGAGGTGTGAAGTCATAGAATCGAGGTGTGTGAAGTAACAGAATGGAGGTGTGTGAAGTCACAGAATGGAGGTTTGTGAAGTCATAGAATGGAGGTGTGTGTAGTCAGAGAATGGATGTTTGTGAAGTAAGAATGAAGGTGTGTGAAGTCACAGAATGGAGGTGTGTGAAGTCAGAGAATGGAGGTGTGAAGTCATAGAATGGGGTTGGGTGAAGTCATAGAAAGGAGGTGTGGGAAGTCATAGAATGGAGGAGTGTGAAGTCATAGAGTGGAGGTGACTGAAGTCACAGATTCGAGGTCTGTGAAGTCATAGAATGGAGGTGTGTGAAGTCAGAATTCAGGTGTGTGAAGTCATTGAATGGAGATGTGTGAACTCATAGAATGGAGGTGTGTACGTCATAATGGAAGTGTGTGAAGTCACAGAATGGAGGTGTGTGAAGTCATACAATGGAGGTGTGTGAAGTCAGAATGGAGGTGTGTGAAGTCACAGAATGGAGGTGTGTGAACTCAGAATGGAGGTGTGTGAAGTCATAGATGGAGGTGTGTGAAGTCATACTATGGAGGTGTTTGAAATCATAGAATGGAGTTTTGTGAAGTCACAGAATGGAGCTGTGTGAAGTCAGAAGCGAAGTGTGTGAAGTCACAGAATGGAGGTGTGTGAAATCATAGAATTGAGGTGTGTGAGGTCACAATGGAGTTGTGTGAAGTCATAGAATGGAGGTGTGTGAAGTCACAGAATGGAGGTGTATGAAGTCACAGAATGGAGGTGTGTGAAGTCATAGAATGGAGGTGTGTGAAGTCACAGAATGAAGGTGTGTGAAGTCACAGAATGGAGGTGTGTGAACTCAGAATTGAGGTGGGTGAAGTCACAGAATGGAGGTGTGTGAAGTCATAGAATGGAGGTGTGTGAAGTCACAGAATGGAGGTGTGTGAATTCATAGAATGGAGGTGTGTGAAATCTTAAAATGGAAGTGTTTGAAGTCACAGAATGGAGGTGTGTGAAGTCAGAATGGAGGTGTGTGAAGTCATAGAATTGAGGTGTGTGAAGTCACAATGGAGGTGTGTGAACTCATAGAATGAAGGTGTGTGAAATCACAGTGGAGGTGTATGAAGTCATAGAATGGAGGTGTGTGAAGTCACAGAATGGATGTGTGTGAAGTCATAGAATGGAGCTGTGTGAAGTCAGAATGGAGGTGTGTGAAGTCAGAATGGAGGTGTGTGAAGTCACAGAATGGAGGTGTGTGAAGTCATAGAATGGAGGTGTGTGAAAACATAGAATGGAGGTGTGTGAAGTCAGAATGGAGTTGTGTGAAGTCACAGAATTGAGGTGTCTGAATTCACAGAATACAGGTGTGTGAATTCAGAATGCAGGTGTGAAGTCACAGAAGGGAGGTGTGTGAAGTCACAGAATGGATGTTTGTGAAGTAAGAATGAAGGTGTTTGAAATCATAGAATGGAGGTGTGTGACGTCACAGAATGGAGGTGTGTGAAGTTATAGAATGGAGGTGTGTGAAGTCATAGAATTGAGGTGTGTGAAGTCATACAATGAAGGTGTGTGAAGTCAGAATGGAGGTGTGTGAAGTCACAGAATGGAGGTGTGTGAACTCAGAATGGAGATGTGTGAAGTCATAGATGGAGGTGTGTGAAGACATAGTATGGAGGTGTGTGGAATCATAGAATGGAGTTTTGTGAAGTCACAGAATGGAGCTGTGTGAAGTCAAAATGGAGGTGTGTGAACTCATAGAATGGAGATGTGTGAAGTCACAATGGAGGTGTGTGAAATCTTAGAATGGAGGTGTGTGAAGTCAAAAAATGGAGGTGTGTGAAGTCATAGAATGGAGGTGTGTGAAGTCATAGAATGGATTTTTGTGAAATAAGAATGAAGGTGTGTGAAGTCACAGAATGGAAGTGTGTCAACTCAGAATGGAGGTGTGTGAAGTCACAGAATGGATGTTTGTGAAGTCATAGAATGGAGGTGTGTGAAGTCAGAATGGAGGTGTGTGATGTCACAATATTGAGGTGTGTGAACACAGAATGCAGGTGTGTGAATGACAGAATGGAGGTTTGTGAAATCATAGAATGGAGGTGTGTGAAGTCATAGAATGGATGTTTGTGAAGTAAGAATGAAGGTATGTGAAGTCATAGAATAGAGGTGTGTGAAGTCAAAGAATGGAGGTGTGTGAAGTCACAGAATGGAGGTGTGTGAAGTCACACAATGGAGGTGTGTGAAGTCTCGAATGGAGGTGTGTGGTCATAGAAGGGAGGTGGGTGAAGTCATAGAAAGGAGGTGTGGGAAGTCATAGAATGGAGGAGTGTGAAGTCATACAGTGGAGGTGACTGAAGACACAGATTCGAGGTCTGTGAAGTCATAGAATGGAGGTGTGTAAAGTCAGAATGGAGGTGTGTGAAGTCATAGAATGGAGATTTGTGAATTCATAGAATGGAGGTGTGTGACGTCCCAATTGAAGTGTGTGAAGTCATAGAATGGAGGTGTGTGAAGTCACAGAATGGAGGTGAGTGAAGTCATACAATGGAGGTGAGTGAAGTCAGAATGGAGGTGTGTGAAGTCACAGAATGGAGGTGTGTGAACTCAGAATGGAGGTGTGTGAAGTCATAGATGGAGGTGTGTGAAGTCATAGTATGGAGGTGTGTGAAATCATAGAATGGAGTTTTGTGAAGTCACACAATGGAGCTGTGTGAAGTCAGAATGGAGGTGTGTGAAGTCATACAATTGAGGTGTGTGAAGTCAGAATGGAGGTATGTGAAATCATAGAATCAAGGTGTGTGAAGTCACAATGGATGTGTGTGAAATCAAAGAATGGAGGTGTGTGAATTCATATAATGGAGTTGTGTGAAGTCACAGAATGGAGCTGTGTGAAGTCAGAAGCGAAGTGTGTGAAGTCACAGAATGGAGGTGTGTGAAATCATAGAATTGAGGTGTGTGAGGTCACAATGGAGTTGTGTGAAGTCATAGAATGGAGGTGTGTGAAGTCACAGAATGGAGGTGTATGAAGTCACAGAATGGAGGTGTGTGAAGTCATAGAATGGAGGTGTGTGAAGTCACAGAATGAAGGTGTGTGAAGTCACAGAATGGAGGTGTGTGAACTCAGAATTGAGGTGGGTGAAGTCACAGAATGGAGGTGTGTGAAGTCATAGAATGGAGGTGTGTGAAGTCACAGAATGGAGGTGTGTGAATTCATAGAATGGAGGTGTGTGAAATCTTAAAATGGAAGTGTTTGAAGTCACAGAATGGAGGTGTGTGAAGTCAGAATGGAGGTGTGTGAAGTCATAGAATTGAGGTGTGTGAAGTCACAATGGAGGTGTGTGAACTCATAGAATGAAGGTGTGTGAAATCACAGTGGAGGTGTATGAAGTCATAGAATGGAGGTGTGTGAAGTCACAGAATGGATGTGTGTGAAGTCATAGAATGGAGCTGTGTGAAGTCAGAATGGAGGTGTGTGAAGTCAGAATGGAGGTGTGTGAAGTCACAGAATGGAGGTGTGTGAAGTCATAGAATGGAGGTGTGTGAAAACATAGAATGGAGGTGTGTGAAGTCAGAATGGAGTTGTGTGAAGTCACAGAATTGAGGTGTGTGAATTCACAGAATACAGGTGTGTGAATTCAGAATGCAGGTGTGAAGTCACAGAAGGGAGGTGTGTGAAGTCACAGAATGGATGTTTGTGAAGTAAGAATGAAGGTGTTTGAAATCATAGAATGGAGGTGTGTGACGTCACAGAATGGAGGTGTGTGAAGTTATAGAATGGAGGTGTGTGAAGTCATAGAATTGAGGTGTGTGAAGTCATACAATGAAGGTGTGTGAAGTCAGAATGGAGGTGTGTGAAGTCACAGAATGGAGGTGTGTGAACTCAGAATGGAGATGTGTGAAGTCATAGATGGAGGTGTGTGAAGACATAGTATGGAGGTGTGTGGAATCATAGAATGGAGTTTTGTGAAGTCACAGAATGGAGCTGTGTGAAGTCAAAATGGAGGTGTGTGAACTCATAGAATGGAGATGTGTGAAGTCACAATGGAGGTGTGTGAAATCTTAGAATGGAGGTGTGTGAAGTCAAAAAATGGAGGTGTGTGAAGTCATAGAATGGAGGTGTGTGAAGTCATAGAATGGATTTTTGTGAAATAAGAATGAAGGTGTGTGAAGTCACAGAATGGAAGTGTGTCAACTCAGAATGGAGGTGTGTGAAGTCACAGAATGGATGTTTGTGAAGTCATAGAATGGAGGTGTGTGAAGTCAGAATGGAGGTGTGTGATGTCACAATATTGAGGTGTGTGAACACAGAATGCAGGTGTGTGAATGACAGAATGGAGGTTTGTGAAATCATAGAATGGAGGTGTGTGAAGTCATAGAATGGATGTTTGTGAAGTAAGAATGAAGGTATGTGAAGTCATAGAATAGAGGTGTGTGAAGTCAAAGAATGGAGGTGTGTGAAGTCACAGAATGGAGGTGTGTGAAGTCACACAATGGAGGTGTGTGAAGTCTCGAATGGAGGTGTGTGGTCATAGAAGGGAGGTGGGTGAAGTCATAGAAAGGAGGTGTGGGAAGTCATAGAATGGAGGAGTGTGAAGTCATACAGTGGAGGTGACTGAAGACACAGATTCGAGGTCTGTGAAGTCATAGAATGGAGGTGTGTAAAGTCAGAATGGAGGTGTGTGAAGTCATAGAATGGAGATTTGTGAATTCATAGAATGGAGGTGTGTGACGTCCCAATTGAAGTGTGTGAAGTCATAGAATGGAGGTGTGTGAAGTCACAGAATGGAGGTGAGTGAAGTCATACAATGGAGGTGAGTGAAGTCAGAATGGAGGTGTGTGAAGTCACAGAATGGAGGTGTGTGAACTCAGAATGGAGGTGTGTGAAGTCATAGATGGAGGTGTGTGAAGTCATAGTATGGAGGTGTGTGAAATCATAGAATGGAGTTTTGTGAAGTCACACAATGGAGCTGTGTGAAGTCAGAATGGAGGTGTGTGAAGTCATACAATTGAGGTGTGTGAAGTCAGAATGGAGGTATGTGAAATCATAGAATCAAGGTGTGTGAAGTCACAATGGATGTGTGTGAAATCAAAGAATGGAGGTGTGTGAATTCATATAATGGAGTTGTGTGAAGTCACAGAATGGAGGTGTGTGAATTCATAGAATGGAGGTGTGTGAAGTCATAGAATGGAGGTGTGTGAACTCAGAATGGAGGTGGGTGAAGTCACAGAATGGAGGTGTGTGAAGTCATAGAATGGAGGTGTGTGAAGTCACAGAATGGAGGTGTGTGAAGTCACAGAATGAAGGTGTGTGAAGTCACAGAATGGAGGAGTGTGAATTCATAGAATGGAGGTGTGTGAAGTAATAGAATGGAGGTGTGTGAAGTCATAGAATGGAGCTGTGTGAAGTCACAGAATAGAGGAGTGTGAATTCACAGAATGGAGGTGTGTGAAGTAATAGAATGGAGGTGTGTGAAGTCATAGAATGGAGGTGTGTGAATTCATAGAATGGAGGTGTGTGAAGTCAAAGAACGGAGGTTTGTGTACTCAAAATTGAGGTGTTTGAAGTCAAAGAATTGAGGTGTGTGAAGTCATAGAATGGAAGTGTGTGAAGTCAGAATGGACATGTGTGAAGTCACAGAATTGAGGTGTGTGAACCCAGAATGGAGGTGTGTGAAGTCACAGAATGGAGGTTTGTGAAGTCATACAATGGAGGTGTGTGAAGTCATAGAATGGATGTTTCTAAAGTAAGACTTAAGGTGTGTGAAGTCATAGAATGGAGGTGTGTGAAGTCAAAATGGATGTGTGTGAACTCATAGAATGGAGGTGTGTGAACTCATAGAATTGAGGTGTGTGAAGTCATGGAATGGAGGTGTGTGAAGTCCAAGAATGGAGGTTTGTGAAGTCAAAGAATGGAGGTGTGTGAAGTCACAGAATGGAGGTTGCCGTGGCCAACCGGCGGCAAACCAGGGTTCGCAGATTGGGGTTCCTGAAATCGGGGGCAAGGACTAGCAAGAAAGAGAAGAGAGACAGACACAGAGGGTCCGGGATGTCCGCAGTCCAGGTAAAGACTGCCGAGACTGCCTGTTTATTTTCCACTCCCCGTCTTCCCTCCTCCTGATCCAGGAACCTCCAGATGTTACATTCATATGGTAATTCTCAGGTCATTTGCATAGAATAGGGTCAGAAAGCAATAAGACAACAAAGCCATCGTCTGATGCAAGCCAAGGTACAGTTTGATTCCACTCTGGCTCACAACAGGAGGTGTGTGAAGTCACAGAATTGAAGTGTGTGAAGTCAAAATGGAGGTGTGTGAAGTCATACAATGGAGGTGTGTGAATTCATAGAATGGAGGTGTGTGAAGTCATAGGATCGAGGTGTGTGAAGTCACAGAATGGAGGTGTGTGAAGTGACAGAATGGAGGTGTGTGAAGTCACAGAATGGAGGTGTGTGAAGTCAGAATGCAGGTGTGTGAAGCCACAGAATGGAGGTGTGTGAAGTCATAGAATGGAAGTGTTAGAAGTCATAGAATGGAGGTGTGTGAAGGAAGAATGGAGGTGTGTGAAGTCACAGAATGGAGGTGTGTGAATTCAGAATGGAGGTGTGTGAAGTCACAGAATGGAGGTTTGTGAAGTCATAGAATGGAGGTGTGTGAAGTCAGAGAATGGATGTTTCTGAAGTAAGAATGAAGGTGTGTGAAGTCATAGAATGGAGGTGTGTGAAGTCAAATTGGAGGTGTGTGAACTCATAGAATGGAGGTGTGTGAACTCATAGAATGGAGGTGTGTGAAGTCATGGAATGGAGGTGTGTGAAGTCAAAGAATGGAGGTGTGTGAAGTGAAACAATAGAGGTGTGTGAAGTCACAGAATGGAGGTGTGTGAAGACACAGAATGGAAGTGTGTGAAGTCAAAACGGAGGTGTGTGAAGTCACAGAATGGAGGTGTGTGAAGTCACAGAATGGAGGTGTGTGAAGTCAGAATGGAGGTGTGTGAAGTCACAGAATTGAGGTGTATGAAGTCACAGAATGGAGGTTTGTGAAGTCAGAATGAAGGTGGGTGAAGTCACAGAATGGAGGTGTGTGAAGTCACAGAATGGATGTTTGTGAAGTAAGAATGAAGGTGTTTGAAGTCATAGAGTGGAGGTGTGTGAAGTCACAGAATGGAGGTGTGTGAAGTGCGATTGGAAGTGTGTGATATCACAGAATGGAGGTGTGTGAAGTCAAAGAATGGAGGTGTGTGAAGTCACAGAATGGAGGTGTGTGAAGTCACACAATGGAGGTGTGTGAAGTCTCGAATGGAGGTGTGCGGTCATAGAAGGGAAGTGGGTGAAGTCATAGAAAGGAGGTGTGGGAAGTCATAGAATGGAGGAGTGTGAAGTCATACAGTGGAGGTGACTGAAGACACAGATTCGAGGTCTGTGAAGTCATAGAATGGAGGTGTGTAAAGTCAGAATGGAGGTGTGTGAAGTCATAGAATGGAGATTTGTGAATTCATAGAATGGAGGTGTGTGACGTCACAATTGAAGTGTGTGAAGTCATAGAATGGAGGTGTGTGAAGTCATAGAATGGAGGTGAGTGAAGTCATACAATGGAGGTGAGTGAAGTCAGAATGGAGGTGTGTGAAGTCACAGAATGGAGGTGTGTGAACTCAGAATGGAGGTGTCTGAAGTCATAGATGGAGGTGTGTGAAGTCATAGTATGGAGGTGTGTGAAATCATAGAATGGAGTTTTGTGAAGTCACACAATGGAGCTGTGTGAAGTCAGAATGGAGGTGTGTGAAGTCATAGAATGGAGGTGTGTGAAGTCAGAATGGAGGTATGTGAAATCATAGAATCAAGGTGTGTGAAGTCAAAATGGAGGTGTGTGAAGTCATAGAATGGAGGTGTGTGAAATCATATAATGGAGGTGTGTGAAGTCACAGAATGGAGGTGTGTGAATTCATAGAATGGAGGTGTGTGAAGTCATAGAATGGAGGTGTGTGAACTCAGAATGGAGGTGGGTGAAGTCACAGAATGGAGGTGTGTGAAGTCATAGAATGGAGGTGTGTGAAGTCACAGAATGGAGGTATGTGAAGTCACAGAATGAAGGTGTGTGAATCACAGAATGGAGGTATGTGAACTCAGAATGGAGGTGGGTGAAGTCACAGAATGGAGGTGTGTGAAGTCATAGAATGGAGGTGTGTGAAGTCACAGAATGGAGGAGTGTGAATTCATAGAATGGAGGTGTGTGAAGTAATAGAATGGAGGTGTGTGAAGTCATAGAATGGAGGTGTGTGAATTCATAGAATGGAGGTGTGTGAAGTCACAGAACGGAGGTTTGTGTACTCAAAATTGAGGTGTTTGAAGTCAAAGAATTGAGGTGTGTGAAGTCATAGAATGGAGGTGTGTGAAAACATAGAATGGAGGTGTGTGAAGTCAGAATGGAGGTGTGTGAAGTCACAGAATTGAGGTGTGTGAATTCACAGAATACAGGTGTGTGAATTCAGAATGCAGGTGTGAAGTCACAGAAGGGAGGTGTGTGAAGTCACAGAATGGATGTTTGTGAAGTAAGAATGAAGGTGTTTCAAATCATAGAATGGAGGTGTGTGACGTCACAGAATGGAGGTGTGTGAAGTTATACAATGGAGGTGAGTGAAGTCATAGAATTGAGGTGTGTGAAGTCATACAATGAAGGTGTGTGAAGTCAGAATGGAGGTGTGTGAAGTCACAGAATGGAGGTGTGTGAACTCAGAATGGAGGTGTGTGAAGTCATAGATGGAGGTGTGTGAAGACATAGTATGGAGGTGTGTGGAATCATAGAATGGAGTTTTGTGAAGTCACAGAATGGAGCTGTGTGAAGTCAGAATGGAGGTGTGTGAACTCATAGAATGGAGATGTGTGAAGTCACAATGGAGGTGTGTGAAATCTTAGAATGGAGGTGTGTGAAGTCAAAAAATGGAGGTGTGTGAAGTCATAGAATGGAGGTGTGTGAAGTCATAGAATGGATTTTTGTGAAATAAGAATGAAGGTGTGTGAAGTCACAGAATGGAGGTGTGTCAACTCAGAATGGAGGTGTGTGAAGTCACAGAATGGATGTGTGTGAAGTCATAGAATGGAGGTGTGTGAAGTCAGAATGGAGGTGTGTGATGTCACAATATTGAGGTGTGTGAACACAGAATGCAGGTGTGTGAATGACAGAATGGAGGTGTGTGAAATCATAGAATGGAGGTGTGTGAAGTCATAGAATGGATGTTTGTGAAGTAAGAATGAAGGTGTGTGAAGTCATAGAATAGAGGTGTGTGAAGTCAAAGAATGGAGGTGTGTGAAGTCACAGAATGGAGGTGTGTGAAGTCACACAATGGAGGTGTGTGAAGTCTCGAATGGAGGTGTGCGGTCATAGAAGGGAGGTGGGTGAAGTCATAGAAAGGAGGTGTGGGAAGTCATAGAATGGAGGAATGTGAAGTCATACAGTGGAGGTGACTGAAGACACAGATTCGAGGTCTGTGAAGTCATAGAATGGAGGTGTGTAAAGTCAGAATGGAGGTGTGTGAAGTCATAGAATGGAGATTTGTGAATTCATAGATGGAGGTGTGTGACGTCACAATTGAAGTGTGTGAAGTCATAGAATGGAGGTGTGTGAAGTCACAGAATGGAGGTGAGTGAAGTCATACAATGGAGGTGAGTGAAGTCAGAATGGAGGTGTGTGAAGTCATAGAATGGAGGTGTGTGAACTCAGAATGTAGGTGTGTGAAGCCACAGAATGGAGGTGTGTGAAGTCATAGAATGGAAGTGTGTGAAGTCATAGAAAGGAGGTGTGTGAACTCAGAATGGAGGTGTGTGAAGTCACAGAATGGAGGTTTGTGAAGTCATAGAATGGAGGTTTGTGAAGTCAGAGAATGGATGTTTGTGAAGTAAGAATGAAGGTGTGTGAAGTCACAGAATGGAGGTGTGTGAAGTCACAGAATGGAGCTGTGAAGTCATAGAATGGGGTTGGGTGAAGTCATACAAAGGAGGTGTGGGAAGTCATAGAATGGAGGAGTGTGAAGTCATAGAGTGGAGGTGAGTGAAGTCACAGATTCGAGGTCTGTGAAGTCATAGAATGGAGGTGTGTGAAGTCAGAATGCAGGTGTGTGAAGTCATTGAATGGAGATGTGTGAACTCATAGAATGGAGGTGTGTGACGTCATAATGGAAGTGTGTGAAGTCACAGAATGGAGGTGTGTGAAGTCATACAATGGGGGTGTGTGAAGTCAGAATGGAGGTGTGTGAAGTCACAGAATGGAGGTGTGTGAACTCAGAATGGATGTGTGTGAAGTCATAGATGGAGGTGTGTGAAGTCATACTATGGAGGTGTTTGAAATCATAGAATGGAGTTTTGTGAAGTCACAGAATGGAGCTGTGTGAAGTCATAGAATGGAGGTGTGTGAAGTCACAGAATGGAGGAGTGTGAATTCATAGAATGGAGGTGTGTGAAGTAATAGAATGGAGGTGTGTGAAGTCATAGAATGGAGGTGTGTGAATTCATAGAATGGAGGTGTGTGAAGTCACAGAACGGAGGTTTGTGTACTCAAAATTGAGGTGTTTGAAGTCAAAGAATTGAGGTGTGTGAAGTCATAGAATGGAGGTGTGTGAAAACATAGAATGGAGGTGTGTGAAGTCAGAATGGAGGTGTGTGAAGTCACAGAATTGAGGTGTGTGAATTCACAGAATACAGGTGTGTGAATTCAGAATGCAGGTGTGAAGTCACAGAAGGGAGGTGTGTGAAGTCACAGAATGGATGTTTGTGAAGTAAGAATGAAGGTGTTTCAAATCATAGAATGGAGGTGTGTGACGTCACAGAATGGAGGTGTGTGAAGTTATACAATGGAGGTGAGTGAAGTCATAGAATTGAGGTGTGTGAAGTCATACAATGAAGGTGTGTGAAGTCAGAATGGAGGTGTGTGAAGTCACAGAATGGAGGTGTGTGAACTCAGAATGGAGGTGTGTGAAGTCATAGATGGAGGTGTGTGAAGACATAGTATGGAGGTGTGTGGAATCATAGAATGGAGTTTTGTGAAGTCACAGAATGGAGCTGTGTGAAGTCAGAATGGAGGTGTGTGAACTCATAGAATGGAGATGTGTGAAGTCACAATGGAGGTGTGTGAAATCTTAGAATGGAGGTGTGTGAAGTCAAAAAATGGAGGTGTGTGAAGTCATAGAATGGAGGTGTGTGAAGTCATAGAATGGATTTTTGTGAAATAAGAATGAAGGTGTGTGAAGTCACAGAATGGAGGTGTGTCAACTCAGAATGGAGGTGTGTGAAGTCACAGAATGGATGTGTGTGAAGTCATAGAATGGAGGTGTGTGAAGTCAGAATGGAGGTGTGTGATGTCACAATATTGAGGTGTGTGAACACAGAATGCAGGTGTGTGAATGACAGAATGGAGGTGTGTGAAATCATAGAATGGAGGTGTGTGAAGTCATAGAATGGATGTTTGTGAAGTAAGAATGAAGGTGTGTGAAGTCATAGAATAGAGGTGTGTGAAGTCAAAGAATGGAGGTGTGTGAAGTCACAGAATGGAGGTGTGTGAAGTCACACAATGGAGGTGTGTGAAGTCTCGAATGGAGGTGTGCGGTCATAGAAGGGAGGTGGGTGAAGTCATAGAAAGGAGGTGTGGGAAGTCATAGAATGGAGGAATGTGAAGTCATACAGTGGAGGTGACTGAAGACACAGATTCGAGGTCTGTGAAGTCATAGAATGGAGGTGTGTAAAGTCAGAATGGAGGTGTGTGAAGTCATAGAATGGAGATTTGTGAATTCATAGATGGAGGTGTGTGACGTCACAATTGAAGTGTGTGAAGTCATAGAATGGAGGTGTGTGAAGTCACAGAATGGAGGTGAGTGAAGTCATACAATGGAGGTGAGTGAAGTCAGAATGGAGGTGTGTGAAGTCATAGAATGGAGGTGTGTGAACTCAGAATGTAGGTGTGTGAAGCCACAGAATGGAGGTGTGTGAAGTCATAGAATGGAAGTGTGTGAAGTCATAGAAAGGAGGTGTGTGAACTCAGAATGGAGGTGTGTGAAGTCACAGAATGGAGGTTTGTGAAGTCATAGAATGGAGGTTTGTGAAGTCAGAGAATGGATGTTTGTGAAGTAAGAATGAAGGTGTGTGAAGTCACAGAATGGAGGTGTGTGAAGTCACAGAATGGAGCTGTGAAGTCATAGAATGGGGTTGGGTGAAGTCATACAAAGGAGGTGTGGGAAGTCATAGAATGGAGGAGTGTGAAGTCATAGAGTGGAGGTGAGTGAAGTCACAGATTCGAGGTCTGTGAAGTCATAGAATGGAGGTGTGTGAAGTCAGAATGCAGGTGTGTGAAGTCATTGAATGGAGATGTGTGAACTCATAGAATGGAGGTGTGTGACGTCATAATGGAAGTGTGTGAAGTCACAGAATGGAGGTGTGTGAAGTCATACAATGGGGGTGTGTGAAGTCAGAATGGAGGTGTGTGAAGTCACAGAATGGAGGTGTGTGAACTCAGAATGGATGTGTGTGAAGTCATAGATGGAGGTGTGTGAAGTCATACTATGGAGGTGTTTGAAATCATAGAATGGAGTTTTGTGAAGTCACAGAATGGAGCTGTGTGAAGTCAGAACGGAATTGTGTGAAGTCACAGAATGGAGGTGTGTGAAATCATAGAACTGAGGTGTGTGAAGTCACAATGGAGTTGTGTGAAGTCATAGAATGGAGGTGTGTGAAGTCACAGAATGGAGGTGTATGAAGTCACAGAATGGAGGTGTGTGAAGTCATAGAATGGAGGTTTGTGAAATCACAAAATGGAGGTGTGTGAATTCAGAGAATGGAGGTGTGAAGTCATAGGATCGAGGTGTGTGAAGTCACAGAATGGAGGTGTGTGAAGTCACAGAATGGAGGTTTGTGAAGTCATAGAATGGAGGTGTGTGTAGTCAGAGAATGGATGTTTGTGAAGTAAGAATGAAGGTGTGTGAAGTCACAGAATGGAGGTGTGTGAAGTCAGAGAATGGAGGTGTGAAGTCATAGAATGGGGTTGGGTGAAGTCATAGAAAGGAGGTGTGGGAAGTCATAGAATGGAGGACTGTGAAGTCATAGAGTGGAGGTGAGTGAAGTCACAGATTCGAGGTCTGTGAAGTCATAGAATGGAGGTGTGTGAAGTCAGAATTCAGGTGTGTGAAGTCATTGAATGGAGATGTGTGAACTCATAGAATGGAGGTGTGTACGTCATAATGGAAGTGTGTGAAGTCACAGAATGGAGGTGTGTGAAGTCATACAATGGAGGTGTGTGAAGTCAGAATGGAGGTGTGTGAAGTCACAGAATGGAGGTGTGTGAACTCAGAATGGAGGTGTGTGAAGTCATAGATGGAGGTGTGTGAAGTCATACTATGGAGGTGTTTGAAATCATAGAATGGAGTTTTGTGAAGTCACAGAATGGAGCTGTGTGAAGTCAGAAGCGAAGTGTGTGAAGTCACAGAATGGAGGTGTGTGAAATCATAGAATTGAGGTGTGTGAGGTCACAATGGTGTTGTGTGAAGTCATAGAATGGAGGTGTGTGAAGTCACAGAATGGAGGTGTATGAAGTCACAGAATGGAGGTGTGTGAAGTCATAGAATGGATGTTTGTGAAGTAAGAATGAAGGTATGTGAAGTCATAGAATAGAGGTGTGTGAAGTCAAAGAATGGAGGTGTGTGAAGTCACAGAATGGAGGTGTGTGAAGTCACACAATGGAGGTGTGTGAAGTCTCGAATGGAGGTGTGTGGTCATAGAAGGGAGGTGGGTGAAGTCATAGAAAGGAGGTGTGGGAAGTCATAGAATGGAGGAGTGTGAAGTCATACAGTGGAGGTGACTGAAGACACAGATTCGAGGTCTGTGAAGTCATAGAATGGAGGTGTGTAAAGTCAGAATGGAGGTGTGTGAAGTCATAGAATGGAGATTTGTGAATTCATAGAATGGAGGTGTGTGACGTCCCAATTGAAGTGTGTGAAGTCATAGAATGGAGGTGTGTGAAGTCACAGAATGGAGGTGAGTGAAGTCATACAATGGAGGTGAGTGAAGTCAGAATGGAGGTGTGTGAAGTCACAGAATGGAGGTGTGTGAACTCAGAATGGAGGTGTGTGAAGTCATAGATGGAGGTGTGTGAAGTCATAGTATGGAGGTGTGTGAAATCATAGAATGGAGTTTTGTGAAGTCACACAATGGAGCTGTGTGAAGTCAGAATGGAGGTGTGTGAAGTCATACAATGGAGGTGTGTGAAGTCAGAATGGAGGTATGTGAAATCATAGAATCAAGGTGTGTGAAGTCACAATGGATGTGTGTGAAATCAAAGAATGGAGGTGTGTGAATTCATATAATGGAGTTGTGTGAAGTCACAGAATGGAGGTGTGTGAATTCATAGAATGGAGGTGTGTGAAGTCATAGAATGGAGGTGTGTGAACTCAGAATGGAGGTGGGTGAAGTCACAGAATGGAGGTGTGTGAAGTCATAGAATGGAGGTGTGTGAAGTCACAGAATGGAGGTGTGTGAAGTCACAGAATGAAGGTGTGTGAAGTCACAGAATGGAGGAGTGTGAATTCATAGAATGGAGGTGTGTGAAGTAATAGAATGGAGGTGTGTGAAGTCATAGAATGGAGCTGTGTGAAGTCACAGAATAGAGGAGTGTGAATTCACAGAATGGAGGTGTGTGAAGTAATAGAATGGAGGTGTGTGAAGTCATAGAATGGAGGTGTGTGAATTCATAGAATGGAGGTGTGTGAAGTCAAAGAACGGAGGTTTGTGTACTCAAAATTGAGGTGTTTGAAGTCAAAGAATTGAGGTGTGTGAAGTCATAGAATGGAAGTGTGTGAAGTCAGAATGGACATGTGTGAAGTCACAGAATTGAGGTGTGTGAACCCAGAATGGAGGTGTGTGAAGTCACAGAATGGAGGTTTGTGAAGTCATACAATGGAGGTGTGTGAAGTCATAGAATGGATGTTTCTAAAGTAAGACTTAAGGTGTGTGAAGTCATAGAATGGAGGTGTGTGAAGTCAAAATGGATGTGTGTGAACTCATAGAATGGAGGTGTGTGAACTCATAGAATTGAGGTGTGTGAAGTCATGGAATGGAGGTGTGTGAAGTCCAAGAATGGAGGTTTGTGAAGTCAAAGAATGGAGGTGTGTAAAGTCACAGAATGGAGGTTGCCGTGGCCAACCGGCGGCAAACCAGGGTTCGCAGATTGGGGTTCCTGAAATCGGGGGCAAGGACTAGCAAGAAAGAGAAGAGAGACAGACACAGAGGGTCCGGGATGTCCGCAGTCCAGGTAAAGACTGCCGAGACTGCCTGTTTATTTTCCACTCCCCGTCTTCCCTCCTCCTGATCCAGGAACCTCCAGATGTTACATTCATATGGTAATTCTCAGGTCATTTGCATAGAATAGGGTCAGAAAGCAATAAGACAACAAAGCCATCGTCTGATGCAAGCCAAGGTACAGTTTGATTCCACTCTGGCTCACAACAGGAGGTGTGTGAAGTCACAGAATTGAAGTGTGTGAAGTCAAAATGGAGGTGTGTGAAGTCATACAATGGAGGTGTGTGAATTCATAGAATGGAGGTGTGTGAAGTCATAGGATCGAGGTGTGTGAAGTCACAGAATGGAGGTGTGTGAAGTGACAGAATGGAGGTGTGTGAAGTCACAGAATGGAGGTGTGTGAAGTCAGAATGCAGGTGTGTGAAGCCACAGAATGGAGGTGTGTGAAGTCATAGAATGGAAGTGTTAGAAGTCATAGAATGGAGGTGTGTGAAGGAAGAATGGAGGTGTGTGAAGTCACAGAATGGAGGTGTGTGAATTCAGAATGGAGGTGTGTGAAGTCACAGAATGGAGGTTTGTGAAGTCATAGAATGGAGGTGTGTGAAGTCAGAGAATGGATGTTTCTGAAGTAAGAATGAAGGTGTGTGAAGTCATAGAATGGAGGTGTGTGAAGTCAAATTGGAGGTGTGTGAACTCATAGAATGGAGGTGTGTGAACTCATAGAATGGAGGTGTGTGAAGTCATGGAATGGAGGTGTGTGAAGTCAAAGAATGGAGGTGTGTGAAGTGAAACAATAGAGGTGTGTGAAGTCACAGAATGGAGGTGTGTGAAGACACAGAATGGAAGTGTGTGAAGTCAAAACGGAGGTGTGTGAAGTCACAGAATGGAGGTGTGTGAAGTCACAGAATGGAGGTGTGTGAAGTCAGAATGGAGGTGTGTGAAGTCACAGAATTGAGGTGTATGAAGTCACAGAATGGAGGTGTGTGAAGTCAGAATGAAGGTGGGTGAAGTCACAGAATGGAGGTGTGTGAAGTCACAGAATGGATGTTTGTGAAGTAAGAATGAAGGTGTTTGAAGTCATAGAGTGGAGGTGTGTGAAGTCACAGAATGGAGGTGTGTGAAGTGCGATTGGAGGTGTGTGATATCACAGAATGGAGGTGTGTGAAGTCAAAGAATGGAGGTGTGTGAAGTCACAGAATGGAGGTGTGTGAAGTCACACAATGGAGGTGTGTGAAGTCTCGAATGGAGGTGTGCGGTCATAGAAGGGAAGTGGGTGAAGTCATAGAAAGGAGGTGTGGGAAGTCATAGAATGGAGGAGTGTGAAGTCATACAGTGGAGGTGACTGAAGACACAGATTCGAGGTCTGTGAAGTCATAGAATGGAGGTGTGTAAAGTCAGAATGGAGGTGTGTGAAGTCATAGAATGGAGATTTGTGAATTCATAGAATGGAGGTGTGTGACGTCACAATTGAAGTGTGTGAAGTCATAGAATGGAGGTGTGTGAAGTCATAGAATGGAGGTGAGTGAAGTCATACAATGGAGGTGAGTGAAGTCAGAATGGAGGTGTGTGAAGTCACAGAATGGAGGTGTGTGAACTCAGAATGGAGGTGTGTGAAGTCATAGATGGAGGTGTGTGAAGTCATAGTATGGAGGTGTGTGAAATCATAGAATGGAGTTTTGTGAAGTCACACAATGGAGCTGTGTGAAGTCAGAATGGAGGTGTGTGAAGTCATAGAATGGAGGTGTGTGAAGTCAGAATGGAGGTATGTGAAATCATAGAATCAAGGTGTGTGAAGTCAAAATGGAGGTGTGTGAAGTCATAGAATGGAGGTGTGTGAAATCATATAATGGAGGTGTGTGAAGTCACAGAATGGAGGTGTGTGAATTCATAGAATGGAGGTGTGTGAAGTCATAGAATGGAGGTGTGTGAACTCAGAATGGAGGTGGGTGAAGTCACAGAATGGAGGTGTGTGAAGTCATAGAATGGAGGTGTGTGAAGTCACAGAATGGAGGTATGTGAAGTCACAGAATGAAGGTGTGTGAATCACAGAATGGAGGTATGTGAACTCAGAATGGAGGTGGGTGAAGTCACAGAATGGAGGTGTGTGAAGTCATAGAATGGAGGTGTGTGAAGTCACAGAATGGAGGAGTGTGAATTCATAGAATGGAGGTGTGTGAAGTAATAGAATGGAGGTGTGTGAAGTCATAGAATGGAGGTGTGTGAATTCATAGAATGGAGGTGTGTGAAGTCACAGAACGGAGGTTTGTGTACTCAAAATTGAGGTGTTTGAAGTCAAAGAATTGAGGTGTGTGAAGTCATAGAATGGAGGTGTGTGAAAACATAGAATGGAGGTGTGTGAAGTCAGAATGGAGGTGTGTGAAGTCACAGAATTGAGGTGTGTGAATTCACAGAATACAGGTGTGTGAATTCAGAATGCAGGTGTGAAGTCACAGAAGGGAGGTGTGTGAAGTCACAGAATGGATGTTTGTGAAGTAAGAATGAAGGTGTTTCAAATCATAGAATGGAGGTGTGTGACGTCACAGAATGGAGGTGTGTGAAGTTATACAATGGAGGTGAGTGAAGTCATAGAATTGAGGTGTGTGAAGTCATACAATGAAGGTGTGTGAAGTCAGAATGGAGGTGTGTGAAGTCACAGAATGGAGGTGTGTGAACTCAGAATGGAGGTGTGTGAAGTCATAGATGGAGGTGTGTGAAGACATAGTATGGAGGTGTGTGGAATCATAGAATGGAGTTTTGTGAAGTCACAGAATGGAGCTGTGTGAAGTCAGAATGGAGGTGTGTGAACTCATAGAATGGAGATGTGTGAAGTCACAATGGAGGTGTGTGAAATCTTAGAATGGAGGTGTGTGAAGTCAAAAAATGGAGGTGTGTGAAGTCATAGAATGGAGGTGTGTGAAGTCATAGAATGGATTTTTGTGAAATAAGAATGAAGGTGTGTGAAGTCACAGAATGGAGGTGTGTCAACTCAGAATGGAGGTGTGTGAAGTCACAGAATGGATGTGTGTGAAGTCATAGAATGGAGGTGTGTGAAGTCAGAATGGAGGGGTGTGATGTCACAATATTGAGGTGTGTGAACACAGAATGCAGGTGTGTGAATGACAGAATGGAGGTGTGTGAAATCATAGAATGGAGGTGTGTGAAGTCATAGAATGGATGTTTGTGAAGTAAGAATGAAGGTGTGTGAAGTCATAGAATAGAGGTGTGTGAAGTCAAAGAATGGAGGTGTGTGAAGTCACAGAATGGAGGTGTGTGAAGTCACACAATGGAGGTGTGTGAAGTCTCGAATGGAGGTGTGCGGTCATAGAAGGGAGGTGGGTGAAGTCATAGAAAGGAGGTGTGGGAAGTCATAGAATGGAGGAATGTGAAGTCATACAGTGGAGGTGACTGAAGACACAAATTCGAGGTCTGTGAAGTCATAGAATGGAGGTGTGTAAAGTCAGAATGGAGGTGTGTGAAGTCATAGAATGGAGATTTGTGAATTCATAGATGGAGGTGTGTGACGTCACAATTGAAGTGTGTGAAGTCATAGAATGGAGGTGTGTGAAGTCACAGAATGGAGGTGAGTGAAGTCATACAATGGAGGTGAGTGAAGTCAGAATGGAGGTGTGTGAAGTCATAGAATGGAGGTGTGTGAACTCAGAATGTAGGTGTGTGAAGCCACAGAATGGAGGTGTGTGAAGTCATAGAATGGAAGTGTGTGAAGTCATAGAAAGGAGGTGTGTGAACTCAGAATGGAGGTGTGTGAAGTCACAGAATGGAGGTTTGTGAAGTCATAGAATGGAGGTTTGTGAAGTCAGAGAATGGATGTTTGTGAAGTAAGAATGAAGGTGTGTGAAGTCACAGAATGGAGGTGTGTGAAGTCACAGAATGGAGCTGTGAAGTCATAGAATGGGGTTGGGTGAAGTCATACAAAGGAGGTGTGGGAAGTCATAGAATGGAGGAGTGTGAAGTCATAGAGTGGAGGTGAGTGAAGTCACAGATTCGAGGTCTGTGAAGTCATAGAATGGAGGTGTGTGAAGTCAGAATGCAGGTGTGTGAAGTCATTGAATGGAGATGTGTGAACTCATAGAATGGAGGTGTGTGACGTCATAATGGAAGTGTGTGAAGTCACAGAATGGAGGTGTGTGAAGTCATACAATGGGGGTGTGTGAAGTCAGAATGGAGGTGTGTGAAGTCACAGAATGGAGGTGTGTGAACTCAGAATGGATGTGTGTGAAGTCATAGATGGAGGTGTGTGAAGTCATACTATGGAGGTGTTTGAAATCATAGAATGGAGTTTTGTGAAGTCACAGAATGGAGCTGTGTGAAGTCAGAACGGAATTGTGTGAAGTCACAGAATGGAGTTGTGTGAAATCATAGAACTGAGGTGTGTGAAGTCACAATGGAGTTGTGTGAAGTCATAGAATGGAGGTGTGTGAAGTCACAGAATGGAGGTGTATGAAGTCACAGAATGGAGGTGTGTGAAGTCATAGAATGGAGGTTTGTGAAATCACAAAATGGAGGTGTGTGAATTCAGAGAATGGAGGTGTGAAGTCATAGGATCGAGGTGTGTGAAGTCACAGAATGGAGGTGTGTGAAGTCACAGAATGGAGGTTTGTGAAGTCATAGAATGGAGGTGTGTGTAGTCAGAGAATGGATGTTTGTGAAGTAAGAATGAAGGTGTGTGAAGTCACAGAATGGAGGTGTGTGAAGTCAGAGAATGGAGGTGTGAAGTCATAGAATGGGGTTGGGTGAAGTCATAGAAAGGAGGTGTGGGAAGTCATAGAATGGAGGACTGTGAAGTCATAGAGTGGAGGTGAGTGAAGTCACAGATTCGAGGTCTGTGAAGTCATAGAATGGAGGTGTGTGAAGTCAGAATTCAGGTGTGTGAAGTCATTGAATGGAGATGTGTGAACTCATAGAATGGAGGTGTGTACGTCATAATGGAAGTGTGTGAAGTCACAGAATGGAGGTGTGTGAAGTCATACAATGGAGGTGTGTGAAGTCAGAATGGAGGTGTGTGAAGTCACAGAATGGAGGTGTGTGAACTCAGAATGGAGGTGTGTGAAGTCATAGATGGAGGTGTGTGAAGTCATACTATGGAGGTGTTTGAAATCATAGAATGGAGTTTTGTGAAGTCACAGAATGGAGCTGTGTGAAGTCAGAAGCGAAGTGTGTGAAGTCACAGAATGGAGGTGTGTGAAATCATAGAATTGAGGTGTGTGAGGTCACAATGGTGTTGTGTGAAGTCATAGAATGGAGGTGTGTGAAGTCACAGAATGGAGGTGTATGAAGTCACAGAATGGAGGTGTGTGAAGTCATAGAATGGAGGTGTGTGAAGTCACAGAATGAAGGTGTGTGAAGTCACAGAATGGAGGTGTGTGAACTCAGAATTGAGGTGGGTGAAGTCACAGAATGGAGGTGTGTGAAGTCATAGAATGGAGGTGTGTGAAGTCAGAGAATGGAGGTGTGTGAATTCATAGAATGGAGGTGTGTGAACTCTTAAAATGGAAGTGTTTGAAGTCACAGAATGGAGGTGTGTGAAGTCAGAATGGAGGTGTGTGAAGTCATAGAATTGAGGTGTGTGAAGTCACAATGGAGGTGTGTGAACTCATAGAATGAAGGTGTGTGAAATCACAGTGGAGGTGTGTGAAGTCATAGAATGGAGGTGTGTGAAGTCACAGAATGGATGTGTGTGAAGTCATAGAATGGAGCTGTGTGAAGTCAGAATGGAGGTGTGTGAAGTCAGAATGGAGGTGTGTGAAGTCACAGAATGGAGGTGTGTGAAGTCATAGAATGGAGGTGTGTGAAAACATAGAATGGAGGTGTGTGAAGTCAGAATGGAGGTGTGTGAAGTCACAGAATTGAGGTGTGTGAATTCACAGAATACAGGTGTGTGAATTCAGAATGCAGGTGTGAAGTCACAGAAGGGAGGTGTGTGAAGTCACAGAATGGATGTTTGTGAAGTAAGAATGAAGGTGTTTGAAATCATAGAATGAAGGTGTGTGACGTCACAGAATGGAGGGGTGTGAAGTTATAGAATGGAGGTGTGTGAAGTCATAGAATTGAGGTGTGTGAAGTCATACAATGAAGGTGTGTGAAGTCAGAATGGAGGTGTGTGAAGTCACAGAATGGAGGTGTGTGAACTCAGAATGGAGGTGTGTGAAGTCATAGATGGAGGTGTGTGAAGACATAGTATGGAGGTGTGTGGAATCATAGAATGGAGTTTTGTGAAGTCACAGAATGGAGCTGTGTGAAGTCAGAATGGAGGTGTGTGAACTCATAAAGGGAGATGTGTGAAGTCACAATGGAGGTGTGTGAAATCTTAGAATGGAGGTGTGTGAAGTCAAAAAATGGAGGTGTGTGAAGTCATAGAATGGAGGTGTGTGAAGTCATAGAATGGATTTTTGTGAAATAAGAATGAAGGTGTGTGAAGTCACAGAATGGATGTTTGTGAAGTCATAGAATGGAGGTGTGTGAAGTCAGAATGGAGGTGTGTGATGTCACAATATTGAGGTGTGTGAACACAGAATGCAGGTGTGTGAATGACAGAATGGAGGTGTGTGAAATCATAGAATGGAGGTGTGTGAAGTCATAGAATGGATGTTTGTGAAGTAAGAATGAAGGTGTGTGAAGTCATAGAATAGAGGTGTGTGAAGTCAAAGAATGGAGGTGCGTGAAGTCACAGAATGGAGGTGTGTGAAGTCACACAATGGAGGTGTGTGAAGTCTCGAATGGAGGTGTGCGGTCATAGAAGGGAGGTGGGTGAAGTCATAGAAAGGAGGTGTGGGAAGTCATAGAATCGAGGAGTGTGAAGTCATACAGTGGAGGTGACTGAAGACACAGATTCGAGGTCTGTGAAGTCATAGAATGGAGGTGTGTAAAGTCAGAATGGAGGTGTGTGAAGTCATAGAATGGAGATTTGTGAATTCATAGAATGGAGGTGTGTGACGTCCCAATTGAAGTGTGTGAAGTCATAGAATGGAGGTGTGTGAAGTCACAGAATGGAAGTGAGTGAAGTCATACAATGGAGGTGAGTGAAGTCAGAATGGAGGTGTGTGAAGTCACAGAATGGAGGTGTGTGAACTCAGAATGGAGGTGTGTGAAGTCATAGATGGAGGTGTGTGAAGTCATAGTATGGAGGTGTGTGAAATCATAGAATGGAATTTTGTGAAGTCACACAATGGAGCTGTGTGAAGTCAGAATGGAGGTGTGTGAAGTCATAGAATGGAGGTGTGTGAAGTCAGAATGGAGGTATGTGAAATCATAGAATCAAGGTGTGTGAAGTCAAAATGGAGGTGTGTGAAGTCATAGAATGGAGGTGTGTGAAATCATATAATGGAGGTGTGTGAAGTCACAGAATGGAGGTGTGTGAATTCATAGAATGGAGGTGTGTGAAGTCATAGAATGGAGGTGTGTGAACTCAGAATGGAGGTGGGTGAAGTCACAGAATGGAGGTGTGTGAAGTCATAGAATGGAGGTGTGTGAAGTCACAGAATGGAGGTATGTGAAGTCACAGAATGAAGGTGTGTGAATCACAGAATGGAGGTATGTGAACTCAGAATGGAGGTGGGTGAAGTCACAGAATGGAGGTGTGTGAAGTCATAGAATGGAGGTGTGTGAAGTCACAGAATGGAGGAGTGTGAATTCATAGAATGGAGGTGTGTGAAGTAATAGAATGGAGGTGTGTGAAAACATAGAATGGAGGTGTGTGAAGTCAGAATGGAGGTGTGTGAAGTCACAGAATTGAGGTGTGTGAATTCACAGAATACAGGTGTGTGAATTCAGAATGCAGGTGTGAAGTCACAGAAGGGAGGTGTGTGAAGTCACAGAATGGATGTTTGTGAAGTAAGAATGAAGGTGTTTCAAATCATAGAATGGAGGTGTGTGACGTCACAGAATGGAGGTGTGTGAAGTTATACAATGGAGGTGAGTGAAGTCATAGAATTGAGGTGTGTGAAGTCATACAATGAAGGTGTGTGAAGTCAGAATGGAGGTGTGTGAAGTCACAGAATGGAGGTGTGTGAACTCAAATGGAGGTGTGTGAAGTCATAGATGGAGGTGTGTGAAGACATAGTATGGAGGTGTGTGGAATCATAGAATGGAGTTTTGTGAAGTCACAGAATGGAGCTGTGTGAAGTCAGAATGGAGGTGTGTGAACTCATAGAATGGAGATGTGTGAAGTCACAATGGAGGTGTGTGAAATCTTAGAATGGAGGTGTGTGAAGTCAAAAAATGGAGGTGTGTGAAGTCATAGAATGGAGGTGTGTGAAGTCATAGAATGGATTTTTGTGAAATAAGAATGAAGGTGTGTGAAGTCACAGAATGGAGGTGTGTCAACTCAGAATGGAGGTGTGTGAAGTCACAGAATGGATGTGTGTGAAGTCATAGAATGGAGGTGTGTGAAGTCAGAATGGAGGTGTGTGATGTCACAATATTGAGGTGTGTGAACACAGAATGCAGGTGTGTGAATGACAGAATGGAGGTGTGTGAAATCATAGAATGGAGGTGTGTGAAGTCATAGAATGGATGTTTGTGAAGTAAGAATGAAGGTGTGTGAAGTCATAGAATAGAGGTGTGTGAAGTCAAAGAATGGAGGTGTGTGAAGTCACAGAATGGAGGTGTGTGAAGTCACACAATGGAGGTGTGTGAAGTCTCGAATGGAGGTGTGCGGTCATAGAAGGGAGGTGGGTGAAGTCATAGAAAGGAGGTGTGGGAAGTCATAGAATGGAGGAGTGTGAAGTCATACAGTGGAGGTGACTGAAGACACAGATTCGAGGTCTGTGAAGTCATAGAATGGAGGTGTGTAAAGTCAGAATGGAGGTGTGTGAAGTCATAGAATGGAGATTTGTGAATTCATAGAATGGAGGTGTGTGACGTCACAATTGAAGTGTGTGAAGTCATAGAATGGAGGTGTGTGAAGTCACAGAATGGAGGTGAGTGAAGTCATACAATGGAGGTGAGTGAAGTCAGAATGGAGGTGTGTGAAGTCATAGAATGGAGGTGTGTGAACTCAGAATGGAGGTGTGTGAAGTCATAGATGGAGGTGTGTGAAGTAATAGAATGGAGGTGTGTGAAGTCATAGAATGGAGGTGTGTGAATTCATAGAATGGAGGTGTGTGAAGTCACAGAACGGAGGTTTGTGTACTCAAAATTGAGGTGTTTGAAGTCAAAGAATTGAGGTGTGTGAAGTCAGAATGGAGGTGTGTGAAGTCACAGAATTGAGGTGTGTGAATTCACAGAATACAGGTGTGTGAATTCAGAATGCAGGTGTGAAGTCACAGAAGGGAGGTGTGTGAAGTCACAGAATGGATGTTTGTGAAGTAAGAATGAAGGTGTTTCAAATCATAGAATGGAGGTGTGTGACGTCACAGAATGGAGGTGTGTGAAGTTATACAATGGAGGTGAGTGAAGTCATAGAATTGAGGTGTGTGAAGTCATACAATGAAGGTGTGTGAAGTCAGAATGGAGGTGTGTGAAGTCACAGAATGGAGGTGTGTGAACTCAGAATGGAGGTGTGTGAAGTCATAGATGGAGGTGTGTGAAGACATAGTATGGAGGTGTGTGGAATCATAGAATGGAGTTTTGTGAAGTCAAAGAATGGAGCTGTGTGAAGTCAGAATGGAGGTGTGTGAACTCATAGAATGGAGATGTGTGAAGTCACAATGGAGGTGTGTGAAATCTTAGAATGGAGGTGTGTGAAGTCAAAAAATGGAGGTGTGTGAAGTCATAGAATGGAGGTGTGTGAAGTCATAGAATGGATTTTTGTGAAATAAGAATGAAGGTGTGTGAAGTCACAGAATGGAGGTGTGTCAACTCAGAATGGAGGTGTGTGAAGTCACAGAATGGATGTGTGTGAAGTCATAGAATGGAGGTGTGTGAAGTCAGAATGGAGGTGTATGAAGTCAGAATAGAGGTATGTGAACACAGAATGCAGGTGTGTGAATGGCAGAATGGAGGTGTGTGAAATCATAGAATGGAGGTGTGTGAAGTCATAGAATGGATGTTTGTGAAGTAAGAATGAAGGTGTGTGAAGTCATAGAATAGAGGTGTGTGAAGTCAAAGAATGGAGGTGTGTGAAGTCTCGAATGGAGGTGTGCGGTCATAGAAGGGAGGTGGGTGAAGTCATAGAAAGGAGGTGTGGGAAGTCATAAAATGGAGGAGTGTGAAGTCATACAGTGGAGGTGACTGAAGACACAGATTCGAGGTCTGTGAAGTCATAGAATGGAGGTGTGTAAAGTCAGAATGGAGGTGTGTGAAGTCATAGAATGGAGATTTGTGAATTCATAGAATGGAGGTGTGTGACGTCCCAATTGAAGTGTGTGAAGTCATAGAATGGAGGTGTGTGAAGTCACAGAATGGAGGTGAGTGAAGTCATACAATGGAGGTGAGTGAAGTCAGAATGGAGGTGTGTGAAGTCATAGAATGGAGGTGTGTGAACTCAGAATGGAGGTGTGTGAAGTCATAGATGGAGGTGTGTGAAGTAATAGAATGGAGGTGTGTGAAGTCATAGAATGGAGGTGTGTGAAGTCACACAATGGAGGTGTGTGAAGTCTCGAATGGAGGTGTGCGGTCATAGAAGGGAGGTGGGTGAAGTCATAGAAAGGAGGTGTGGGAAGACATAGAATGGAGGAGTGTGAAGTCATACAGTGGAGGTGACTGAAGACACAGATTCGAGGTCTGTGAAGTCATAGAATGGAGGTGTGTAAAGTCATAGAATGGATTTTTGTGAAATAAGAATGAAGGTGTGTGAAGTCACAGAATGGAGGTGTGTCAACTCAGAATGGAGGTGTGTGAAGTCACAGAATGGATGTGTGTGAAGTCATAGAATGGAGGTGTGTGAAGTCAGAATGGAGGTGTGTGATGTCACAATATTGAGGTGTGTGAACACAGAATGCAGGTGTGTGAATGACAGAATGGAGGTGTGTGAAATCATAGAATGGAGGTGTGTGAAGTCATAGAATGGATGTTTGTGAAGTAAGAATTAAGGTGTGTGAAGTCATAGAATAGAGATGTGTGAAGTCAAAGAATGGAGGTGTGTGAAGTCACAGAATGGAGGTGTGTGAAGTCACACTATGGAGGTGTGTGAAGTCTCGAATGGAGGTGTGCGGTCATAGAAGGGAGGTGGGTGAAGTCATAGAAAGGAGGTGTGGGAAGACATAGAATGGAGGAGTGTGAAGTCATACAGTGGAGGTGACTGAAGACACAGATTCGAGGTCTGTGAAGTCATAGAATGCAGGTGTGTAAAGTCAGAATGGAGGTGTGTGAAGTCATAGAATGGAGATTTGTGAATTCACAGAATGGAGGTGTGTGACGTCACAATTGAAGTGTGTGAAGTCATAGAATGGAGGTGTGTGAAGTCACAGAATGGAGGTGAGTGAAGTCATACAATGGAGGTGAGTGAAGTCAGAATGGAGGTGTGTGAAGTCATAGAATGGAGGTGTGTGAACTCAGAATGGAGGTGTGTGAAGTCATACATGGAGGTGTGTGAAGTCATAGTATGGAGGTGTGTGAAATCATAGAATGGAGTTTTGTGAAGTCACACAATGGAGCTGTGTGAAGTCAGAATGGAGGTGTGTGAAGTCATACAATGGAGGTGTGTGAAGTCAGAATGGAGGTATGTGAAGTCATAGAATGGAGGTGTGTGAAATCATATAATGGAGTTGTGTGAAGTCACAGAATGGAGGTGTGTGAATTCATAGAATGGAGGTGTGTGAAGTCATAGAATGGAGGTGTGTGAACTCAGAATGGAGGTGGGTGAAGTCACAGAATGGAGGTGTGTGAAGTCATAGAATGGAGGTGTGTGAAGTCACAGAATGGAAGTGTGTGAAGTCACAGAATGAAGGTGTGTGAAGTCACAGAATGGAGGAGTGTGAATTCATAGAATGGAGGTGTGTGAAGTAATAGAATGGAGGTGTGTGAAGTCATAGAATGGAGGTGTGTGAAGTCACAGAATAGAGGAGTGTGAATTCATAGAATGGAGGTGTGTGAAGTAATAGAATGAAGTTGTGTGATGTCATAGAATGGAGGTGTGTGAAGTCACAGAACGGAGGTTTGTGTACTCAAAATTGAGGTGTTTGAAGTGAAAGAATTGAGGTGTGTGAAGTCATAGAAAGGAAGTGTGTGAAGCCATAGAATGGAGGTGTGTGAAGTCAGAATGGACATGTGTGAAGTCACAGAATTGAGGTGTGTGAACCCAGAATGGAGGTGTGTGAAGTCACAGAATGGAGATTTGTGAAGTAATACAATGGAGGTGTGTGAAGTCATAGAATGGATGTTTCTAAAGTAAGAATTAAGGTGTGTGAAGTCATAGAATGGAGGTGTGTGAAGTCAAAATGGATGTGTGTGAACTCATAGAATGGAGGTGTGTGAACTCATAGAATTGAGGTGTGTGAAGTCATGGAATGGAGGTGTGTGAAGTCCAAGAATGGAGGTGTGTGAAGTCAAAGAATGGAGGTGTGTGAAATCACAGAATGGAGGTTGCCGGGGCCAACCGGCGGCAAACCTGGGTTCGCAGATTGGGGTTCCTGAAATCGGGGGCAAGGACTAGCAAGAAAGAGAAGAGGGACAGACACAGAGGGTCCGGGATGTCCGCAGTCCAGGTAAAGACTGCCGAGAATGCCTGTTTATTTTCCACTCCCCCTTCTTCCCTCCTCCTGATCCAGGAACCTCCAGATGTTACATTCATATGATAATTCTCAGGACATTTGCATAGAATAGGGCCAGAAAGCAATAAGACAACAAAGCCATCGTCTGATGCAAGCCAAGGTACAGTTTGATTCCACTCTGGCTCACAACAGGAGGTGTGTGAAGTCACAGAATTGAAGTGTGTGAAGTCAAAATGGAGGTGTGTGAATTCATAGAATGGAGGTGTGTGAATTCATAGAATGGAGGTGTGTGAAGTCATAGGATCGAGGTGTGTGAAGTCACAGAATGGAGGTGTGTGAAGCCACAGAATGGAGGTGTGTGAAGTCATAGAATGGAAGTGTTTGAAGTCATAGAATGGAGGTGTGTGAAAGAAGAATGGAGGTGTGTGAAGTCACAGAATGGAGGTGTGTGAATTCAGAATGGAGGTGTGTGAAGTCACAGAATGGAGGTTTGTGAAGTCATAGAATGGAGGTGTGTGAAGTCAGAGAATGGATGTTTCTGAAGTAAGAATGAAGGTGTGTGAAGTCATAGAATGGAGGTGTGTGAAGTCAAATTGGAGGTGTGTGAACTCATAGAATGGAGGTGTGTGAACTCATAGATGAAGGTGTGTGAAGTCATGGAATGGAGGTGTGTGAAGTCAAAGAATGTAGATGTGTGAAGTGAAACAATAGAGGTGTGTGAAGTCACAGAATGGAGGTGTGTGAAGTCACAGAATGGAAGTGTGTGAAGTCAAAACGGAGGTGTGTGAAGTCACAGAATGGAGGTGTGTGAAGTCACAGAATGGAGGTGTGTGAAGTCAGAATGGAGGTGTGTGAAGTCACAGAATTGAGGTGTATGCAGTCACAGAATGGAGGTGTGTGAAGTCAGAATGAAGGTGTGTGAAGTCACAGAATGGAGGTGTGTGAAGTCACAGAATGGATGTTTGTGAAGTAAGAATGAAAGTGTTTGAAGTCATAGAGTGGAGGTGTGTGAAGTCATAGAAAGGAGGAGTGTGAAGTCATACAGTGGAGGTGACTGAAGACACAGATTGGAGGTCTGTGAAGTCATCGAATGGAGGTGTGTAAAGTCAGAATGGAGATTTGTGAATTCATAGAATGGAGGTGTGTGACGTCACAATTGAAGTGTGTGAAGTCATAGAATGGAGGTGTGTGAAGTCATAGAATGGAGGTGAGTGAAATCATACAATGAAGGTGAGTGAAGTCAGAATGGAGGTGTGTGAAGTCACAGAATGGAGGTGTGTGAACTCAGAATGGAGGTGTGTGAAGTCATAGATGGAGGTGTGTGAAGTCATAGTATGGAGGTGTGTGAAATCATAGAATGGAGTTTTGTGAAGTCACACAATGGAGCTGTGTGAAGTCAGAATGGAGGTGTGTGAAATCATAGAATGGAGGTGTGTGAAGTCAGAATGGAGGTATGTGAAATCATAGAATCAAGGTGTGTGAAGTCAAAATGGAGGTGTGTGAAGTCATAGAATGGAGGTGTGTGAAATCATATAATGGAGGTGTGTGAAGTCACAGAATGGAGGTGTGTGAATTCATAGAATGGAGGTGTGTGAAGTCATAGAATGGAGGTGTGTGAACTCAGAATGGAGGTGGGTGAAGTCACAGAATGGAGGTGTGTGAAGTCATAGAATGGAGGTGTGTGAAGTCACAGAATGGAGGTGTGTGAACTCACAGAATGAAGGTGTGTGAATCACAGAATGGAGGTATGTGAACTCAGAATGGAGGTGGGTGAAGTCACAGAATGGAGGTGTGTGAAGTCATAGAATGGAGGTGTGTGAAGTCATAGAATGGAGGAGTGTGAATTCATAGAATGGAGGTGTGTGAAGTAATAGAATGGAGGTGTGTGAAGTCATAGAATGGAGGTGTGTGAATTCATAGAATGGAGGTGTGTGAATTCATAGAATGGAGGTGTGTGAAGTCACAGAACGGAGGTTTGTGTACTCAAAATTGAGGTGTTTGAAGTCAAAGAATTGAGGTGTGTGAAGTCATAGAAAGGAAGTGTGTGAAGCCATAGAATGGAGGTGTGTGAAGTCAGAATGGACATGTGTGAAGTCACAGAATTGAGGTGTGTGAACCCAGAATGGAGGTGTGTGAAGTCACAGAATGGAGGTTTGTGAAGTAATACAATGGAGGTGTGTGAAGTCATAGAATGGATGTTTCTAAAGTAAGAATTAAGGTGTGTGAAGTCATAGAATGGAGGTGTGTGAAGTCAAAATGGAGGTGTGTGAACTCATAGAATGGAGGTGTGTGAACTCATAGAATTGAGGTGTGTGAAGTCATGGAATGGAGGTGTGTGAAGTCCAAGAATGGAGGTGTGTGAAGTCAAAGAATGGAGGTGTGTGAAGTCACAGAATGAAGGTGTGTGAAGTCACAGAATGGGGGAGTGTGAATTCATAGAATGGAGGTGTGTGAAGTAATAGTATGGAGGTGTGTGAAATCATAGAATGGAGTTTTGTGAAGTCACACAATGGAGCTGTGTGAAGTCAGAATGGAGGTGTGTGAAGTCATACAATGGAGGTGTGTGAAGTCAGAATGGAGGTATGTGAAGTCATAGAATGGAGGTGTGTGAAATCATATAATGGAGTTGTGTGAAGTCACAGAATGGAGGTGTGTGAATTCATAGAATGGAGGTGTGTGAAGTCATAGAATGGAGGTGTGTGAACTCAGAATGGAGGTGGGTGAAGTCACAGAATGGAGGTGTGTGAAGTCATAGGATCGAGGTGTGTGAAGTCACAGAATGGAAGTGTGTGAAGTCACAGAATGAAGGTGTGTGAAGTCACAGAATGGAGGAGTGTGAATTCATAGAATGGAGGTGTGTGAAGTAATAGAATGGAGGTGTGTGAAGTCATAGAATGGAGGTGTGTGAAGTCACAGAATAGAGGAATGTGAATTCATAGAATGGAGGTGTGTGAAGTAATAGAATGAAGTTGTGTGAAGTCATAGAATGGAGGTGTGTGAATTCATAGAATGGAGGTGTGTGAAGTCACAGAAGGGAGGTTTGTGTACTCAAAATTGAGGTGTTTGAAGTGAAAGAATTGAGGTGTGTGAAGTCATAGAAAGGAAGTGTGTGAAGCCATAGAATGGAGGTGTGTGAAGTCAGAATGGACATGTGTGAAGTCACAGAATTGAGGTGTGTGAACCCAGAATGGAGGTGTGTGAAGTCACAGAATGGAGGTTTGTGAAGTAATACAATGGAGGTGTGTGAAGTCATAGAATGGATGTTTCTAAAGTAAGAATTAAGGTGTGTGAAGTCATAGAATGGAGGTGTGTGAAGTCAAAATGGATGTGTGTGAACTCATAGAATGGAGGTGTGTGAACTCATAGAATTGAGGTGTGTGAAGTCATGGAATGGAGGTGTGTGAAGTCCAAGAATGGAGGTGTGTGAAGTCAAAGAATGGAGGTGTGTGAAATCACAGAATGGAGGTTGCCGGGCCAACCGGCGGCAAACCTGGGTTCGCAGATTGGGGTTCCTGAAATCGGGGGCAAGGACTAGCAAGAAAGAGAAGAGGGACAGACACAGAGGGTCCGGGATGTCCGCAGTCCAGGTAAAGACTGCCGAGAATGCCTGTTTATTTTCCACTCCCCCTTCTTCCCTCCTCCTGATCCAGGAACCTCCAGATGTTACATTCATATGATAATTCTCAGGACATTTGCATAGAATAGGGCCAGAAAGCAATAAGACAACAAAGCCATCGTCTGATGCAAGCCAAGGTACAGTTTGATTCCACTCTGGCTCACAACAGGAGGTGTGTGAAGTCACAGAATTGAAGTGTGTGAAGTCAAAATGGAGGTGTGTGAAGTCATAGAATGGAGGTGTGTGAATTCATAGAATGGAGGTGTGTGAAGTCATAGGATCGAGGTGTGTGAAGTCACAGAATGGAGGTGTGTGAAGCCACAGAATGGAGGTGTGTGAAGTCATAGAATGGAAGTGTTTGAAGTCATAGAATGGAGGTGTGTGAAAGAAGAATGGAGGTGTGTGAAGTCACAGAATGGAGGTGTGTGAATTCAGAATGGAGGTGTGTGAAGTCACAGAATGGAGGTTTGTGAAGTCATAGAATGGAGGTGTGTGAAGTCAGAGAATGGATGTTTCTGAAGTAAGAATGAAGGTGTGTGAAGTCATAGAATGGAGGTGTGTGAAGTCAAATTGGAGGTGTGTGAACTCATAGAATGGAGGTGTGTGAACTCATAGATGGAGGTGTGTGAAGTCATGGAATGGAGGTGTGTGAAGTCAAAGAATGTAGGTGTGTGAAGTGAAACAATAGAGGTGTGTGAAGTCACAGAATGGAGGTGTGTGAAGTCACAGAATGGAAGTGTGTGAAGTCAAAACGGAGGTGTGTGAAGTCACAGAATGGAGGTGTGTGAACTCACAGAATTGAGGTGTATGCAGTCACAGAATGGAGGTGTGTGAAGTCAGAATGAAGGTGTGTGAAATCACAGAATGGAGGTGTGTGAAGTCACAGAATGGATGTTTGTGAAGTAAGAATGAAAGTGTTTGAAGTCATAGAGTGGAGGTGTGTGAAGTCATAGAAAGGAGGAGTGTGAAGTCATACAGTGGAGGTGACTGAAGACACAGATTGGAGGTCTGTGAAGTCATCGAATGGAGGTGTGTAAAGTCAGAATGGAGATTTGTGAATTCATAGAATGGAGGTGTGTGACGTCACAATTGAAGTGTGTGAAGTCATAGAATGGAGGTGTGTGAAGTCATAGAATGGAGGTGAGTGAAATCATACAATGAAGGTGAGTGAAGTCAGAATGGAGGTGTGTGAAGTCACAGAATGGAGGTGTGTGAACTCAGAATGGAGGTGTGTGAAGTCATAGATGGAGGTGTGTGAAGTCATAGTATGGAGGTGTGTGAAATCATAGAATGGAGTTTTGTGAAGTCACACAATGGAGCTGTGTGAAGTCAGAATGGAGGTGTGTGAAATCATAGAATGGAGGTGTGTGAAGTCAGAATGGAGGTATGTGAAATCATAGAATCAAGGTGTGTGAAGTCAAAATGGAGGTGTGTGAAGTCATAGAATGGAGGTGTGTGAAATCATATAATGGAGGTGTGTGAAGTCACAGAATGGAGGTGTGTGAATTCATAGAATGGAGGTGTGTGAAGTCATAGAATGGAGGTGTGTGAACTCAGAATGGAGGTGGGTGAAGTCACAGAATGGAGGTGTGTGAAGTCATAGAATGGAGGTGTGTGAAGTCACAGAATGGAGGTGTGTGAAGTCACAGAATGAAGGTGTGTGAATCACAGAATGGAGGTATGTGAACTCAGAATGGAGGTGGGTGAAGTCACAGAATGGAGGTGTGTGAAGTCATAGAATGGAGGTGTGTGAAGTCATAGAATGGAGGAGTGTGAATTCATAGAATGGAGGTGTGTGAAGTAATAGAATGGAGGTGTGTGAAGTCATAGAATGGAGGTGTGTGAATTCATAGAATGGAGGTGTGTGAATTCATAGAATGGAGGTGTGTGAAGTCACAGAACGGAGGTTTGTGTACTCAAAATTGAGGTGTTTGAAGTCAAAGAATTGAGGTGTGTGAAGTCATAGAAAGGAAGTGTGTGAAGCCATAGAATGGAGGTGTGTGAAGTCAGAATGGACATGTGTGGAGTCACAGAATTGAGGTGTGTGAACCCAGAATGGAGGTGTGTGAAATCACAGAATGGAGGTTTGTGAAGTCATACAATGGAGGTGTGTGAAGTCATAGAATGGATGTTTCTAAAGTAAGAATTAAGGTGTGTGAAGTCATAGAATGGAGGTGTGTGAAGTCAAAATGGATGTGTGTGAACTCATAGAATGGAGGTGTGTGAACTCATAGAATTGAGGTGTGTGAAGTCATGGAATGGAGGTGTGTGAAGTCCAAGAATGGAGGTGTGTGAAGTCAAAGAATGGAGGTGTGTGAAATCACAGAATGGAGGTTGCCGGGCCAACCGGCGGCAAACCTGGGTTCGCAGATTGGGGTTCCTGAAATCGGGGGCAAGGACTAGCAAGAAAGAGAAGAGGGACAGACACAGAGGGTCCGGGATGTCCGCAGTCCAGGTAAAGACTGCCGAGAATGCCTGTTTATTTTCCACTCCCCCTTCTTCCCTCCTCCTGATCCAGGAACCTCCAGATGTTACATTCATATGATAATTCTCAGGACATTTGCATAGAATAGGGCCAGAAAGCAATAAGACAACAAAGCCATCGTCTGATGCAAGCCAAGGTACAGTTTGATTCCACTCTGGCTCACAACAGGAGGTGTGTGAAGTCACAGAATTGAAGTGTGTGAAGTCAAAATGGAGGTGTGTGAAGTCATAGAATGGAGGTGTGTGAATTCATAGAATGGAGGTGTGTGAAGTCATAGGATCGAGGTGTGTGAAGTCACAGAATGGAGGTGTGTGAAGCCACAGAATGGAGGTGTGTGAAGTCATAGAATGGAAGTGTTTGAAGTCATAGAATGGAGGTGTGTGAAAGAAGAATGGAGGTGTGTGAAGTCACAGAATGGAGGTGTGTGAATTCAGAATGGAGGTGTGTGAAGTCACAGAATGGAGGTTTGTGAAGTCATAGAATGGAGGTGTGTGAAGTCAGAGAATGGATGTTTCTGAAGTAAGAATGAAGGTGTGTGAAGTCATAGAATGGAGGTGTGTGAAGTCAAATTGGAGGTGTGTGAACTCATAGAATGGAGGTGTGTGAACTCATAGATGGAGGTGTGTGAAGTCATGGAATGGAGGTGTGTGAAGTCAAAGAATGTAGGTGTGTGAAGTGAAACAATAGAGGTGTGTGAAGTCACAGAATGGAGGTGTGTGAAGTCACAGAATGGAAGTGTGTGAAGTCAAAACGGAGGTGTGTGAAGTCACAGAATGGAGGTGTGTGAACTCACAGAATTGAGGTGTATGCAGTCACAGAATGGAGGTGTGTGAAGTCAGAATGAAGGTGTGTGAATTCACAGAATGGAGGTGTGTGAAGTCACAGAATGGATGTTTGTGAAGTAAGAATGAAAGTGTTTGAAGTCATAGAGTGGAGGTGTGTGAAGTCATAGAAAGGAGGAGTGTGAAGTCATACAGTGGAGGTGACTGAAGACACAGATTGGAGGTCTGTGAAGTCATCGAATGGAGGTGTGTAAAGTCAGAATGGAGATTTGTGAATTCATAGAATGGAGGTGTGTGACGTCACAATTGAAGTGTGTGAAGTCATAGAATGGAGGTGTGTGAAGTCATAGAATGGAGGTGAGTGAAATCATACAATGAAGGTGAGTGAAGTCAGAATGGAGGTGTGTGAAGTCACAGAATGGAGGTGTGTGAACTCAGAATGGAGGTGTGTGAAGTCATAGATGGAGGTGTGTGAAGTCATAGTATGGAGGTGTGTGAAATCATAGAATGGAGTTTTGTGAAGTCACACAATGGAGCTGTGTGAAGTCAGAATGGAGGTGTGTGAAATCATAGAATGGAGGTGTGTGAAGTCAGAATGGAGGTATGTGAAATCATAGAATCAAGGTGTGTGAAGTCAAAATGGAGGTGTGTGAAGTCATAGAATGGAGGTGTGTGAAATCATATAATGGAGGTGTGTGAAGTCACAGAATGGAGGTGTGTGAATTCATAGAATGGAGGTGTGTGAAGTCATAGAATGGAGGTGTGTGAACTCAGAATGGAGGTGGGTGAAGTCACAGAATGGAGGTGTGTGAAGTCATAGAATGGAGGTGTGTGAAGTCACAGAATGGAGGTGTGTGAAGTCACAGAATGAAGGTGTGTGAATCACAGAATGGAGGTATGTGAACTCAGAATGGAGGTGGGTGAAGTCACAGAATGGAGGTGTGTGAAGTCATAGAATGGAGGTGTGTGAAGTCATAGAATGGAGGAGTGTGAATTCATAGAATGGAGGTGTGTGAAGTAATAGAATGGAGGTGTGTGAAGTCATAGAATGGAGGTGTGTGAATTCATAGAATGGAGGTGTGTGAATTCATAGAATGGAGGTGTGTGAAGTCACAGAACGGAGGTTTGTGTACTCAAAATTGAGGTGTTTGAAGTCAAAGAATTGAGGTGTGTGAAGTCATAGAAAGGAAGTGTGTGAAGCCATAGAATGGAGGTGTGTGAAGTCAGAATGGACATGTGTGGAGTCACAGAATTGAGGTGTGTGAACCCAGAATGGAGGTGTGTGAAATCACAGAATGGAGGTTTGTGAAGTCATACAATGGAGGTGTGTGAAGTCATAGAATGGATGTTTCTAAAGTAAGAATTAAGGTGTGTGAAGTCATAGAATGGAGGTGTGTGAAGTCAAAATGGAGGTGTGTGAACTCATAGAATGGAGGTGTGTGAACTCATAGAATTGAGGTGTGTGAAGTCATGGAATGGAGGTGTGTGAAGTCCAAGAATGGAGGTGTGTGAAGTCAAAGAATGGAGGTGTGTGAAGTCACAGAATGGAGGTTGCCGGGGCCAACCTGCGGCAAACCAGGGTTCGCAGATTGGGGTTCCTGAAATCGGGGGCAAGGACTAGCAAGAAAGAGAAGAGGGACAGACACAGAGGGTCCGGGATGTCCGCAGTCCAGGTAAAGACTGCCGAGAATGCCTGTTTATTTTCCACTCCCCCTTCTTCCCTCCTCCTGATCCAGGAACCTCCAGATGTTACATTCATATGGTAATTCTCAGGACATTTGCATAGATTAGGGCCAGAAAGCAATAAGACAACAAAGCCATCGTCTGATGCAAGCCAAGGTACAGTTTGATTCCACTCTGGCTCACAACAGGAGGTGTGTGAAGTCACAGAATTGAAGTGTGTGAAGTCAAAATGGAGGTGTGTGAAGTCATAGAATGGAGGTGTGTGAATTCATAGAATGGAGGTGTGTGAAGTCATAGGATCGAGGTGTGTGAAGTCACAGAATGGAGGTGTGTGAATTCACAGAATGGAGGTGTGTGAAGTCACAGAATTGAGGTGTGTGAAGTCAGAATGGAGGTGTGTGAAGCCACAGAATGGAGGTGTGTGAAGTCATAGAATGGAAGTGTTTGAAGTCATAGAATGGAGGTGTGTGAAAGAAGAATGGAGGTGTGTGAAGTCACAGAATGGAGGTGTGTGAATTCAGAATGGAGGTGTGTGAAGTCACAGAATGGAGGTTTGTGAAGTCATAGAATGGAGGTGTGTGAAGTCAGAGAATGGATGTTTCTGAAGTAAGAATGAAGGTGTGTGAAGTCATAGAATGGAGGTGTGTGAAGTCAAATTGGAGGTGTGTGAACTCATAGAATGGAGGTGTGTGAACTCATAGATGGAGGTGTGTGAAGTCATGTAATGGAGGTGTGTGAAGTCAAAGAATGGAGGTGTGTGAAGTGAAACAATAGAGGTGTGTGAAGTCACAGAATGGAGGTGTGTGAACTCACAGAATGGAAGTGTGTGAAGTCAAAACGGAGGTGTGTGAAGTCACAGAATGGAGGTGTGTGAAGTCACAGAATGGAGGTGTGTGAAGTCAGAATGGAGGTGTGTGAAGTCACAGAATTGAGGTGTATGCAGTCACAGAATGGAGGTGTGTGAAGTCACAATGAAGGTGTGTGAAGTAACAGAATGGAGGTGTGTGAAGTCACAGAATGGATGTTTGTGAAGTAAGAATGAAAGTGTTTGAAGTCATAGAGTGGAGGTGTGTGAAGTCATAGAAAGGAGGAGTGTGAAGTCATACAGTGGAGGTGACTGAAGACACAGATTGGAGGTCTGTGAAGTCATAGAATGGAGGTGTGTAAAGTCAGAATGGAGATTTGTGAATTCATAGAATGGAGGTGTGTGACGTCACAATTGAAGTGTGTGAAGTCATAGAATGGAGGTGTGTGAAGTCATAGAATGGAGGTGAGTGAAATCATACAATGGAGGTGAGTGAAGTCAGAATGGAGGTGTGTGAAGTCACAGAATGGAGGTGTGTGAACTCAGAATGGAGGTGTGTGAAGTCATAGATGGAGGTGTGTGAAGTCATAGTATGGAGGTGTGTGAAATCATAGAATGGAGTTTTGTGAAGTCACACAATGGAGCTGTGTGAAGTCAGAATGGAGGTGTGTGAAATCATAGAATGGAGGTGTGTGAAGTCAGAATGGAGGTATGTGAAATCATAGAATCAAGGTGTGTGAAGTCAAAATGGAGGTGTGTGAAGTCATAGAATGGAGGTGTGTGAAATCATATAATGGAGGTGTGTGAAGTCACAGAATGGAGGTGTGTGAATTCATAGAATGGAGGTGTGTGAAGTCATAGAATGGAGGTGTGTGAACTCAGAATGGAGGTGGGTGAAGTCACAGAATGGAGGTGTGTGAAGTCATAGAATGGAGGTGTGTGAAGTCACAGAATGGAGGTGTGTGAAGTCACAGAATGAAGGTGTGTGAATCACAGAATGGAGGTATGTGAACTCAGAATGGAGGTGGGTGAAGTCACAGAATGGAGGTGTGTGAAGTCATAGAATGGAGGTGTGTGAAGTCATAGAATGGAGGAGTGTGAATTCATAGAATGGAGGTGTGTGAAGTAATAGAATGGAGGTGTGTGAAGTCATAGAATGGAGGTGTGTGAATTCATACAATGGAGGTGTGTGAAGTCACAGAAAGGAGGTTTGTGTACTCAAAATTGAGGTGTTTGAAGTCAAAGAATTGAGGTGTGTGAAGTCATAGAATGGAGGTGTGTGAAAACATAGAATGGAGGTGTGTGAAGTCAGAATGGAGGTGTGTGAACTCACAGAATTCAGGTGTGTGAATTCACAGAATACAGGTGTGTGAATTCAGAATGCAGGTGTGAAGTCACAGAAGGGAGGTGTGTGAATTCACAGAATGGATGTTTGTGAAGTAAGAATGAAGGTGTTTGAAATCATAGAATGGAGGTGTGTGACGTCACAGAATGGAGGTGTGTGAAGTTATAGAATGGATGTGTGTGAAGTCATAGAATTGAGGTGTGTGAAGTCATACAATGAAGGTTTGTGAAGTCAGAATGGAGGTGTGCGAAGTCACAGAATGGAGGTGTGTGAACTCAAATGGAGGTGTGTGAAATCATAGATGGAGGTGTGTGAAGACATAGTATGGAGGTGTGTGGAATCATAGAATGGAGTTTTGTGAAGTCACAGAATGGAGCTGTGTGAAGTCAGAATGGAGGTGTGTGAACTCATAGAATGGAGATGTGTGAAGTCACAATGGAGGTGTGTGAAATCTTAGAATGGAGGTGTGTGAAGTCAAAAAATGGAGGTGTGTGAAGTCATAGAATGGAGGTGTGTGAAGTCATAGAATGGATTTTTGTGAAATAAGAATGAAGGTGTGTGAAGTCACAGAATGGAGGTGTGTCAACTCAGAATGGAGGTGTGTGAAGTCACAGAATGGATGTGTGTGAAGTCATAGAATGGAGGTGTGTGAAGTCAGAATGGAGGTGTGTGAAGTCACAATATTGAGGTGTGTGAACACAGAATGCAGGTGTGTGAATGACAGAATGGAGGTGTGTGAAATCATAGAATGGAGGTGTGTGAAGTCATAGAATGGATGTTTGTGAAGTAAGAATGAAGGTGTGTGAAGTCATAGAATAGAGGTGTGTGAAATCAAAGAATGGAGGTGTGTGAAGTCACAGAATGGAGGTGTGTGAAGTCACACAATGGAGGTGTGTGAAGTCTCGAATGGAGGTGTGCGGTCATAGAAGGGAGGTGGGTGAAGTCATAGAAAGGAGGTGTGGGAAGTCATAGAATGGAGGAGTGTGAAGTCATACAGTGGAGGTGACTGAAGACACAGATTCGAGGTCTGTGAAGTCATAGAATGCAGGTGTGTAAAGTCAGAATGGAGGTGTGTGAAGTCATAGATTGGAGATTTGTGAATTCATAGAAGGGAGGTGTGTGACGTCACAAATGAAGTGTGTGAAGTCATAGAATGGAGGTGTGTGAAGTCACAGAATGGAGGTGAGTGAAGTCATACAATGGAGGTGAGTGAAGTCAGAATTGAGGTGTGTGAATTCACAGAATGGAGGTGTGTGAACTCAGAATGGAGGTGTGTGAAGTCATAGATGGAGGTGTGTGAAGTCATAGTATGGAGGTGTGTGAAATCATAGAATGGAGTTTTGTGAAGTCACACAATGGAGCTGTGTGAAGTCAGAATGGAGGTGTGTGAGGTCATAGAATGGAGGTGTGTGAAGTCAGAATGGAGGTGTGTGAAGTCAGAATGGAGGTGTGTGAAGCCACAGAATGGAGGTGTGTGAAGTCATAGAATGGAAGTGTTTGAAGTCATAGAATGGAGGTGTGTGAAAGAAGAATGGAGGTGTGTGAAGTCACAGAATGGAGGTGTGTGAATTCAGAATGGAGGTGTGTGAAGTCACAGAATGGAGGTTTGTGAAGTCATAGAATGGAGGTGTGTGAAGTCAGAGAATGGATGTTTCTGAAGTAAGAATGAAGGTGTGTGAAGTCATAGAATGGAGGTGTGTGAAGTCAAATTGGAGGTGTGTGAACTCATAGAATGGAGGTGTGTGAACTCATAGATGGAGGTGTGTGAAGTCATGGAATGGAGGTGTGTGAAGTCAAAGAATGGAGGTGTGTGAAGTGAAACAATAGAGGTGTGTGAAGTCACAGAATGGAGGTGTGTGAACTCACAGAATGGAAGTGTGTGAAGTCAAAACGGAGGTGTGTGAAGTCACAGAATGGAGGTGTGTGAAGTCACAGAATGGAGGTGTGTGAAGTCAGAATGGAGGTGTGTGAAGTCACAGAATTGAGGTGTATGCAGTCACAGAATGGAGGTGTGTGAAGTCAGAATGAAGGTGTGTGAAGTCACAGAATGGAGGTGTGTGAAGTCACAGAATGGATGTTTGTGAAGTAAGAATGAAAGTGTTTGAAGTCATAGAGTGGAGGTGTGTGAAGTCATAGAAAGGAGGAGTGTGAAGTCATACAGTGGAGGTGACTGAAGACACAGATTGGAGGTCTGTGAAGTCATAGAATGGAGGTGTGTAAAGTCAGAATGGAGATTTGTGAATTCATAGAATGGAGGTGTGTGACGTCACAATTGAAGTGTGTGAAGTCATAGAATGGAGGTGTGTGAAGTCATAGAATGGAGGTGAGTGAAATCATACAATGAAGGTGAGTGAAGTCAGAATGGAGGTGTGTGAAGTCACAGAATGGAGGTGTGTGAACTCAGAATGGAGGTGTGTGAAGTCATAGATGGAGGTGTGTGAAGTCATAGTATGGAGGTGTGTGAAATCATAGAATGGAGTTTTGTGAAGTCACACAATGGAGCTGTGTGAAGTCAGAATGGAGGTGTGTGAAGTCATACAATGGAGGTGTGTGAAGTCAGAATGGAGGTATGTGAAATCATAGAATCAAGGTGTGTGAAGTCAAAATGGAGGTGTGTGAAGTCATAGAATGGAGGTGTGTGAAATCATATAATGGAGGTGTGTGAAGTCACAGAATGGAGGTGTGTGAATTCATAGAATGGAGGTGTGTGAAGTCATAGAATGGAGGTGTGTGAACTCAGAATGGAGGTGGGTGAAGTCACAGAATGGAGGTGTGTGAAGTCATAGAATGGAGGTGTTTGAAGTCACAGAATGGAGGTGTGTGAAGTCACAGAATGAAGGTGTGTGAATCACAGAATGGAGGTATGTGAACTCAGAATGGAGGTGGGTGAAGTCACAGAATGGAGGTGTGTGAAGTCATAGAATGGAGGTGTGTGAAGTCATAGAATGGAGGAGTATGAATTCATAGAATGGAGGTGTGTGAAGTAATAGAATGGAGGTGTGTGAAGTCATAGAATGGAGGTGTGTGAATTCATAGAATGGAGGTGTGTGAATTCATACAATGGAGGTGTGTGAAGTCACAGAACGGAGGTTTTTGTACTCAAAATTGTGGTGTTTGAAGTCAAAGAATTGAGGTGTGTGAAGTCATAGAATGGAGGTGTGTGAAAACATAGAATGGAGGTGTGTGAAGTCAGAATGGAGGTGTGTGAAATCACAGAATTGAGGTGTGTGAATTCACAGAATACAAGTGTGTGAATTCAGAATGCAGGTGTGAAGTCACAGAAGGGAGGTGTGTGAAGTCACGGAATGGATGTTTGTGAAGTAAGAATGAAGGTGTTTGAAATCATAGAATGGAGGTGTGTGACGTCACAGAATGGAGGTGTGTGAAGTTATAGAATGGATGTGTGTGAAGCCATAGAATTGAGGTGTGTGAAGTCATACAATGAAGGTGTGTGAAGTCAGAATGGAGGTGTGCGAAGTCACAGAATGGAGGTGTGTGAACTCAAATGGAGGTGTGTGAAGTCATAGATGGAGGTGTGTGAAGACATAGTATGGAGGTGTGTGGAATCATAGAATGGAGTTTTGTGAAGTCACAGAATGGAGCTGTGTGAAGTCAGAATGGAGGTGTGTGAACTCATAGAATGGAGATGTGTGAAGTCACAATGCAGGTGTGTGAAATCTTAGAATGGAGGTGTGTGAAGTCAAAAAATGGAGGTGTGTGAAGTCATAGAGTGGAGGTGTGTGAAGTCATAGAATGGATTTTTGTGAAATAAGAATGAAGGTGTGTGAAGTCACAGAATGGAGGTGTGTCAACTCAGAATGGAGGTGTGTGAAGTCACAGAATGGAAGTGTGTGAAGTCAAAACGGAGGTGTGTGAAGTCACAGAATGGAGGTGTGTGAAGTCACAGAATGGAGGTGTGTGAAGTCAGAATGGAGGTGTGTGAAGTCACAGAATTGAGGTGTATGCAGTCACAGAATGGAGGTGTGTGAAGTCACAATGAAGGTGTGTGAAGTCACAGAATGGAGGTGTGTGAAGTCATAGAATCAAGGTGTGTGAAGTCAAAATGGAGGTGTGTGAAGTCATAGAATGGAGGTGTGTGAAATCATATAATGGAGGTGTGTGAAGTCACAGAATGGAGGTGTGTGAATTCATAGAATGGAGGTGTGTGAAGTCATAGAATGGAGGTGTGTGAACTCAGAATGGAGGTGGGTGAAGTCACAGAATGGAGGTGTGTGAAGTCATAGAATGGAGGTGTGTGAAGTCACAGAATGGAGGTGTGTGAAGTCACAGAATGGAGGTGAGTGAAGTCATACAATGGAGGTGAGTGAAGTCAGAATTGAGGTGTGTGAATTCACAGAATGGAGGTGTGTGAACTCAGAATGGAGGTGTGTGAAGTCATAGATGGAGGTGTGTGAAGTCATAGTATGGAGGTGTGTGAAATCATAGAATGGAGTTTTGTGAAGTCACACAATGGAGCTGTGTGAAGTCAGAATGGAGGTGTGTGAGGTCATAGAATGGAGGTGTGTGAAGTCAGAATGGAGGTATGTGAAATCATAGAATCAAGGTGTGTGAAGTCACAATGGAGGTGTGTGAAGTCATAGAATGGAGGTGTGTGAAATCATATAATGGAGGTGTGTGAAGTCACAGAATGGAGGTGTGTGAATTCATAGAATGGAGGTGTGTGAAGTCATAGAATGGAGGTGTGTGAATTCATAGAATGGAGGTGGGTGAAGTCATAGGATCGAGGTGTGTGAAGTCACAGAATGGAGGTGTGTGAAGTCACAGAATGGAGGTGTGTGAAGTCACAGAATGGAGGTGTGTGAAGTCAGAATGGAGGTGTGTGAAGCCACAGAATGGAGGTGTGTGAAGTCATAGAATGGAAGTGTTTGAAGTCATAGAATGGAGGTGTGTGAAAGAAGAATGGAGGTGTGTGAAGTCACAGAATGGAGGTGTGTGAATTCAGAATGGAGGTGTGTGAAGTCACAGAATGGAGGTTTGTGAAGTCATAGAATGGAGGTGTGTGAAGTCAGAGAATGGATGTTTCTGAAGTAAGAATGAAGGTGTGTGAAGTCATAGAATGGAGGTGTGTGAAGTCAAATTGGAGGTGTGTGAACTCATAGAATGGAGGTGTGTGAACTCATAGATGGAGGTGTGTGAAGTCATGGAATGGAGGTGTGTGAAGTCAAAGAATGGAGGTGTGTGAAGTGAAACAATAGAGGTGTGTGAAGTCACAGAATGGAGGTGTGTGAACTCACAGAATGGAAGTGTGTGAAGTCAAAACGGAGGTGTGTGAAGTCACAGAATGGAGGTGTGTGAAGTCACAGAATGGAGGTGTGTGAAGTCAGAATGGAGGTGTGTGAAGTCACAGAATTGAGGTGTATGCAGTCACAGAATGGAGGTGTGTGAAGTCAGAATGAAGGTGTGTGAAGTCACAGAATGGAGGTGTGTGAAGTCACAGAATGGATGTTTGTGAAGTAAGAATGAAAGTGTTTGAAGTCATAGAGTGGAGGTGTGTGAAGTCATAGAAAGGAGGAGTGTGAAGTCATACAGTGGAGGTGACTGAAGACACAGATTGGAGGTCTGTGAAGTCATAGAATGGAGGTGTGTAAAGTCAGAATGGAGATTTGTGAATTCATAGAATGGAGGTGTGTGACGTCACAATTGAAGTGTGTGAAGTCATAGAATGGAGGTGTGTGAAGTCATAGAATGGAGGTGAGTGAAATCATACAATGAAGGTGAGTGAAGTCAGAATGGAGGTGTGTGAAGTCACAGAATGGAGGTGTGTGAACTCAGAATGGAGGTGTGTGAAGTCATAGATGGAGGTGTGTGAAGTCATAGTATGGAGGTGTGTGAAATCATAGAATGGAGTTTTGTGAAGTCACACAATGGAGCTGTGTGAAGTCAGAATGGAGGTGTGTGAAGTCATACAATGGAGGTGTGTGAAGTCAGAATGGAGGTATGTGAAATCATAGAATCAAGGTGTGTGAAGTCAAAATGGAGGTGTGTGAAGTCATAGAATGGAGGTGTGTGAAATCATATAATGGAGGTGTGTGAAGTCACAGAATGGAGGTGTGTGAATTCATAGAATGGAGGTGTGTGAAGTCATAGAATGGAGGTGTGTGAACTCAGAATGGAGGTGGGTGAAGTCACAGAATGGAGGTGTGTGAAGTCATAGAATGGAGGTGTTTGAAGTCACAGAATGGAGGTGTGTGAAGTCACAGAATGAAGGTGTGTGAATCACAGAATGGAGGTATGTGAACTCAGAATGGAGGTGGGTGAAGTCACAGAATGGAGGTGTGTGAAGTCATAGAATGGAGGTGTGTGAAGTCATAGAATGGAGGAGTGTGAATTCATAGAATGGAGGTGTGTGAAGTAATAGAATGGAGGTGTGTGAAGTCATAGAATGGAGGTGTGTGAATTCATAGAATGGAGGTGTGTGAATTCATACAATGGAGGTGTGTGAAGTCACAGAACGGAGGTTTGTGTACTCAAAATTGAGGTGTTTGAAGTCAAAGAATTGAGGTGTGTGAAGTCATAGAATGGAGGTGTGTGAAAACATAGAATGGAGGTGTGTGAAGTCAGAATGGAGGTGTGTGAAATCACAGAATTGAGGTGTGTGAATTCACAGAATACAAGTGTGTGAATTCAGAATGCAGGTGTGAAGTCACAGAAGGGAGGTGTGTGAAGTCACGGAATGGATGTTTGTGAAGTAAGAATGAAGGTGTTTGAAATCATAGAATGGAGGTGTGTGACGTCACAGAATGGAGGTGTGTGAAGTTATAGAATGGATGTGTGTGAAGCCATAGAATTGAGGTGTGTGAAGTCATACAATGAAGGTGTGTGAAGTCAGAATGGAGGTGTGCGAAGTCACAGAATGCAGGTGTGTGAACTCAAATGGAGGTGTGTGAAGTCATAGATGGAGGTGTGTGAAGACATAGTATGGAGGTGTGTGGAATCATAGAATGGAGTTTTGTGAAGTCACAGAATGGAGCTGTGTGAAGTCAGAATGGAGGTGTGTGAACTCATAGAATGGAGATGTGTGAAGTCACAATGCAGGTGTTTGAAATCTTAGAATGGAGGTGTGTGAAGTCAAAAAATGGAGGTGTGTGAAGTCATAGAGTGGAGGTGTGTGAAGTCATAGAATGGATTTTTGTGAAATAAGAATGAAGGTGTGTGAAGTCACAGAATGGAGGTGTGTCAACTCAGAATGGAGGTGTGTGAAGTCACAGAATGGAAGTGTGTGAAGTCAAAACGGAGGTGTGTGAAGTCACAGAATGGAGGTGTGTGAAGTCAGAATGGAGGTGTGTGAAGTCACAGAATTGAGGTGTATGCAGTCACAGAATGGAGGTGTGTGAAGTCACAATGAAGGTGTGTGAAGTCACAGAATGGAGGTGTGTGAAGTCATAGAATCAAGGTGTGTGAAGTCAAAATGGAGGTGTGTGAAGTCATAGAATGGAGGTGTGTGAAATCATATAATGGAGGTGTGTGAAGTCACAGAATGGAGGTGTGTGAATTCATAGAATGGAGGTGTGTGAAGTCATAGAATGGAGGTGTGTGAACTCAGAATGGAGGTGGGTGAAGTCACAGAATGGAGGTGTGTGAAGTCATAGAATGGAGGTGTGTGAAGTCACAGAATGGAGGTGTGTGAAGTCACAGAATGAAGGTGTGTGAATCACAGAATGGAGGTATGTGAACTCAGAATGGAGGTGGGTGAAGTCACAGAATGGAGGTGTGTGAAGTCATAGAATGGAGGTGTGTGAAGTCATAGAATGGAGGAGTGTGAATTCATAGAATGGAGGTGTGTGAAGTAATAGAATGGAGGTGTGTGAAGTCATAGAATGGAGGTGTGTGAATTCATAGAATGGAGGTGTGTGAATTCATACAATGGAGGTGTGTGAAGTCACAGAACGGAGGTTTGTGTACTCAAAATTGAGGTGTTTGAAGTCAAAGAATTGAGGTGTGTGAAGTCATAGAATGGAGGTGTGTGAAAACATAGAATGGAGGTGTGTGAAGTCAGAATGGAGGTGTGTGAAATCACAGAATTGAGGTGTGTGAATTCACAGAATACAGGTGTGTGAATTCAGAATGCAGGTGTGAAGTCACAGAAGGGAGGTGTGTGAAGTCACAGAATGGATGTTTGTGAAGTAAGAATGAAGGTGTTTGAAATCATAGAATGGAGGTGTGTGACGTCACAGAATGGAGGTGTGTGAAGTTATAGAATGGATGTGTGTGAAGCCATAGAATTGAGGTGTGTGAAGTCATACAATGAAGGTGTGTGAAGTCAGAATGGAGGTGTGCGAAGTCACGGAATGGAGGTGTGTGAACTCAAATGGAGGTGTGTGAAGTCATAGATGGAGGTGTGTGAAGACATAGTATGGAGGTGTGTGGAATCATAGAATGGAGTTTTGTGAAGTCACAGAATGGAGCTGTGTGAAGTCAGAATGGAGGTGTGTGAACTCATAGAATGGAGATGTGTGCAGTCACAATGCAGGTGTGTGAAATCTTAGAATGGAGGTGTGTGAAGTCAAAAAATGGAGGTGTGTGAAGTCATAGAGTGGAGGTGTGTGAAGTCATAGAATGGATTTTTGTGAAATAAGAATGAAGGTGTGTGAAGTCACAGAATGGAGGTGTGTCAACTCAGAATGGAGGTGTGTGAAGTCACAGAATGGATGTGTGTGAAGTCATAGAATGGAGGTGTGTGAAGTCAGAATGGAGGTGTGTGATGTCACAATATTGAGGTGTGTGAACACAGAATGCAGGTGTGTGAATGACAGAATGGAGGTGTGTGAAATCATAGAATGGAGGTGTGTGAAGTCATAGAATGGATGTTTGTGAAGTAAGAATGAAGGTGTGTGAAGTCATAGAATAGAGGTGTGTGAAGTCAAAGAATGGAGGTGTGTGAAGTCACAGAATGGAGGTGTGTGAAGTCACACAATGGAGGTGTGTGAAGTCTCGAATGGAGGTGTGCGGTCATAGAAGGGAGGTGGGTGAAGTCATAGAAAGGAGGTGTGGGAAGTCATAGAATGGAGGAGTGTGAAGTCATACAGTGGATGTGACTGAAGACACAGATTCGAGGTCTGTGAAGTCATAGAATGCAGGTGTGTAAAGTCAGAATGGAGGTGTGTGAAGTCATAGAATGGAGATTTGTGAATTCATAGAAGGGAGGTGTGTGACGTCACAATTGAAGTGTGTGAAGTCATAGAATGGAGGTGTGTGAAGTCACAGAATGGAGGTGAGTGAAGTCATACAATGGAGGTGTGTGAAGTCAGAATTGAGGTGTGTGAAGTCACAGAATGGAGGTGTGTGAACTCAGAATGGAGGTGTGTGAAGTCATAGATGGAGGTGTGTGAAATCATAGAATGGAGTTTTGTGAAGTCACACAATGGAGCTGTGTGAAGTCAGAATGGAGGTGTGTGAAGTCATAGAATGGAGGTGTGTGAAGTCAGAATGGAGGTATGTGAAATCATAGAATCAAGGTGTGTGAAGTCACAATGGAGGTGTGTGAAGTCATAGAATGGAGGTGTGTGAAATCATATAATGGAGATGTGTGAAGTCACAGAATGGAGGTGTGTGAATTCATAGAATGGAGGTGTGTGAAGTCATAGAATGGAGGTGTGTGAATTCATAGAATGGAGGTGGGTGAAGTCATAGGATCGAGGTGTGTGAAGTCACAGAATGGAGGTGTGTGAATTCACAGAATGGAGGTGTGTGAAGTCACAGAATGGAGGTGTGTGAAGTCAGAATGGAGGTGTGTGAAGCCACAGAATGGAGGTGTGTGAAGTCATAGAATGGAAGTGTTTGAAGTCATAGAATGGAGGTGTGTGAAAGAAGAATGGAGGTGTGTGAAGTCACAGAATGGAGGTGTGTGAATTCAGAATGGAGGTGTGTGAAGTCACAGAATGGAGGTTTGTGAAGTCATAGAATGGAGGTGTGTGAAGTCAGAGAATGGATGTTTCTGAAGTAAGAATGAAGGTGTGTGAAGTCATAGAATGGAGGTGTGTGAAGTCAAATTGGAGGTGTGTGAACTCATAGAATGGAGGTGTGTGAACTCATAGATGGAGGTGTGTGAAGTCATGGAATGGAGGTGTGTGAAGTCAAAGAATGGAGGTGTGTGAAGTGAAACAATAGAGGTGTGTGAAGTCACAGAATGGAGGTGTGTGAAGTCACAGAATGGAAGTGTGTGAAGTCAAAACGGAGGTGTGTGAAGTCACAGAATGGAGGTGTGTGAAGTCACAGAATGGAAGTGTGTGAAGTCAAAACGGAGGTGTGTGAAGTCACAGAATGGAGGTGTGTGAAGTCACAGAATGGAGGTGTGTGAAGTCATAGAATGGAGGTGTGTGAAGTCATAGAATGGAGGAGTGTGAATTCATAGAATGGAGGTGTGTGAAGTAATAGAATGGAGGTGTGTGAAGTCATAGAATGGAGGTGTGTGAATTCATAGAATGGAGGTGTGTGAATTCATACAATGGAGGTGTGTGAAGTCACAGAACGGAGGTTTGTGTACTCAAAATTGAGGTGTTTGAAGTCAAAGAATTGAGGTGTGTGAAGTCATAGAATGGAGGTGTGTGAAAACATAGAATGGAGGTGTGTGAAGTCAGAATGGAGGTGTGTGAACTCACAGAATTCAGGTGTGTGAATTCACAGAATACAGGTGTGTGAATTCAGAATGCAGGTGTGAAGTCACAGAAGGGAGGTGTGTGAAGTCACAGAATGGATGTTTGTGAAGTAAGAATGAAGGTGTTTGAAATCATAGAATGGAGGTGTGTGACGTCACAGAATGGAGGTGTGTGAAGTTATAGAATGGATGTGTGTGAAGCCATAGAATTGAGGTGTGTGAAGTCATACAATGAAGGTGTGTGAAGACAGAATGGAGGTGTGTGAAGTCACAGAATGCAGGTGTGTGAACTCAAATGGAGGTGTGTGAAGTCATAGATGGAGGTGTGTGAAGACATAGTATGGAGGTGTGTGGAATCATAGAATGGAGTTTTGTGAAGTCACAGAATGGAGCTGTGTGAAGTCAGAATGGAGGTGTGTGAACTCATAGAATGGAGATGTGTGAAGTCACAATGCAGGTGTGTGAAATCTTAGAATGGAGGTGTGTGAAGTCAAAAAATGGAGGTGTGTGAAGTCATAGAGTGGAGGTGTGTGAAGTCATAGAATGGATTTTTGTGAAATAAGAATGAAGGTGTGTGAAGTCACAGAATGGAGGTGTGTCAACTCAGAATGGAGGTGTGTGAAGTCACAGAATGGATGTGTGTGAAGTCATAGAATGGAGGTGTGTGAAGTCAGAATGGAGGTGTGTGAAGTCACAATATTGAGGTGTGTGAACACAGAATGCAGGTGTGTGAATGACAGAATGGAGGTGTGTGAAATCATAGAATGGAGGTGTGTGAAGTCATAGAATGGATGTTTGTGAAGTAAGAATTAAGGTGTGTGAAGTCAAAGAATAGAGGTGTGTGAAGTCAAAGAATGGAGGTGTGTGAAGTCACAGAATGGAGGTGTGTGAAGTCACACAATGGAGGTGTGTGAAGTCTCGAATGGAGGTGTGCGGTCATAGAAGGGAGGTGGGTGAAGTCATAGAAAGGAGGTGTGGGAAGTCATAGAATGGAGGAGTGTGAAGTCATACAGTGGAGGTGACTGAAGACACAGATTCGAGGACTGTGAAGTCATAGAATGCAGGTGTGTAAAGTCAGAATGGAGGTGTGTGAAGTCATAGAATGGAGATTTGTGAATTCATAGAAGGGAGGTGTGTGACGTCACAATTGAAGTGTGTGAAGTCATAGAATGGAGGTGTGTGAAGTCACAGAATGGAGGTGAGTGAAGTCATACAATGGAGGTGAGTGAAGTCAGAATTGAGGTGTGTGAAGTCACAGAATGGAGGTGTGTGAACTCAGAATGGAGGTGTGTGAAGTCATAGATGGAGGTGTGTGAAGTCATAGTATGGAGGTGTGTGAAATCATAGAATGGAGTTTTGTGAAGTCAAACAATGGAGCTGTGTGAAGTCAGAATGGAGGTGTGTGAAGTCATAGAATGGAGGTGTGTGAAGTCAGAATGGAGGTATGTGAAATCATAGAATCAAGGTGTGTGAAGTCAAAATGGAGGTGTGTGAAGTCATAGAATGGAGGTGTGTGAAATCATATAATGGAGGTGTGTGAAGTCACAGAATGGAGGTGTGTGAATTCATAGAATGGAGGTGTGTGAAGTCATAGAATGGAGGTGTGTGAACTCAGAATGGAGGTGGGTGAAGTCACAGAATGGAGGTGTGTGAAGTCATAGAATGGAGGTGTGTGAAGTCACAGAATGGAGGTGTGTGAAGTCACAGAATGAAGGTGTGTGAATCACAGAATGGAGGTATGTGAACTCAGAATGGAGGTGGGTGAAGTCACAGAATGGAGGTGTGTGAAGTCATAGAATGGAGGTGTGTGAAGTCATAGAATGGAGGAGTGTGAATTCATAGAATGGAGTGTGTGAAGTAATAGAATGGAGGTGTGTGAAGTCATAGAATAGAGGTGTGTGAATTCATAGAATGGAGGTGTGTGAAGTCACAGAACGGAGGTTTGTGTACTCAAAATTGAGGTGTTTGAAGTCAAAGAATTGAGGTGTGTGAAGTCATAGAATGGAGGTGTGTGAAAACATAGAATGGAGGTGTGTGAAGTCAGAATGGAGGTGTGTGAAGTCACAGAATTCAGGTGTGTGAATTCACAGAATACAGGTGTGTGAATTCAGAATGCAGGTGTGAAGTCACAGAAGGGAGGTATGTGAAGTCACAGAATGGAAGTGTGTGAAGTCAAAACGGGGGTGTGTGAAGTCACAGAATGGAGGTGTGTGAAGTCACAGAATGGAGGTGTGTGAAGTCAGAATGGAGGTGTGTGAAGTCACAGAATTGAGGTGTATGAAGTCACAGAATGGAGGTGTGTGAAGTCAGAATGAAGGTGTGTGAAGTCACAGAATGGAGGTGTGTGAAGTCACAGAATGGATGTTTGTGAAGTAAGAATGAAGGTGTTTGAAGTCATAGAGTGGAGGTGTGTGAAGTCACAGAATGGAGGTGTGTGAAGTGAGTTTGGAGGTGTGTGATATCACAGAATGGAGGTGTGTGAAGTGAAAGAATGGAGGTGTGTGAAATCACAGAATGGAGGTGTGTGAAGTGAGTTTGGAGGTGTGTGATATCACAGAATGGAGGTGTGTGAAGTCAAAGAATGGAGGTGTGTGAAATCACAGAATGAAGGTGTGTGAAGTCACACAATGGAGGTGTGTGAAGTCTCGAATGGAGGTGTGCGGTCATAGAAGGGAGGTGGGTGAAGTCATAGAAAGGAGGTGTGGGAAGTCATAGAATGGAGGAGTGTGAAGTCATACAGTGGAGGTGACTGAAGACACAGATTCGAGGTCTGTGAAGTCATAGAGTGGAGGTGTGTAAAGTCAGAATGGAGGTGTGTGAAGTCATAGAATGGAGATTTGTGAATTCATAGAATGGAGGTGTGTGACGTCACAACTGAAGTGTGTGAAGTCATAGAATGGAGGTGTGTGAAGTCATAGAATGGAGGTGAGTGAAGTCATACAATGGAGGTGAGTGAAGTCAGAATGGAGGTGTGTGAAGTCACAGAATGGAGGTGTGTGAACTCAGAATGGAGGTGTGTGAAGTCATAGATGGAGGTGTGTGAAGTCATAGTATGGAGGTGTGTGAAATCATGGAATGGAGTTTTGTGAAGTCACACAATGGAGCTGTGTGAAGTCAGAATGGAGGTGTGTGAAGTCATAGAATGGAGGTGTGTGAAGTCAGAATGGAGGTATGTGAAATCATAGAATCAAAGTGTGTGAAGTCACAATGGAGGTGTGTGAAGTCATAGAATGGAGGTGTGTGAAATCATATAATGGAGGTGTGTGAAGTCACAGAATGGAGGTGTGTGAATTCATAGAATGGAGGTGTGTGAAGTCATAGAATGGAGGTGTGTGAACTCAGAATGGAGGTGGGTGAAGTCACAGAATGGAGGTGTGTGAAGTCATAGAATGGAGGTGTGTGAAGTCACAGAATGGATGTGTGTGAAGTCACAGAATGAAGGTTTGTGAATCACAGAATGGAGGTATGTGAACTCAGAATGGAGGTGGGTGAAGTCACAGAATGGAGGTGTGTGAAGTCATAGAATGGAGGTGTGTGAAGTCATAGAATGGAGGAGTGTTAATTCATAGAATGGAGGTGTGTGAAGTAATAGAATGGAGGTGTGTGAAGTCATAGAATGGAGGTGTGTGAAGTCATAGAATGGAGGTGTGTGAAGTCACAGAACGGAGGTTTGTGTACTCAAAATTGAGGTGTTTGAAGTCAAAGAATTGAGGTCTGTGAAGTCATAGAATGGAAGTGTGTGAAGTCATAGAATGGAGGTGTGTGAAGTCAGAATGGACATGTGTGGAGTCACAGAATTGAGGTGTGTGAACCCAGAATGGAGGTGTGTGAAATCACAGAATGGAGGTTTGTGAAGTCATACAATGGAGGTGTGTGAAGTCATAGAATGGATGTTTCTAAAGTAAGAATTAAGGTGTGTGAAGTCATAGAATGGAGGTGTGTGAAGTCAAAATTGAGGTGTGTGAACTCATAGAATGGAGGTGTGTGAACTCATAGAATTGAGGTGTGTGAAGTCATGGAATGGAGGTGTGTGAAGTCCAAGAATGGAGGTGTGTGAAGTCAAAGAATGGAGGTGTGTGAAGTCACAGAATGGAGGTTGCCGTGGCCAACCGGCGGCAAACCAGGGTTCGCAGATTGGGGTTCCTGAAATCGGGGGCAAGGACTAGCAAGAAAGAGAAGAGAGACAGACACAGAGGGTCCGGGATGTCCGCAGTCCAGGTAAAGACTGCCGAGAATGCCTGTTTATTTTCCACTCCCCCTTCTTCCCTCCTCCTGATCCAGGAACCTCCAGATGTTACATTCATATGGTAATTCTCAGGTCATTTGCATAGAATAGGGCCAGAAAGCAATAAGACAACAAAGCCACCGTCTGATGCAAGCCAAGGTACAGTTTGATTCCACTCTGGCTCACAACAGGAGGTGTGTGAAGTTACAGAATTGAAGTGTGTGAAGTCAAAATGGAGGTGTGTGAAGTCGTAGAATGGAGGTGTGTGAATTCATAGAATGGAGGTGTGTGAAGTCATAGGATCGAGGTGTGTGAAGTCACAGAATGGAGGTGTGTGAAGTCACAGAATGGAGGTGTGTGAAGTCACAGAATGGAGGTGTGTGAAGTCAGAATGGAGTTGTGTGAAGCCACAGAATGGAGGTGTGTGAAGTCATAGAATGGAAGTGTGTGAAGTCATAGAATGGAGGTGTGTGAAGGAAGAATGGAGGTGTGTGAAGTCACAGAATGGAGGTGTGTGAATTCAGAATGGAGGTGTGTGAAGTCACAGAATGGAGGTTTGTGAAGTCATAGAATGGAGGTGTGTGAGGTCAGAGAATGGATGTTTCTGAAGTAAGAATGAAGGTGTGTGAAGTCATAGAATGGAGGTGTGTGAAGTCAAATTGGAGGTGTGTGAACTCATAGAATGGAGGTGTGTGAACTCATAGAATGGAGGTGTGTGAAGTCATGGGATGGAGGTGTGTGAAGTCAAAGAATGGAGGTGTGTGAAGTGAAACAATAGAGGTGTGTGAAGTCACAGAATGGAGGTGTGTGAAGTCACAGAATGGAGGTGTGTGAAGTCAGAATGGAGGTGTGTGAAGTCACAGAATTGAGGTGTATGAAGTCACAGAATGGAGGTGTGTGAAGTCAGAATGAAGGTGTGTGAAGTCACAGAATGGAGGTGTGTGAAGTCACAGAATGGATGTTTGTGAAGTAAGAATGAAGGTGTTTGAAGTCATAGAGTGGAGGTGTGTGAAGTCACAGAATGGAGGTGTGTGAAGTGAGATTGGAGGTGTGTGATATCACAGAATGGAGGTGTGTGAAGTCAAGGAATGGAGGTGTGTGAAGTCACAGAATGGAGGTGTGTGAAGTCACACAATGGAGGTGTGTGAAGTCTCTAATGGAGGTGTGCGGTCATAGAAGGGAGGTGGATGAAGTCATAGAAAGGAGGTGTGGGAAGTCATAGAATGGAGGTGTGTGAAGTCATGGAATGGAGGTGTGTGAAGTCAAAGAATGGAGGTGTGTGAAGTGAAACAATAGAGGTGTGTGAAGTCACAGAATGGAGGTGTGTGAAGTCAGAGAATGGAAGTGTGTGAAGTCAAAACGGAGGTGTGTGAAGTCACAGAATGGAGGTGTATGAAGTCACAGAATGGAGGTGTGTGAAGTCAGAATGAAGGTGTGTGAAGTCACAGAATGGAGGTGAGTGAAATCACAGAATGGATGTTTGTGAAGTAAGAATGAAGGTGTTTGAAGTCATAGAGTGGTGTGTGAAGTCACAGAATGGAGGTGTCTGAAGTGAGATTGGAGGTGTGTGATATCACAGAATGGAAGTGTGTGAAGTCAAAGAATGGAGGTGTGTGAAGTCATAAAATGGAGGTGTGTGAACTCATCAATGGAGGTGTGTGAAGTCAAAGAATTGAGGTGTGTGAAGTCATAGAATGGAGGTGTGTGAAGTCATAAAATGGAGGTGTGTGAACTCATAGAATGGAGGTGTGTGAAGTCAAAATTAACTAGTGTGAAGTCATAGAATGGTGGTTTTTGATGTCAACGAATGGAGGTGTGTGAAGTCATAGAATGGAAGTGTGTGAAGTCATAGAATGGAGGTGTGTGAAGTCAGAATGGACATGTGTGAAGTCACAGAATTGAGGTGTGTGAACCCATAATGGAGGTGTGTGAACTCATAGAATGGAGGTTTGTGAAGTCATGGAATGGCGGTGTGTGAAGTCAAAGAATGGAGGTATGTGAAGTGAAACAACAGAGGTGTGTGAAGTCACAGAATGGAGGTGTGTGAAGTCACAGATTGGAAGTGTGTGAAGGCAAAACGGAGGTGTGTGAAGTCACAGAATGGAGGTGTGTGAATTCATAGAATGGAGCCGTGTGAAGTCAGAATGGAGGTGTGTGATCAGAATGGAGGGGTGTGAAGTCAGAATGGAGGTGTGTGAAGTCACAGAATGGAGGTGTGTGAAGTCATAGAATGGAGGTGTGTGAAATCATAGAATGGAGGTGTGTGAAGTCAGAAAAGAGGTGTGTCAAGTCACAGAATTGATGTGTGTGAAGTCAGAGAATGGAGGTGTGTGAAGTCAGAATGAAGGTGTGTGAAGTCACAGAAAGGAGGTGTGTGAAGTCACAGAATGAATGTTTGTGAAGTAAGAATGAAGGTGTTTGAAGTCATAGAATGGAGGTGTGTGAAGTCAAAGAATGGAGGTGTGTGAAGTCATAGAATGGAGGTGTGTGAAGTCATAGAATTGAGGTGTGTGAAGTCATAGAATGGAGGTGTGTGAAGTCACAGAATGGAGGTGTGTGAAGTCAGAATGGAGGTGTGTGAAGTCATAGACTGAGGTGGGTGAAGTCATAGAAAGGAGGTGTGGGAAGTCATAGAATAGAGGATTGTGAAGTCATAGAGTGGAGGTGAGTGAAGTCACAGATTCGAGGTCTGTCATGTCATAGAATGGAGGTGTGTGAAGTCAGAATGGAGGTGTGTGAAATCATAGAATGGAGATGTGTGAACACATAGAATGGAGTTGTGTGACGTCACAATGGAAGTGTGTGAAGTCATAGAATGGGGGTGTGAGAAGTCACAGAATGGAGGTGTGTGAAGTCATAAAATGAAGGTGTGTGAAGTCATAATGGAGGTGTGTGAAGTCACAGAATGGAGGTGTGTGAACTCAGAATGGAGGTGTGTGAAGTCATAGATGGAGGTGTGTGAAGTCATAGTATGGAGGTGTGTGAAATCACAGAATGGAGTTTTTTGAAGTCACAGAATGGAGCTGTGTGAAGTCAGAACGGAGGTGTGTGAAGTCTTAGAATGGAGGTGTGTGAAGTCAGAATGGAGGTGTGTGAACTCATAGAATGGAGGTGTGTGAAGTCACAATGTAGGTGTGTGAAGTCATAGAATTCAGGTGTGAGAAGTCACAAAATGGAGGTGTGTGAAGTCATAGAATGGAGGTGTGTGAAAACATAGAATGGAGGTGTGTGAAGTCAGAATGAAGGTGTGTGAAGTCACAGAATTGAGGTGTGTGAAGTCACAGAATGGAGGTGTTTGAAGTTATATATTGGAGTTGTGTGAAGTCAAAATGGATGTTTGAAGTCATAGAATGGATTTGTGTGAAGTCGGAGAATGGAGGTGTGTGAAGTTACAGAATGGAGGTGTGTGAACTCAGAATGTAGGTGTGTGAAGCAACAGAATGGAGGTGTGTGAAGTCATAGAATGGAAGTGTGTGAAGACATGGATAGGACGTGTGTGAACTCAGAATGGAGGTGTGTGAAGTCCCAGAATGGAGGTTTGTGAAGTCATAGAATGGAGGTGTGTGAAGTCAGAGAATGGATGTTTCTGAAGTAAGAATGAAGGTGTGTGAAGTCAAAGAATGGAGGTGTGTGAAGTCATAGACTGAGGTGGGTGAAGTCATAGAAAGGAGGTGTGGGAAGTCATAGAATGGAGGATTGTGAAGTCATAGAGTGGAGGTGAGTGAAGTCACAGATTCGAGGTCTGTGAAGTCATAGAATGGAGATGTGTGAACTCATAGAATGGAGATGTGTGACGTCATAATGGAAGTGTGTGAAGTCACAGAATGGAGGTGTGTGAAGTCATACAATGGAGGTGTGTGAAGTCAGAATGGAGGTGTGTGAAGTCAGAATGGGGGTGTTTGAAATCACAGAATGGAGGTGTGTCAACTCAGAAATGAGGTGTGTGAAGTCATAGAATGTAGGTGCGTGAAATCATAGAATGGAAGTGTGTGAAGTCATAGAATGGAGGTGTGGGAAGTCACAGAATTGAGGTGTGTGAAGTCAGAATGGAGGTGTGTGAAGTCAGAATGGAGGTGAGTGAAGTCATAGAATGGAGATGTGTGAAGTCATAGAATGGAGGTCTGTGAACTCAGAATGGAGGTTTGTGAAGTCATAGAATGGAGGTGTGTGAACTCAGAATGGAGGTGTGTGAAGTCACAGAATGGAGGTGTGTGAAGTAATAGAATGGAGGTTTGTGAAATCACAGAATTGAGGTGTGTAAATTCATAGAATGGAGGTGTGAAGTCATAGGATCGAGGTGTGTGAAGTCACAGAATGGAGGTGTGTGAAGTCACAGAATGGAGGTGTGTGAAGTCACAGAATGGAGGTGTGTGAACTCAGAATGTAAGTGTGGGAAGCCACAGAATGGAGGTGTGTGAAGTCATAGGATAGAAGTGTGTGAAGTGATAGAAAGGAGGTGTGTGAACTCAGAATGGAGGTGTGTGAAGTCACAGAATGGAGGTTTGTGAAGTCATAGAATGGAGGTGTGTGAAGTCAGAGAATGGATGTTTCTGAAGTAAGAATGAAGGTGTGTGAAGTCAAAGAATTGAGGTGTGTGAAGTCATAGAAGGGAGGTGTGTGAAGTCAGAGAATGGAGGTGTGTGAAGTCAGAATGGAGGTGTGAAGTCATAGAATGGGGTTGGGTGAAGTCATAGAAAGGAGGTGTGGGAAGTCATAGAATGGAGGAGTGTGAAGTCATAGAGTGGAGGTGAGTGAAGTCACAGATTCGAGGTCTGTGAAGTCATAGAATGGAGGTGTGTGAAGTCAGAATGCAGGTGTGTGAAGTCATAGAATGGAGATGTGTGAACTGATAGAATAGAGGTGTGTGCCGTCATAATGGAAGTGTGTGAAGTCATAGAATGGAGGTGTGTGAAGTCATACAATGGAGGTGTGTGAAGTCAGAATGGAGGTCTGTGAAGTCACAGAATGGAGGTGTGGGAACTCAGAATGGAGGTGTGTGAAGTCATAGATGGAGGTGTGTGAAGTCAGAATGGAGGTGTGTGAAATCAAAGAATTGAGGTGTGTGAAGTCACAATGGAGTTGTGTGAAGTCATAGAATGGAGGTGTGCGAAGTCACAGAATGGAGGTGTATGAAGTCACAGAATGGAGGTGTGTGAATTCATAGAATGGAGGTGTTTGAAGTCACAGAATGAAGGTGTGTGAAGTCACAGAATGGAGGTATGTGAACTCAGAGTGGAGGTGGGTGAAGTCACAGAATGGAGGTGTGTGAAGTCATAGAATGGAGGTGTGTGAAGTCACAGAATGGAGGTGTGTGAATTCATAGAATGGAGGTGTGTGAAATCATAAAATGGAAGTGTTTGAAGTCACAGAATGGAGGTGTGTGAAGTCAGAATGGAGGTGTGTGAAGTCACAGAATTGAGGTGTGTGAATTCACAGAATAGAGGTGTGTGAAGTCAGAATGCAGGTGTGAAGTCACAGAAGAGAGGTGTGTGAAGTCACAGAATGGATGTTTGTGAAGTAAGAATGAAGGTGATTGAAGTCATAGAGTGGAGGTGTGTGAAGTCACAGAATGGAGGTGTGTGAAGTCATAGAATGGAGGTGTGTGAAGTCATAGAATTGAGGTGTGTGAAGTCATAGAATGGAGGTGTGTGAAGTCATAAAATGGAGGTGTGTGAACTCATAGAAGGGAGGTGTGTGAAGTCAAAATGGAGTTGTGTGAAGTCCTAGAATGGTGGTTTTTTATGTCAACGAATGGAGGTGTGTGAAGTCATAGAATGGAGGTGTGTGAAGTCAGATTGGAGGTGTGTTAAATCACAGAATGGAGGTGTGTCAACTCGGAAATGAGGTGTGTGAAGTCATAGAATGGAGGTGTGTGAAGTCAGAGAATGGACGTTTGTGAAGTAAGAATGAATGTGTGTGAAGTCACAGAATGGAGGTGTGTGAAGTCAGAATGGAGGTGTGAAGTCATAGAATGGGGTTGGGTGAAGTCATAGAAAGGAGGTGTGGGAAGTCATAGAATGGAGGAGTGTGAAGTCATAGAGTGGAGGTGAGTGAAGTCACAGATTCGAGGTCTGTGAAGTCATAGAATGGAGGTGTGTGAAGTCAGAATGCAGGTGTGTGAAGTCATAGAATTGAGGTGTGTGAAGTCACAATGGAGGTGTGTGAACTCATAGAATGGAGGTGTGTGAAATCACAGTGGAGGTGTGTGAAGTCACAGAATGGATGTGTGTGAAGTCATAGAATGGAGCTGTGTGAAGTCAGAATGGAGGTGTGTGAAGTCAGAATGCAGGTGTGTGAAGTCACAGAATTGAGGTGTGTGAATTCACAGAATACAGGTGTGTGAATTCAGAATGCAGGTGTGAAGTCACAGAAGGGAGGTGTGTGAAGTCTCAGAATGGATGTTTGTGAAGTAAGAATGAAGGTGTTTGAAATCATAGAATGGAGGTGTGTGACGTCACAGAATGGAGGTGTGTGAAGTTATAGAATGGAGGTGTGTGAAGTCATAGAATTGAGGTGTGTGAAGTCATACAATGAAGGTGTGTGAAGTCAGAATGGAGGTGTGTGAAGTCACAGAATGGAGGTGTGTGAACTCAGAATGGAGGTGTGTGAAGTCATAGATGGAGGTGTGTGAAGACATAGTATGGAGGTGTGTGGAATCATAGAATGGAGTTTTGTGAAGTCACAGAATGGAGCTGTGTGAAGTCAGAATGGAGGTATGTGAACTCATAGAATGGAGATGTGTGAAGTCACAATGGAGGTGTGTGAAATCTTAGAATGGAGGTGTGTGAAGTCAAAAAATGGAGGTGTGTGAAGTCATAGAATGGAGGTGTGTGAAGTCATAGAATGGATTTTTGTGAAATAAGAATGAAGGTGTGTGAAGTCATAGAATGGAGGTGTGACGTCACAGAATGGAGTTGTGTGAAGTCATAGAATGGAGCTGTGTGAAGTCAGAATGGAGGTGTGTGAAGTCACAGAATGGATGTGTGTGAAGTCATAGAATGGAGGTGTGTGAAGTCAGAATGGAGGTGTGTGAAGTCACAATATTGAGGTGTGTGAACACAGAATGCAGGTGTGTGAATCACAGAATGGAGGTGTGTGAAATCATAGAATGGAGGTATGTGAAGTCATAGAATGGATGTTTGTGAAGTAAGAATGAAGGTGTGTGAAGTCATAGAATAGAGGTGTGTGAAGTCAAAGAATGGAGGTGTGTGAAGTCACAGAATGGAGGTGGGTGAAGTCACACAATGGAGGTGTGTGAAGTCTCGAATGGAGGTGTGCGGTCATAGAAGGGAGGTGGGTGAAGTCATAGAAAGGTGGTGTGGGAAGTCATAGAATAGAGGAGTGTGAAGTCATACAGTGGAGGTGACTGAAGACACAGATTCGAGGTCTGTGAAGTCATAGAATGGAGGTGTGTAAAGTCAGAATGGAGGTGTGTGAAGTCATAGATGGAGGTGTGTGAAGTCATACTATGGAGGTGTTTGAAATCATAGAATGGAGTTTTGTGAATTCACAGAATGGAGCTGTGTGAAGTCAGAAGGGAGGTGTGTGAAGTCATAGAATGAGGTGTGTGAAGTCATAGAATGGAGGTGTGTGAAGTCATAGAATGGAGGTGTGTGAATTCATAGAATGGAGGTGTGTGAAGTCACAGAATGGAGGTTTGTGTACTCAAAATTGAGGTTTTGAAGTCAAAGAATGGAGGTGTGTGAAGTCATAGACTGGAAGTGTCTGAAGTCATAGAATGGAGGTGTGTGAAGTCAGAATGGACATGTGTGAAGTCACAGAATTGCGGTGTGTGAACCCAGAATGGAGGTGTGTGAAGTCACAGAATGGAGGTTTGTGTACTCAAAATTGAGGTTTTGAAGTCAAAGAATGGAGGTGTGTGAAATCATAGAATGGAAGTGTCTGAAGTCATAGAATGGAGGTGTGTGAAGTCAGAATGGACATGTGTGAAGTCACAGAATTGCGGTGTGTGAACCCAGAATGGAGGTGTGTGAAGTCACAGAATGGAGGTTTGTGAAGTCATACAATGGAGGTGTGTCAAGTCATAGAATGGATGTTTCTAAAGTAAGAATGAAGGTGTGTGAAGTCATAGAATGGAGGTGTGTGAAGTCAAAATGGAGGTGTGTGAACTCATAGAATGGAGGTGTGTGAACTCATAGAATTGAGGTGTGTGAAGTCATGGAATGGAGGTGTGTGAAGTCCAAGAATGGAGGTGTGTGAAGTCAAAGAATGGAGGTGTGTGAAGTCACAGAATGGAGGTTGCCGCGGCCAACCGGCGGCAAACCAGGGTTCGCAGATTGGGGTTCCTGAAATCGGGGGCAAGGACTAGCAAGAAAGAGAACAGAGACAGACACAGAGGGTCCGGGATGTCCGCAGTCCAGGTAAAGACTGCCGAGACTGCCTGTTTATTTTTCACTCCCCCTTCTTCCCTCCTCCTGATCCAGGAACGGCCAGACGTTACATTCATATGGTAATTCTCAGGTCATTTGCATAGAATAGGGCCAGAAAGCAATAAGACAACAAAGCCATCGTCTGATGCAAGCCAAGGTACAGTTTGATTCCACTCTGGCTCACAACAGGAGGTGTGTGAAGTCACAGAATTGAAGTGTGTGAAGTCAAAATGGAGGTGTGTGAATTCATAGAATGGAGGTGTGTGAATTCATGGAATGGAGGTGTGTGAAGTCATAGGATAGATGTGTGTGAAGTCACAGAATGGAGGTGTGTGAAGTCACAGAATGGAGGTGTGTGAAGTCACAGAATGGAGGTGTGTGAAGTCAGAATGGAGGTGTGTGAAGACACAGAATGGAGGTGTGTGAAGTCAAAGAATGGAAGCGTGTGAAGTCATAGAATGGAGGTGTGTGAAGGAAGAAAGGAGGTGTGTGAAGTCACAGAATGGAGGTGTGTGAATTCAGAATGGAGGTGTGTGAAGTCACAGAATGGAGGTTTGTGAAGTCATAGAATGGAGGTGTGTGAAGTCAGAGAATGGATGTTTCTGAAGTAAGAATTAAGGTGTGTGAAGTCATAGAATGGAGGTGTGTGAAGTCAAATTGGAGGTGTGTGAACTCATGGAATGGAGGTGTGTGAACTCATAGAATGGAGGTGTGTGAAGTCATGGAATGGAGGTGTGTGAAGTCAAAGAATGGAGGTGTGTGAAGTGAAACAATAGAGGTGTGTGAAGTCACAGAATGGAGGTGTGTGAAGTCACAGAATGGAAGTGTGTGAAGTCAAAACGGAGGTGTGTGAAGTCACAGAATGGAGGTGTGTGAAGTCACAGAATGGAGGTGTGTGAAGTCAGAATGGAGGTGTGTGAAGTCACAGAATTGAGGTGTATGAAGTCACAGAATGGAGGTGTGTGAAGTCAGAATGAAGGTGTGTGAAGTCACAGAATGGAGGTGTGTGAAGTCACAGAATGGATGTTTGTGAAGTAAGAAAGAAGGTGTTTGAAGTCATAGAGTGGAGGTGTATGAAGTCACAGAATGGAGGAGTGTGAAGTGAGATTGGAGGCGTGTGATATCACAGAATGGAGGTGTGTGAAGTCATAGAATGTAGGTGTGTGAAGTCATAAAATGGAGGTGTGTGAACTCATAGAATGGAGGTGTGTGAAGTCATAGAATTGAGGTGTGTGAAGTCATAGAATGGAGGTGTGTGAAGTCATAAAATGGAGGTGTGTGAACTCATAGAATGGAGGTGTGTGAAGTCAAAATGGACTTGTGTGAAGTCATAGAATGGTGGTTTTTGATGTCAACGAATGGAGGTGTGTGAAGTCATAGAATGGAAGTGTGTGAAGTCATAGAATGGAGGTGTGTGAAGTCAGAATGGACATGTGTGAAGTCACAGAATTGAGGTGTGTGAACCAAGAATGGAGTTGTGTGAAGTCACAGAATGGAGGTTTGTGAAGTCATACAATTGAGGTGTGTGAAGTCATAGAATGGATGTTTCTAAAGTAAGAATGAAGGTGTGTGAAGTCATAGAATGGAGGTGTGTGAAGTCAGAGAATGGATGTTTCTGAAGTAAGAATGAAGGTGTTTGAAGTCATAGAATGGAGGTGTGTGAAGTCAAATTGGAGGTGTGTGAACTCATAGAATGGAGGTTTGTGAAGTCATGGAATGGCGGGGTGTGAAGTCAAAGAATGGAGGTGTGTGAAGTGAAACAATAGAGGTGTGTGAAGTCACAGAATGGAGGTGTGTAAATCACAGATTGGAAGTGTGTGAAGTGAAAACGGAGGTGTGTGACGTCACAGAATGGAGGTGTGTGAAGTCACAGAATGGATGTGTGTGAAGTCAAAAAGGTGGTGTGTGAAGTCACAGAATGGAGGTGTGTGAATTTATAGAATGTAGTTGTTTGAAGTCAGAATGGAGGTGTGTGAAGTCAGAATGGAGGGGTGTGAAGTCAGAATGGAGGTGTGTGAAGTCACAGAATGGAGGTGTGTGAAGTCATAGAATGGAGGTGTGTGAAATCATAGAATTGAGGTGTGTGAAGTCAGAATGGAGGTGTGTCAAGTCACAGAATTGAGGTGTGTGAAGTCAGAGAATGGAGGTGTGTGAAGTCAGAATGAAGGTGTGTGAAGTCACAGAAAGGAGATGTGTGAAGTCACACAATGTATGTTTGTGAAGTCATAAAATGAAGGTGTGTGAAGTCAGTGTGGAGGTGTGCGAAGTCACAGAATGGAGGTGTGTGAACTCAGAATGGAGGTGTGTGAAGTCATAGATAGAGGTGTGTGAAGTCATAGTATGGAGGTGTGTGAAATCACAGAATGGAGTTTTGTGAAGTCACAGAATGGAGCTGTGGGAAGTCATAACGCAGGTGTGTGAAGTCATAGAATGGAGGTGTGTGAAGTCAGAATGGAGGTGTGTGAACTCATAGAATGGAGGTGTGTGAAGTCACAATGGAGGTGTGTGAAGTCATAGAATTTAGGTGTGTGAAGTCACAAAATGGAGGTGTGTGAAGTCATAGAATGGAGGTGTGTGAAGTCAGAATGGACATGTGTGAAGTCACAGAATTGAGGTGTGTGAACCCAGAATGGAGGTGTGTGAAGTCACAGAATGGAGGTTTGTGAAGTCATACAATGGAGGTGTGTGAAGTCATAGAATGGATGTTTCTAAAGTAAGAATGAAGGTGTGTGAAGTCATAGAATAGAGGTGTGTGAAGTCAAAATGGAGGTTTGTGAACTCATAGAATGGAGGTGTGTGAACTCATAGAATGGAGGTGTGTGAAGTCCAAGAATGGAGGTGTGTGAAGTCACAGAATGGAGGTTGCCGGGGCCAAACGGCGGCAAACCAGGGTTCGCAGATTGGGGTTCCTGAAATCGGGGGCAAGGACTAGCAAGAAAGAGAAGAGAGACAGACACAGAGGGTCCGGGATGTCCGCAGTCCAGGTAAAGACTGCTGAGACTGCCTGTTTATTTTCCACTCCCCCTTTTTCCCTCCTCCTGATCCAGGAACCTCCAGATGTTACATTCATATGGTAATTCTCAGGTCATTTGCATAGAATAGGGCCAGAAAGCAATAAGACAACAAAGCCACCGTCTGATGCAAGCCAAGGTACTGTTTGATTCCACTCTGGCTCACAACAGGAGGTGTGTGAAGTCACAGAATTGAAATGTGTGAAGTCAAAATGGAGGTGTGTGAATTCATAGAATGGAGGTGTGTGAATTCATAGAATGGAGGTGTGTGAAGTCATAGGATCGAGCTGTGTGAAGTCACAGAATGGAGGTGTGTGAAGTCACAGAATGGAGGTGTGTGAAGTCATAGAATGGAAGTGAGTGAAGTCATAGAATGGAGGTGTGTGAAGGAAGAATGGAGGTGTGTGAAGTCACAGAATGGAGGTTTGTGAAGTCATAGAATGGAGGTGTGTGAAGTCAGAGAATGGATGTTTCTGAAGTAAGAATGAAGGTGTGTGAAGTCATAGAATGGAGGTGTGTGAAGTCAAATTGTAGGTGTGTGAACTCATAGAATGGAGGTGTGTGAACTCATAGAATGGAGTGTGTGAAGTCATGGAATGGAGGTGTGTGAAGTCAAAGAATGGAGGTGTGTGAAGTGAAACAATAGAGGTGTGTGAAGTCACAGAATGGAGGTGTGTGAAGTCACAGAATGGAAGTGTGTGAAGTCAAAACGGAGGTGTGTGAAGTTACAGAATGGAGGTGTATGAAGTCACAGAATGGAAGTGTGTGAAGTCCGAATGGAGGTGTGTGAAGTCACAGAATTGAGGTGTATGAAGTCACAGAATGGAGGTGTGTGAAGTCAGAATGAAGGTGTGTGAAGTCACAGAATGGAGGTGTGTGAAGTCACAGAATGGATGTTTGTGAAGTAAGAATGAAGGTGTTTGAAGTCATAGAGTGGAGGTGTGTGAAGTCACAGAATGGAGGTGTGTGAAGTGAGATTGGAAGTGTGTCATATCACAGAATGGAGGTGTGTGAAGTCATAGAATGGAGGTGTGTGAAGTCATAATATGGAGGTGTGTGAACTCATAGAATGGAGGTGTGTGAAGTCATAGAATTGAGGTGTGTGAAGTCAAAATGGACTTGTGTGAAGTCATAGAATGGTGGTTTTTGATGTCAACGCATGGAGGTGTGTGAAGTCATAGAATGGAAGTGTGTGAAGTCATAGAATGGAGGTGTGTGAAGTCAGAATGGACATGTGTGAAGTCACAGAATTGAGGTGTGTGAATCCAGAATGGAGGGGTGTGAAGTCACAGAATGGAGGTTTGTGAAGTCATACAGTGGAGGTGTGTGAAGTCATAGAATGGATGTTTCTAAAGTAAGAATGAAGGTGTGTGAAGTCATAGAATGGAGGTGTGTGAAGTCACAGAATGGATGTTTATGAAGTAAGAAAGAAGGTGTTTGAAGTCATAGAGTGGAGGTGTATGAAGTCACAGAATGGAGGAGTGTGAAGTGAGATTGGAGGTGTGTGATATCACAGAATGGAGGTGTGTGAAGTCATAGAATGTAGGTGTGTGAAGTCATAAAATGGAGGTGTGTGAACTCATAGAATGGAGGTGTGTGAAGTCATAGAATTGAGGTGTGTGAAGTCATAGAATGGAGGTGTGTGAAGTCATAAAATGGAGGTGTGTGAACTCATAGAATATAGGTGTGTGAAGTCAAAATGGACTTGTGTGAAGTCATAGAATGGTGGTTTTTGATGTCAACGAATGGAGGTGTGTGAAGTCATAGAATGGAAGTGTGTGAAGTCATAGAATGGAGGTGTGTGAAGTCAGAATGGACATGTGTGAAGTCACAGAATTGAGGTGTGTGAACCAAGAATGGAGGTGTGTGAAGTCACAGAATGGAGGTTTGTGAAGTCATACAATTGAGGTGTGTGAAGTCATAGAATGGATGTTTCTAAAGTAAGAATGAAGGTGTGTGAAGTCATAGAATGGAGGTGTGTGAAGTCAGAGAATGGATGTTTCTGAAGTAAGAATGAAGGTGTTTGAAGTCATAGAATGGAGGTGTGTGAAGTCAAATTGGAGGTGTGTGAACTCATAGAATGGAGGTTTGTGAAGTCATGGAATGGCGGGGTGTGAAGTCAAAGAATGGAGGTGTGTGAAGTGAAACAATAGAGGTGTGTGAAGTCACAGAATGGAGGTGTGTGACGTCACAGAATGGATGTGTGTGAAGTCAAAAAGGAGGTGTGTGAAGTCACAGAATGGAGGTGTGTGAATTTATAGAATGGAGTTGTGTGAAGTCAGAATGGAGGTGTGTGAAGTCAGAATGGAGGGGTGTGAAGTCAGAATGGAGGTGTGTGAAGTCACAGAATGGAGGTGTGTGAAGTCATAGAATGGAGGTGTGTGAAATCATAGAATGGAGGTGTGTGAAGTCAGAATGGAGGTGTGTCAAGTCACAGAATTGAGGTGTGTGAAGTCAGAGAATGGAGGTGTGTGAAGTCAGAATGAAGGTGTGTGAAGTCACAGAAAGGAGATGTGTGAAGTCACACAATGTATGTTTGTGGAGTCATAAAATGAAGGTGTGTGAAGTCAGTATGGAGGTGTGTGAAGTCACAGAATGGAGGTGTGTGAACTCAGAATGGAGGTGTGTGAAGTCATAGATAGAGGTGTGTGAAGTCATAGTATGGAGGTGTGTGAAATCACAGAATGGAGTTTTGTGAAGTCACAGAATGGAGCTGTGGGAAGTCATAACGCAGGTGTGTGAAGTCATAGAATGGAGGTGTGTGAAGTCAGAATGGAGGTGTGTGAACTCATAGAATGGAGGTGTGTGAAGTCACAATGGAGGTGTGTGAAGTCATAGAATTTAGGTGTGTGAAGTCACAAAATGGAGGTGTGTGAAGTCATAGAATGGAGGTGTGTGAAGTCAGAATGGACATGTGTGAAGTCACAGAATTGAGGTGTGTGAACCCAGAATGGAGGTGTGTGAAGTCACAGAATGGAGGTTTGTGAAGTCATACAATGGAGGTGTGTGAAGTCATAGAATGGATGTTTCTAAAGTAAGAATGAAGGTGTGTGAAGTCATAGAATAGAGGTGTGTGAAGTCAAAATGGAGGTTTGTGAACTCATAGAATGGAGGTGTGTGAACTCATAGAATGGAGGTGTGTGAAGTCCAAGAATGGAGGTGTGTGAAGTCAAAGAATGGAGGTGTGTGAAGTCACAGAATGGAGGTTGCCGCGGCCAACCGGCGGCAAACCAGGGTTCGCAGATTGGGGTTCCTGAAATCGGGGGCAAGGATTAGCAAGAAAGAGAAGAGAGACAGACACAGAGGGTCCGGGATGTCCGCAGTCCAGGTAAAGACTGCCGAGACTGCCTGTTTATTTTCCACTCCCCCTTCTTCCCTCCTCCTGATCCAGGAACCTCCAGATGTTACATTCATATGGTAATTCTCAGGTCATTTGCATAGAATAGGACCAGAAAGCAATAAGACAACAAAGCCACCGTCTGATGCAAGCCAAGGTACTGTTTGATTCCACTCTGGCTCACAACAGGAGGTGTGTGAAGTCACAGAATTGAAGTGTGTGAAGTCAAAATGGAGGTGTGTGAATTCATAGAATGGAGGTGTGTGAATTCATAGAATGGAGGTGTGTGAAGTCATAGGATCGAGGTGTGTGAAGTCACAGAATGGAGGTGTGTGAAGTCACAGAATGGAGGTGTGTGAAGTCACAGAATGGAGGTGTGTGAAGTCAGAATGGAGGTGTGTGAAGCCACAGAATGGAGGTGTGTGAAGTCATAGAATGGAAGTGAGTGAAGTCATAGAATGGAGGTGTGTGAAGGAAGAATGGAGGTGTGTGAAGTCACAGAATGGAGGTGTGTGAATTCAGAATGGAGGTGTGTGAAGTCACAGAATGGAGGTTTGTGAAGTCATAGAATGGAGGTGTGTGAAGTCAGAGAATGGATGTTTCTGAAGTAAGAATGAAGGTGTGTGAAGTCATAGAATGGAGGTGTGTGAAGTCAAATTGTAGGTGTGTGAACTCATAGAATGGAGGTGTGTGAACTCATAGAATGGAGTGTGTGAAGTCATGGAATGGAGGTGTGTGAAGTCAAAGAATGGAGGTGTGTGAAGTGAAACAATAGAGGTGTGTGAAGTCACAGAATGGAGGTGTGTGAAGTCACAGAATGGAAGTGTGTGAAGTCAAAACGGAGGTGTGTGAAGTTACAGAATGGATGTGTGTGAAGTCACAGAATGGAAGTGTGTGAAGTCCGAATGGAGGTGTGTGAAGTCACTGAATTCAGGTGTATGAAGTCACAGAATGGAGGTGTGTGAAGTCAGAATGAAGGTGTGTGAAGTCACAGAATGGAGGTGTGTGAAGTCACAGAATGGATGTTTGTGAAGTAAGAATGAAGGTGTTTGAAGTCATAGAGTGGAGGTGTGTGAAGTCACAGAATGGAGGTGTGTGAAGTGAGATTGGAAGTGTGTGATATCACAGAATGGAGGTGTGTGAAGTCATAGAATGGAGGTGTGTGAAGTCATAATATGGAGGTGTGTGAACTCATAGAATGGAGGTGTGTGAAGTCATAGAATTGAGGTGTGTGAAGTCATAGAATGGAGGTGTGTGAAGTCATAAAATGGAGGTGTGTGAACTCATAGAATGGAGGTGTGTGAAGTCAAAATGGACTTGTGTGAAGTCATAGAATGGTGGTTTTTGATGTCAACGAATGGGGGTGTGTGAAGTCATAGAATGGAAGTGTGTGAAGTCATAGAATGGAGGTGTGTGAAGTCAGAATGGACATGTGTGAAGTCACAGAATTGAGGTGTGTGAACCCAGAATGGAGGTGTGTGAAGTCACAGAATGGAGGTTTGTGAAGTCATACAGTGGAGGTGTGTGAAGTCATAGAATGGATGTTTCTAAAGTAAGAATGAAGGTGTGTGAAGTCATAGAATGGAGGTGTGTGAAGTCACAGAATGGATGTTTATGAAGTAAGAAAGAAGGTGTTTGAAGTCATAGAGTGGAGGTGTATGAAGTCACAGAATGGAGGAGTGTGAAGTGAGATTGGAGGTGTGTGATATCACAGAATGGAGGTGTGTGAAGTCATAGAATGTAGGTGTGTGAAGTCATAAAATGGAGGTGTGTGAACTCATAGAATGGAGGTGTGTGAAGTCATAGAATTGATGTGTGTGAAGTCATAGAATGGAGGTGTGTGAAGTCATAAAATGGAGGTGTGTGAACTCATAGAATGGAGGTGTGTGAAGTCAAAATGGACTTGTGTGAAGTCATAGAATGGTGGTTTTTGATGTCAACGAATGGAGGTGTGTGAAGTCATAGAATGGAAGTGTGTGAAGTCATAGAATGGAGGTGTGTGAAGTCAGCATGGACATGTGTGAAGTCACAGAATTGAGGTGTGTGAACCATAATGGAGGTGTGTGAAGTCACAGAATGGAGGTTTGTGAAGTCATACAATTGAGGTGTGTGAAGTCATAGAATGGATGTTTCTAAAGTAAGAATGAAGGTGTGTGAAGTCATAGAATGGAGGTGTGTGAAGTCAGAGAATGGATGTTTCTGAAGTAAGAATGAAGGTGTTTGAAGTCATAGAATGGAGGTGTGTGAAGTCAAATTGGAGGTGTGTGAACTCATAGAATGGAGGTTTGTGAAGTCATGGAATGGCGGGGTGTGAAGTCAAAGAATGGAGGTGTGTGAAGTGAAACAATAGAGGTGTGTGAAGTCACAGAATGGAGGTGTGTAAATCACAGATTGGAAGTGTGTGAAGTGAAAATGGAGGTGTGTGAAGTCACAGAATGGAGGTGTGTGAAGTCACAGAATGGATGTGTGTGAAGTCAAAAAGGAGGTGTGTGAAGTCACAGAATGGAGGTGTGTGAATTTATAGAATGGAGTTGTGTGAAGTCAGAATGGAGGTGTGTGAAGTCAGAATGGAGGGGTGTGAAGTCAGAATGGAGGTGTGTGAAGTCACAGAATGGAGGTGTGTGAAGTCATAGAATGGAGGTGTGTGAAATCATAGAATGGAGGTGTGTGAAGTCAGAATGGAGGTGTGTCAAGTCACAGAATTGAGGTGTGTGAAGTCAGAGAATGGAGGTGTGTAAAGTCAGAATGAAGGTGTGTGATGTCACAGAAAGGAGATGTGTAAAGTCACACAATGTATGTTTGTGAAGTCATAAAATGAAGGTGTGTGAAGTCAGTATGGAGGTGTGTGAAGTCACAGAATGGAGGTGTGTGAACTCAGAATGGAGGTGTGTGAAGTCATAGATAGAGGTGTGTGAAGTCATAGTATGGAGGTGTGTGAAATCACAGAATGGAGTTTTGTGAAGTCACAGAATGGAGCTGTGGGAAGTCATAACGCAGGTGTGTGAAGTCATAGAATGGAGGTGTGTGAAGTCAGAATGGAGGTGTGTGAACTCATAGAATGGAGGTGTGTGAAGTCACAATGGAGGTGTGTGAAGTCATAGAATTTAGGTGTGTGAAGTCACAAAATGGAGGTGTGTGAAGTCATAGAATGGAGGTGTGTGAAGTCAGAATGGACATGTGTGAAGTCACAGAATTGAGGTGTGTGAACCAAGAATGGAGGTGTGTGAAGTCACAGAATGGAGGTTTGTGAAGTCATACAATGGAGCTGTGTGAAGTCATAGAATGGATGTTTCTAAAGTAAGAATGAAGGTGTGTGAAGTCATAGAATAGAGGTGTGTGAAGTCAAAATGGAGGTTTGTGAACTCATAGAATGGAGGTGTGTGAACTCATAGAATTGAGGTGTGTGAAGTCATGGAATGGAGGTGTGTGAAGTCCAAGAATGGAGGTGTGTGAAGTCACAGAATGGAGGTTGCCGCGGCCAACCGGCGGCAAACCAGGGTTCGCAGATTGGGGTTCCTGAAATCGGGGGCAAGGACTAGCAAGAAAGAGAAGAGAGACAGACACAGAGGGTCCTGGATGTCCGCAGTCCAGGTAAAGACTGCCGAGACTGCCTGTTTATTTTCCACTCCCCCTTCTTCCCTCCTCCTGATCCAGGAACCTCCAGATGTTACATTCATATGGTAATTCTCAGGTCATTTGCATAGAATAGGGCCAGAAAGCAATAAGACAACAAAGCCACCGTCTGATGCAAGCCAAGGTACTGTTTGATTCCACTCTGGCTCACAACAGGAGGTGTGTGAAGTCACAGAATTGAAGTGTGTGAAGTCAAAATGGAGGTGTGTGAATTCATAGAATGGAGGTGTGTGAATTCATAGAATGGAGGTGTGTGAAGTCATAGGATCGAGGTGTGTGAAGTCACAGAATGGAGGTGTGTGAAGTCACAGAATGGAGGTGTGTGAAGTCACAGAATGGAGGTGTGTGAAGTCATAGAATGGAAGTGAGTGAAGTCATAGAATGGAGGTGTGTGAAGGAAGAATGGAGGTGTGTGAAGTCACAGAATGGAGGTGTGTGAATTCAGAATGGAGGTGTGTGAAGTCACAGAATGGAGGTTTGTGAAGTCATAGAATGTAGGTGTGTGAAGTCAGAGAATGGATGTTTCTGAAGTAAGAATGAAGGTGTGTGAAGTCATAGAATGGAGGTGTGTGAAGGCAAATTGTAGGTGTGTGAACTCATAGAATGGAGGTGTGTGAACTCATAGAATGGAGTGTGTGAAGTCATGGAATGGAGGTGTGTGAAGTCAAAGAATGGAGGTGTGTGAAGTGAAACAATAGAGGTGTGTGAAGTCACAGAATGGAGATGTGTGAAATCACAGAATGGAGTTTTGTGAAGTCACAGAATGGAGCTGTGTGAAGTCATAACGCAGGTGTGTAAAGTCATATAATGGAGGTGTGTGAAGTCAGAATGGAGGTGTGTGAACTCACAGAGAGGAGGTGTGTGAAGTCACAATGGAGGTGTGTGAAGTCATAGAATTTAGGTGTTTGAAGTCACAAAATGGAGGTGTGTGAAGTCATAGAATGGAGGTGTGTGAAATCAGAATGGAGGTGTGTGAAGTCACAGAATTGAGGTGTGTGAAGTCACAGAATGGATTTGTGTGAAGTCAGAATGAAGGTGTGTGAAGTCACAGAATGGAGGTGTGTGAAGTCACAGAATGGATGTTTGGGAAGTAAGAATGAAGGTGTTTGAAGTCATAGAGTGGAGGTGTGTGAAGTCACAGAATGGAGGTGTGTGAAGTCACGAATGGAGATGTGTGAAGTCATAGAATTGAGGTGTGTGAAGTCATAGAATGGAGGTGTGTGAAGTCATAAAATGGAGGTGTGTGATCTCATAGAATGGAGGTGTGTGAAGTCAAAATGGAGTTGTGTGAAGTCATAGAATGGTGGTTTTTGATGTCAACGAATGGAGGTGTGTGAAGTCATAGAATGGAGGTGTGTGAAGTCATAGAATGGAGGTGTGTGAAGTCATAGAATTGAGGTGTGTGAAGTCATAGAATGGAGGTGTGTGAAGTCATAAAATGGAGGTGTGTGAAGTCTAAATGGAATTGTGTGAAGTCATAGAATGGTGGCTTTTGATGTCAACGAATGGAGGTGTGTGAAGTCATAGAATGGAGGTGTGTGAAGTCATAGAATGGAGGTGTGTGAAGTCACAGAATTGAGGTGTATGAAGTCACAGAATGGAGGTGTGTGAAGTCAGAATGAAGGTGTGTGAAGTCACAGAATGGAGGTGTGTGAACCCAGAATGGAGGTGTGTGAAGTCACAGAATGGAGGTGTGTGAAGTCAGAATGGAGGTGTGTGAAGCCACAGAATGGAGGTGTGTGAAGTCATAGAATGGAAGTGTGTGAAGTCATAGAATGGAGGTGTGTGAAGGAAGAATGGAGGTGTGTGAAGTCACAGAATGCAGGTGTGTGAATTCAGAATGGAGGTGTGTGAAGTCACAGAATGGTGGTTTGTGAAGTCATAGAATGGAGGTGTGTGAAGTCAGAGAATGGATGTTTCTGAAGTAAGAATGAAGGTGTGTGAAGTCATAGAATGGAGGTGTGTGAAGTCAAATTGGAGGTGTGTGAACTCATAGAATGGAGGTGTGTGAACTCATAGAATAGAGGTGTGTGAAGTCATGGAATGGAGGTGTGTGAAGTCAAAGAATGTAGGTGTGTGAAGTGAAACAATAGAGGTGTGTGAAGTCACAGAATGGAGGTGTGTGAAGTCACAGAATGGAAGTGTGTGAAGTCAAAACGGAGGTGTGTGAAGTCACAGAATGGAGGTGTGTGAAGTCACAGAATGGAGGTGTGTGAAGTCAGAATGGAGGTGTGTGAAGTCACAGAATTGAGGTGTATGAAGTCACAGAATGGAGGTGTGTGAAGTCAGAATGAAGGTGTGTGAAGTCACAGAATGGAGGTGTGTGAAGTCACAGAATGGATGTTTGTGAAGTAAGAAAGAAGGTGTTTGAAGTCATAGAGTGGAGGTGTATGAAGTCACAGAATGGAGGAGTGTGAAGTGAGATTGGTGGTGTGTGATATCACAGAATGGAGGTGTGTGAAGTCATAGAATGTAGGTGTGTGAAGTCATAAAATGGAGGTGGGTGAACTCATAGAATGGAGGTGTGTGAAGTCAAAATGGACTTGTGTGAAGTCATAGAATGGTGGTTTTTGATGTCAACGAATGGAGGTGTGTGAAGTCATAGAATGGAAGTGTGTGAAGTCATAGAATGGAGGTGTGTGAAGTCAGCATGGACATGTGTGAAGTCACAGAATTGAGGTGTGTGAACCAAGAATGGAGGTGTGTGAAGTCACAGAATGGAGGTTTGTGAAGTCATACAATTGAGGTGTGTGAAGTCATAGAATGGATGTTTCTAAAGTAAGAATGAAGGTGTGTGAAGTCATAGAATGGAGGTGTGTGAAGTCACAGAATGGATGTTTCTGAAGTAAGAATGAAGGTGTTTGAAGTCATAGAATGGAGGTGTGTGAAGTCAAATTGGAGGTGTGTGAACTCATAGAATGGAGGTGTGTGAACTCATAGAATGGCGGGGTGTGAAGTCAAAGAATGGAGGTGTGTGAAGTGAAACAATAGAGGTGTGTGAAGTCACAGAATGGAGGTGTGTAAATCACAGATTGGAAGTGTGTGAAGTGAAAACGGAGGTGTGTGAAGTCACAGAATGGAGGTGTGTGAAGTCACAGAATGGATGTGTGTGAAGTCAAAAAGGTGGTGTGTGAAGTCACAGAATGGAGGTGTGTGAATTTATAGAATGGAGTTGTGTGAAGTCAGAATGGAGGTGTGTGAAGTCAGAATGGAGGGGTGTGAAGTCAGAATGGAGGTGTGTGAAGTCACAGAATGGAGGTGTGTGAAGTCATAGAATGGAGGTGCGTGAAATCATAGAATGGAGGTGTGTGAAGTCAGAATGGAGGTGTGTCAAGTCACAGAATTGAGGTGTGTGAAGTCAGAGAATGGAGGTGTGTGAAGTCAGAATGAAGGTGTGTGAAGTCACAGAAAGGAGATGTGTGAAGTCATACAATGTATGTTTGTGAAGTCATAAAATGAAGGTGTGTGAAGTCAGTATGGAGGTGTGTGAAGTCACAGAATGGAGGTGTGTGAACTCAGAATGGAGGTGTGTGAAGTCATAGATAGAGGTGTGTGAAGTCATAGTATGGAGGTTTGTGAAATCACAGAATGGAGTTTTGTGAAGTCACAGAATGGAGCTGTGGGAAGTCATAACGCAGGTGTGTGAAGTCATAGAATGGAGGTGTGTGAAGTCAGAATGGAGGTGTGTGAACTCATAGAATGGAGGTGTGTGAAGTCACAATGGAGGTGTGTGAAGTCATAGAATTTAGGTGTGTGAAGTCACAAAATGGAGGTGTGTGAAGTCATAGAATGGAGGTGTGTGAAGTCAGAATGGACATGTGTGATGTCACAGAATTGAGGTGTGTGAACCCAGAATGGAGGTGTGTGAAGTCACAGAATGGAGGTTTGTGAAGTCATACAATGGAGGTGTGTGAAGTCATATAATGGATGTTTCTAAAGTAAGAATGAAGGTGTGTGAAGTCATAGAATAGAGGTGTGTGAAGTCAAAATGGAGGTTTGTGAACTCATAGAATGGAGGTGTGTGAACTCATAGAATGGAGGTGTGTGAAGTCCAAGAATGGAGGTGTGTGAAGTCAAAGAACGGAGGTGTGTGAAGTCACAGAATGGAGGTTGCCGGGGCCAACCGGCGGCAAACCAGGGTTCGCAGATTGGGGTTCCTGAAATCGGGGGCAAGGACTAGCAAGAAAGAGAAGAGAGACAGACACAGAGGGTCCGGGATGTCCGCAGTCCAGGTAAAGACTGCCGAGACTGCCTGTTTATTTTCCACTCCCCCTTCTTCCCTCCTCCTGATCCAGGAACCTCCAGATGTTACATTCATATGGTAATTCTCAGGTCATTTGCATAGAATAGGGCCAGAAGGCAATAAGACAACAAAGCCACCGTCTGATGCAAGCCAAGGTACTGTTTGATTCCACTCTGGCTCACAACAGGAGGTGTGTGAAGTCACAGAATTGAAGTGTGTGAAGTCAAAATGGAGGTGTGTGAATTCATAGAATGGAGGTGTGTGAATTCATAGAATGGAGGTGTGTGAAGTCATAGGATCGAGGTGTGTGAAGTCACAGAATGGAGGTGTGTGAAGTCAGAGAATGGAGGTGTGTGAAGTCACAGAATGGAGGTGTGTGAAGTCAGAATGGAGGTGTGTGAAGCCACAGAATGGAGGTGTGTGAAGTCATAGAATGGAAGTGAGTGAAGTCATAGAATGGAGGTGTGTGAAGGAAGAATGGAGGTGTGTGAAGTCACAGAATGGAGGTGTGAGAATTCAGAATGGAGGTGTGTGAAGTCACAGAATGGAGGTTTGTGAAGTCATGGAATGGAGGTGTGTGAAGTCAGAGAATGGATGTTTCTGAAGTAAGAATGAAGGTGTGTGAAGTCATAGAATGGAGGTGTGTGAAGTCAAATTGGAGGTGTGTGAACTCATAGAATGGAGGTGTGTGAAGTCATAGAATGGAGTGTGTGAAGTCATGGAATGGAGGTGTGTGAAGTCAAAGAATGGAGGTGTGTGGAGTGAAACAATAGAGGTGTGTGAAGTCACAGAATGGAGGTGTGTGAAGTCACAGAATGGAAGTGTGTGAAGTCAAAACGGAGGTGTGTGAAGTTACAGAATGGAGGTGTGTGAAGTCACAGAATGGAAGTGTGTGAAGTCAGAATGGAGGTGTGTGAAGTCACAGAATTGAGGTGTATGAAGTCACAGAATGGAGGTGTGTGAAGTCAGAATGAAGGTGTGTGAAGTCACAGAATGGAGGTGTGTGAAGTCACAGAATGGATGTTTGTGAAGTAAGAATGAAGGTGTTTGAAGTCATAGAGTGGAGGTGTGTGAAGTCACAGAATGGAGGTGTGTGAAGTGAGATTGGAAGTGTGTGATATCACAGAATGGAGGTGTGTGAAGTCATAGAATGGAGGTGTGTGAAGTCATAATATGGAGGTGTGTGAACTCATAGAATGGAGGTGTGTGAAGTCATAGAATTGAGGTGTGTGAAGTCATAGAATGGAGGTGTGTGAAGTCATAAAATGGAGGTGTGTGAACTCATAGAATGGAGGTGTGTGAAGTCAAAATGGACTTGTGTGAAGTCATAGAATGGTGGTTTTTGATGTCAACGAATGGAGGTTTGTGAAGTCATAGAATGGAAGTGTGTGAAGTCATAGAATGGAGGTGTGTGAAGTCAGAATGGACATGTGTGAAGTCACAGAAATGAGGTGTGTGAACCCAGAATGGAGGTGTGTGAAGTCACAGAATGGAGGTTTGTGAAGTCATACAGTGCAGGTGTGTGAAGTCATAGAATGGATGTTTCTAAAGTAAGAATGAAGGTGTGTGAAGTCATAGAATGGAGGTGTGTGAAGTCACAGAATGGATGTTTCTGAAGTAAGAATGAAGGTGTTTGAAGTCATAGAATGGAGGTGTGCGAAGTCAAATTGGAGGTGTGTGAACTCACAGAATGGAGGTTTGTGAAGTCATGGAATGGCGGCGTGTGAAGTCAAAGAATGGAGGTGTGTGAAGTGAAACAATAGAGGTGTGTGAAGTCACAGAATGGAGGTGTGTGAAGTCACAGATTGGAAGTGTGTGAAGTGAAAACGGAGGTGTGTGAAGTCACAGAATGGAGGTGTGTGAAGTCACAGAATGGATGTGTGTGAAGTCAAAAATGTGGTGTGTGAAGTCACAGAATGGAGGTGTGTGAAGTCAGAATGGAGGTGTGTCAAGTCACAGAATGGAGGTGTGTGAAGTCATAGAATGGAGGTGTGTGAAATCATAGAATGGAGGTGTGTGAAGTCAGAATGGAGGTGTGTCAAGTCACAGAATTGAGGTGTGTGAAGTCAGAGAATGGAGGTGTGTGAAGTCAGAATGAAGGTGTGTGAAGTCACAGAAAGGAGATGTGTGAAGTCACAGAATGTATGTTTGTGAAGTCATAAAATGAAGGTGTGTGAAGTCAGAATGGAGGTGTGTGAAGTCACAGAATGGAGGTGTGTGAACTCAGAATGGAGGTGTGTGAAGTCATAGATGGAGGTGTGTGAAGTCATAGTATGGAGGTGTGTGAAATCACAGAATGGAGTTTTGTGAAGTCACAGAATGGAGCTGTGTGAAATCATAACGCAGGTGTGTAAAGTCATATAATGGAGGTGTGTGAAGTCAGAATGGAGGTGTGTGAACTCATAGAATGGAGGTGTGTGAAGTCACAATGGAGGGGTGTGAAGTCATAGAATTTAGGTGTGTGAAGTCACAAAATGGAGGTGTGTGAAGTCATAGAATGGAGGTGTGTGAAGTCATAGAATGGAGGTGTGTGAAGTCAGAATGGAGGTGTGTGAAGTCACACAATTGAGGTGTGTGAAGTCACAGAATGGATTTGTGTGAAGTCAGAATGAAGGTGTGTGAAGTCACAGAATGGAGGTGTGTGAAGTCACAGAATGGATGTTTGGGAAGTAAGAATGAAGGTGTTTGAAGTCATAGAGTGGAGGTGTGTGAAGTCACAGAATGGAGGTGTGTGAAGTCATAGAATGGAGATGTGTGAAGTCATAGAATTGAGGTGTGTGAAGTCATAGAATGGAGGTGTGTGAAGTCATAAAATGGAGGTGTGTGATCTCATAGAATTGAGGTGTGTGAAGTCAAAATGGAGTTGTGTGAAGTCATAGAATGGTGGTTTTTGATGTCAACGAATGGAGGTGTGTGAAGTCATAGAATGGAGGTGTGTGAAGTCATAGAATGGAGGTGTGTGAAGTCATAGAATTGAGGTGTGTGAAGCCATAGAATGGAGGTGTGTGAAGTCATAAAATGGAGGTGTGTGAACTCATAGAATGGAGGTGTGTGAAGTCAAAATGGACTTGTGTGAAATCATAGAATGGTGGTTTTTGATGTCAACGAATGGAGGTGTGTGAAGTCACAGAATAGAGGTGTGTGAAGTCATAGAATGGAGGTGTGTGAAGTCATACAATTGAGGTGTGTGAAGTCATAGAATGGAGGTGTGTGGAGTCACAGAATGGAGGTGTGTGAAGACAGAATGGAGGTGTGTGAAGTCATAGATGGTGGTGTGTGAAATCATAGAATGGAGGAGTGTGAAGTCATAGAGTGGAGGTGAGTGAAGTCACAGATTCGAGGTCTGTGATGTCATAGAATGGAGGTGTGTGAAGTCAGAATGGTGGTGTGTGAAATCATAGAATGGAGATGTGTGAACTCATAGAATGGAGTTGTGTGACGTCACAATGTATGTGTGTGAAGTCATAGAATGGAGATGTCTGAAGTCACAGAATGGAGGTTTGTGAAGTCATAAAATGAAGGTGTGTGAAGTCAGAATGGAGGTGTGTGAAGTCACAGAATGGAGGTGTGTCAACTCAGAAATGAGGTGTGTGAAGTCGTAGAACGGAGGTGTGTCAAGTCATAGAATGGAAGTGTGTGAAATCATAGAATGGAGGTGTGTGAAGTCACAGAATTGAGGTGTGTGAAGTCAGAATGGAGGTGTGTGAAGTCAGAATGGAGGTGTGTGAAGTCATAGAATGGAGGTGTGTGAAGTCATACAATGGAGGTCTCTGAACTCAGAATGGAGGTTTGTGAAGTCATAGAATGGAGGTGTGTGAACTCAGTATGGAGGTGTGTGAAGTCACAGAATGGAGGTGTGTGAAGTCATAGAATGGAGGTGTGTGAAGTCATAGAAAGGAGGTGTGTGAACTCAGAAGGGAGGTGTGTGAAGTCACAGAATGGAGGTTTGTGAAGTCACAGAATGGAGGTTTGTGAAGTCACAGAATGGAGGTGTGTGAAGTCACAGAATGGAGGTGTGTGAACTCAGAATGTAGGTGTTTGAAGCCACAGAATGGAGGTGCGTGAAGTCATAGAATGGAAGTGTGTGAAGTCATAGAAAGGAGGTGTGTGAACTCAGAATGGAGGTGTGTGAAGTCACGGAATGGAGGTTTGTGAAGTCATAGAATGGAGGTGTGTGAAGTCAGAGAATGGATGTTTCTGAAGTAAGAATGAAGGTGTGTAAAGTCATAGAATGGAGGTGTGTGAAGTCAAATTGGAGGTGTGTGAACTCATAGAATGGAGGTGTGTGAACTCATAGAATGGAGGTTTGTGAAGTCATGGAATGGCGGTGTGTGAAGTCAAAGAATGGAGGTGTGTGAAGTGAAACAATAGAGGTGTGTGAAGTCACAGAATGGAGGTGTGTGAAGTCACAGATTGGAAGTGTGTGAAGTCAAAACGGAGGTGTGTGAAGTCACAGAATGGAGGTGTGTTAAGTCAAAGAATGGATGTGTGTGAAGTCAAAAAGGTGGTGTGTGAAGTCACAGAATGGAGGTGTGTGAATTTATAGAATGGAGCTGTGTGAAGTCAGAATGGAGGTGTGTGAAATCACAGAATGGAGGTGTGTCAACTCAGAAATGAGGTGTGTGAAATCATAGAACGGAGGTGTGTGAAGTCATAGAATGGAGGTGTGTGAAATCATAGAATGGAGGTGTGTGAAGTCATACAATGGAGGTCTCTGAACTCAGAATGGAGGTTTGTGAAGTCACAGAAAGGAGGTGTGTGAAGTCACAGAATGGATGTTTGTGAAGTCATAAAATGAAGGTGTGTGAAGTCAGAATGGAGGTGTGTGAAGTCACAGAATGTAGGTGTGTGAACTCAGAATGGAGGTGTGTGAAGTCATACATGGAGGTGTGTGAAGTCATAGTATGGAGGTGTGTGAAGTCAAAATGGACTTGTGTGACGTCATAGAATGGTGGTTTTTGATGTCAAAGAATGGAGGTGTGTGAAGTCACAGAATGGAGGTGTGTGAAGTCATGGAATGGAGGTGTGTAAAGTCATAGAATTGAGGTGTTTGAAGTCATAGAATGGAGGTGTGTGGAGTCACAGAATGGAGGTGCGTGAAGTCAGAATGGAGGTGTGTGAACTGATAGACTGAGGTGGGTGAAGTCATAGAAAGGAGGTGTGGGAAATCATAGAATGGAGGAGTGTGAAGTCATAGAATGGAGGTGTCAGAAGTCACAGAATGGAGGTTTGTGAAGTCATAAAATGAAGGTGTGTGAAGTCAGAATGGAGGTGTGTGAAGTCACAGAATGGAGGTGTGTGAACTCAGAATGGAGGTGTGTGAAGTCATAGATGGAGGTGTGTGAAATCATAGTATGGAGGTGTGTGAAATCACAGAATGGAGTTTTGTGAAGTCACAGATTGGAAGTGTGTGAAGTCAAAACGGAGGTGGGTGAAGTCACAGAATGGAGGTGTGTGAAGTCACAGAATGGAGGTGTGTGAAGTCAAAAAGGTCGTGTGTGAAGTGACAGAATGAAGGTGTGTGAATTCATAGAATGGAGCTTTGTGAAGTCAGAATGTAGGTTTGTGAAGTCAGAATGGAGGGGTGTGAAGTTAGAATGGAAGTGTGTGAAGTCACAGAATGGAGGTGTGTGAAGTCATAGAATGGAGGTTTGTGAAATCATAGAATGGAGGTGAGTGAAGTCAGAATGGAGGTGTGTCAAGTCACAGAATTGAGGTGTGTGAAGTCACAGAATGGAGGTTTGTGAAGTCAGAATGAAGGTGTGTGAAGTCACAGAAAGGAGGTGTGTGAAGTCACAGAATGGAGGTGTGTGAAGTCATAGACTGGGGTGTGTGAAGTCATAGAAAGGAGGTGTGGGAAGTCATAGAATGGAGGAGTGTGAAGTCATAGAGTGGAGGTGAGTGAAGTCACAGATTGGAGGTGTGTGAAGTCACAGAATGGAGGTGTGTGAACTCAGAATGGAGGTGGGTGAAGTCACAGAATGGAGGTGTGTGAAGTCATAGTATGGAGGTGTGTGAAATCACAGAATGGAGTTTTGTGAAGTCACAGAATGGAGCTGTGTGAAGTCAGAACGGAGGTGTGTGAAGTCACAGAATGGAGGTGTGTGAACTCAAAATGGAGGTGTGTGAAGTCACAGAATGGAGGTGTGTGAAGTCATAGAATGGAAGTGTGTGAAGTCATAGAATGGAGGTGTGTGAAGTCAGAATGGACATGTGTGAAGTCACAGAATTGAGGTGTGTGAACCCAGAATGGAGGTGTGTGAAGTCACAGAATGGAGGTTTGTGAAGTCATACAATGGGGGTGTGTGAAGTCATAGAATGGATGTTTCTAAAGTAAGAATTAAGGTGTGTGAAGTCATAGAATGGAGGTGTGTGAAGTCAAAATGGAGGTGTGTGAACTCATAGAATGGTGGTGTGTGAACTCATAGAAAGGTGGTGTATGAAGTCATGGAATGGAGGTGTGTGAAGTCACAGAATGGAGGTGTGTGAAGTCATAGAATGGAGGTGTGTGAAGTCATAAAATGGAGGTGTGTGAACTCATAGAATGGAGGTGTGTGAAGTCACAATGGAGCTGTGTGAAGTCATAGAATCGTGGTTTTCGATGTCAACGAATGGAGGTGTGTGAAGTCATAGAATGGAGGTGTGTGAAGTCAGATTGGAAGTGTGTGAAATCACAGAATGGAGCTGTGTCAACTCAGAAATGAGGTGTGTGAAGTCATAGAATTGAAGTGTGTGAAATCATAGAATGGAGGTCTGTGAACTCAGAATGGGGGTTTGTGAAGTCATAGAATGGAGGTGTGTGAACTCAGAATGGAGGTGTGTGAAGTCACAGAATGGAGGTGTGTGAAGTCATACAATGGAGGTGTGTGCAGTCATAGAATGGAAGTGTGTGAAGTGATAGAATGGAGGTTTGTGAACTCAGAATGGGGGTTTGTGAAGTCATAGAATGGAGGTGTGTGAACTCAGAATGGAAGTGTGTGAAGTCACAGAATGGAGGTGTGTGAAGTCACAGAATGGAGGTGTGTGAAATCACAGAATGGAGGTGTGTGAATTCATAGAATGGAGGTGTGTGAAGTCATAGGATCGAGGTGTGTGAAGTCACAGAATGGAGGTTTGTGAAGTCACAGAATGGAGGTGTGTGAAGTCAGAGAATGGAGGTGTGTGAACTCAGAATGGAGGTGTATGAAGCCACAGAATGGAGGTGTGTGAAGTCATAGAATGGATGTGTGTGAAGTCATAGAATGGAGGTGTGTGAAGGCAGAATGGAGGTGTGTGAAGTCACAGAATGGAGGTGTGTGAACTCTGAATGGAGGTGTGTGAAGTCACAGAATGGAGGTTTGTGAAGTCATAGAATGGAGGTGTGTGAAGTCAGAGAATGGATGTTTCTGAAGTAAGAATGAAGGTGTGTGAAGTCATAGAATGGAGGTGTGTGAAGTCAAATTGGAGGTGTGTGAACTCATAGAATGGAGGTGTGTGAATGTTTATGAAATTTAACAATAAGGAGCACACAAATATCAACTCCTTAGGGACACAACAATGGCAATACTCAGAGGAAAATTTATAGCGCTGAGTGCCTACAACAGCAAGTTGGAAAAATGGCAAACCAACTAGTTAATGTCTCACCTTAACCTCCTGGAAAAAGAGCAACAAACCAACCCTAACCCATTAGGAGAAAGCAAATTATTAAAATGAAAGCAGAATTAAATGATTTGGAATAAAAAAATCTATAGAAAGAATCAACAAAACAAGGAGTTGGTTCTTTGAAAGAATTAACAAAATTGACAACCCCTTAGCAAATCTTACCAAAAAAAGAAGAGAGCATATTGAAATGAATAAAATCGCAGATGAAAATGGAAATATCACGACAGAAGTTACCAAGATCCACAATATCATGACGAATACTTCTCAAACCTTTACGCCAACAAATTTGAGAATCTAGAACGAATGGATGAATTCCTAGACAATATTAACATACCGACAGTGAACCCAGAAGAGCTAAACCAACTCAACAGGATTATTTCACGCTCTGAAATAGAAATGGAAATTAGACAACTTCCACCTAAAAAGAGTCCAGTGCCAGATGGATTCACAGCTGAATTGTATAAGGTCTTCAAAGCAGAGCTCCTCAAGCTCTTCAACGAAATTGAAAATGAAGATTCTTTACCAAACTCACTCTGTGAAGCCAGTGTATCCCTCATCCCCAAACCAGACAGAGATTCATCAAAGAAAGAGAACTATAGACCCATTTCTTTGATGAACATCGATGCAAAACTTCTCAACAAAATACTGGCCAACCGTCTACAACAACTCATCAAAAAAATTATACACTATGATCAAACTGGATTCATCACAGGGAGGCAAAGCTGGTTCAACATACACAAATGAATTAATATAATTCGACACATCAACAGGAGCAAGGACAAAAATCACATGATTTTCTCAATAGATGCGGAAAAGGCATTTGACAAGATCCAAAACCCCTTTATGTTAAAAGATGTGGAGAAACTAGGAATCCATGGAACATTTCTCAATGTAATAAAGGCTGTGTATGAGAAACCCACTGCTAGAATTATACTTAATGGTGAAAACCTAAAGCCATTCCCTCTAAAATCAGGAACGAGACAAGGATGCCCACTCTCTCCACTCCTTTTTAACATAGTACTAGAATTCCTAGGCAGTGCAATAAGGCAAGAAGCAAGCATAAAGGGGATCCAAGTAGGGAAAGAGGAAATAAAACTATCCCTCTTTGCAGATGACATGATTCTGTATTTAAAGAATCGTATAGACTCTACTCCCAAGCTTCTTGAGCTGATTCAAAGCTTTGGAAGAGTAGCAGGCCATAAAATGAACCATCACAAATCAACTGCCTTCCTTTACGCCAACAGTGAGAGGAATGAGGCAATAATAAGGAAAGAAACTCCTTTCACAGTAGCCTCAAAGAAAATAAAGTACCTAGGAATTAGCTTAACTAAGAATGTAAAGGACTGTTTAGATGAAAAGTTTAAAACCCTAAAAAAGGAAATTAAAGCAGTACTAAGGAAATGGAAATACCTCCCATACTCCTGGATTGGAAGAATCAACCTTGTGAAAATGACAATCTTGCCAAGGGCTATCTACCAATTCAGTGCAATACCCATCAACATACCAATGTCATTCTTTAAAGAAATAGAAGAGGCAATTCAAAATTTCATATGGAATAATAAAAGACCCGTATAGCAAAAACACTTCTTAGCAGAAAGAACAGAGCTGGAGGAATTTCAATTCCAAACTTTAGACTCTATTACAGAGCTATAATTCTCAAAACAGCTTGGTACTGGCACAAGAACAGGCCTGAAGTCCAATGGAATAGAACTGCGGACCCAGATATTAAACCACAGACCTATGGCCACCTAATCTTTGACCAGGGAGCCAAAAAAATAGAATGGAAGAAAGATAGCCTCTTCAACAAGTTGTGCTGGCAGAACTGGTTAAGCACCTGCAGAAAACTAAAGGTGGGTCCTTCTTTGTCACCTTGCACTAGAATTAACTCCAAATGGATCAAAGACCTGGAGGTAAAAGCTGACACACTGAAAAGTTTACAGGAAGGAATAGGAGATACACTAGGCCTCCTTGGCACAGGTCGAATCTTTCTTAATAAGGACCAAGAGTCACAACAAATCAGAGAAAGGCTGGATAAGTGGGACTGCATTAAACTGCAGAGCTTTTGTATGGCAACGGATATAGCTAGTAAACTAACCAGGAAGCCTACAGAGTGGGAGAAGATCTTCACCAACCAAACAACGGACAAAGGCCTCATATCTAAAATATATCAACAACTCAAAAAATTGAATCACTCCAAAACTAACCTCCAAAGTAACACCCATCCCATTAAAAATGGGCCAAAGGATTAAAGAGAGTCTTCTCTGAAGAAGAAACAGAAATGGCCTATAGACACATGAAGAAATGCTACACATCTCTGGTCATAAAAGAAATGCCAATCAAAACAGCTCTAAGATTCAACCTCACTCCAGTTAGAATGTCCAGGATCAGGAAAACGAATGACAACAGATGCTGGAGGGGATGTGGCCAGGAGGGATCATCCTACACTGTTGGTGGGAGTGCAAACTCGTTCAACCACTGTGGAAAGCAGTGTGGCAGTGCCTCAAAAGGCTAAATATAGAACTCCCCTATAACCCAGCAATTCCACTACTTGGCATTTACCCAACAATCCAGAAGCAAGGGCATACTAATCCCACTAGCACAACAATGTTCATTGCAGCACTATTCACCATAGCAAAGATATGGAACCAACCCAGATGTCCCTCAGTTGATGAGTGGATCTACAAGTTGTGGTATTTGTACACAATGGAATTCTATGCTGCTGTCAGAAAGAATGACATCGCCCCATTTGTTAGGAAATGGAAAGACTTAGAACAAATCATATTAAGTGAAGTAAGCCAGACTCAAAGAAACTTAGGCTCAGTGGTTTCCCTCATTCGTCATAATCAGTAGAAACCTTGGGCTCTACTAGCAGAGATTTGCAATAGAGCAAAAGGCCATATATAAGGCCATATAATGTGAAGTTAATTGAAAGGACCTCCAGGATATTGAAACAAAAGCCACATAATGAATGATTGTTGTCCTTAATGTACTATGTTGTCTCTCACCTCCTTTGCTGTCCCTCGGTTATCCGATATTGGTATGGTATCTCACTTTGTTATCTGATATACTGAATTTATTTGTATTTGTATATTTGAAATTTGAAAGGGAAGGGGGGAAAACCAAGACGGGTGGGGGGTGTGGGGCTGGAGGGAAATGGGTACCAAGACATGTGAAAGTGTATCAATGTATGTGAATTAATGCACCTTCTATCTGGCAAATATCATGTAACCCTTTTACTAATTACAATAAAATGAATTTTAAAAAAAAGAAAGTTGTAGTGTGTGGGGAGGATGATGGGGTCAAATACATTTCTTCTTAGAAATATACCTCATCTGGTTGCCCTGGATTTTCCTGGCCTTCTTCTTAGAGAAAGTTCTGTTATACTGGATTTGTGGCTGGGCAATGATCTAGCATGTACATCTTCGATTAAGACAGCCACAATTTCCATGCCTGAGACTCGAGTTTCCTGACCTTTGGCAACAGCACAGCAACAACTTTCTTCCTCCTGAGCCACAGGCCAAGTGAGCTGGCTTGAGTTGGTTGTTAGTTACAGTGGCTTGGTTACCAGGGTTCCATAATCTGTTCCATTGTGAGGGAGGCAGGGTCACCTTTCAGAGCCCAATGACCAAAGATCCTTGCTCACAGAAGACCTCACCAAAGACATACTGGAGGCTGAATCTCTCCTCCAGTCTCACAATATACATGTGGATGTAGTAAACAGCACACCTTATTTGTCCAATCCCAATGTCTTCCACTAGGCCCAACTACCAGTCAGGTCTCAGGCTCAAGGAGCCTTTCTTAGGTAAGATCCAAACTTAAGGGTCAATATTGCCCTCATCCTTTACAAAACATTTGCTTCACAGTGCCTTCTCTGCCTGCATTTTGCCCCTTGTCGAATTTTTTTTTGTTTTTGCTAGTCTTGGGACTTGACCTCAGAGTGTGAACATTGTTCTTGGGCTTTCTTTAGGCTTTAGCTGTCCCACCGAGCCACAGCACCACTTGGAGCGTTTTCTATGTATGTGGTAATGAGGAATCAAACCTGAGTCTTTTTGCGTGGTAGCCAAGGACTCTACCACTAGGTCAAACACACAGGGCATCTTGCACATATTTTGACGTCAACCTACTATGATATACTAGGATATTATTAGGTTTCTGTATCCTAATCACTTTTTTCCTGATGATTAGCTTTGCTGTCATGTGTAAAAAATGCAGAGGGAAGAACACAGAAGAATTAGTGAAATTAAAAAAAAGCATTACACACATAGATAAGTGTTCATTCTTTGTAGGAGAAAGGATATTTTGATATGATGATGATGACTTTATAATTACTATGTCAGGGTTGAGAGTTTGCATAGTGGTAGAGTGCTTGCGTAGCATCCATGAAGATCTGGGTTTGATTGCTCAGTATCACATAGATAGAAAATCTAGATGTGGCACTGTGGCTCAAGTGGCAGAGGGCTAGACTTGAGAAAACCCGAGGACAGTGCTCAGGCCCTGAATTCAAGCCCCAAGACTGGCAGAAAGATAAAAGAAAATAAAAATGCTTTTTACGAGCTAATTCACTCACAGCATTTGCTTCTGAAATCTTCGCTTCTGCATCTTGTGAAATACCCCTTTCCCTCAACGTAGACAAGAAAAACAGATCCATCCCATGGTTCACTGTGAGGCCACTGGTTGGGGTAAGAGCTAGTCGTGCAGCAACACATAAGTTTTATTCTAATACTTTCCAAACTTTGTACTCAAATATGCTACTTACTTACCAACTTAGGTCAGTTATCCTTATGCATACCTTTTCTTCATTACTACAATATTCTTACACTCCTGCGTTAATCCTCTTGAACCTCCCCTGACCTCTCTCATTATTTTTTTTCTATCTCTGGACCTCTGCTCGTCTTTCAACCCTTATACTGCACGGATCTACACTTGATGGCTGTTGAGCAATATTGTATATGCAGGTGGTTAATTATTCTCTAGGCTCAGAGGGACATAAAGACAATAGAGATTGGATTGAGAGGCTTATTGATTTGGGTATAAATCGCGTATCAGTGGTTGTATTAGACTGGTTTGTAAGTGCACAAAATAAAGAGTGATAATACCAATCAAAACTTGTGAACATCTAGTGTCTGCCAGCTACAGAGGTCTAGGTTGATTATATCTGAAAAACTATAATCGTATTTAGTAGTAATCTTGCTCCCATTTTCAAATGGGCAGAACAAGAAACTCAAGAAAAATGTCAAATCAAGAAACAACATCCCCCACCCAATGTAAACAGACAATGGAACAGTCACTGGCAAACCTAGAGGAGAGACTTCCAAGTGCTACACAAATGCAATTGATAAACATCATTAATGGAAAATGTGAAAATATAAAGAAAGAGATAATGGAGGAAGCCATAGCTGAACAAGAGGAAAGCATAAACAAGGTGATAAGTGAAGAAGAAGAAGCCATAAAGGAGGCCTTAATAAAGGTTTTTCAAAGAAAGATGGATGAATTCATAGAATCCACAAATAAAAACGTTACCAAACTCCAACAAATGTCCAAAGAAAATAAAGCTAACCACTCAAAAGGAAATCAAGGAGATAAAGAAATCCATACATTATCTAAAACAGGAGATGCAAGGCATCAAAAATGAGCAATTAGAAGCAAGGGAGATGAAAAATAATGTAGATAGTTTTGATAGCAAGATAGACAATGCAGAGGAGAGAATTTCCGGGGCTGAAGATAATTTAGCTATTATATAGAAAGAACATAAAATGAGTCAATCCAAATCTAGGAAATAGGAGAGAGCGCTTCAAGAGGTCCAAAATGCAATTAGAATTAGGAAGCCTAATTTAAGGCTAGTTGGTATTGAGGAGGGTGTGGAGAAAGAGGTCAATGGTATTGGAAATATACTTCAGGGAATCATCTCAGAGAATTTCCCAAATATCCAGAAGGGCAGGCCCATCCAGATACGAGAAGCTTTTAGAACCCCAAACAGACCTGACCAGAAAAGAACATCCCACCACCAAATTGTGATCCGAACTGGATCAACAGAAACGAAAGAAAAGATCCTAAAGGCAGCCAGGGAAAAGGGATCAGTAACCTATAAAGGCAAACCAATCAGAATAACCAAAGATTTCTCAGCAGAGACCATGCTAGCACGAAGTGACTGGAAGCATATATGTCATGCCCTTAAATCAAATAACTACCAACCAAGAATACTGTAGCCAGCTAAGCTCTTATTCATAACTGAGGGAACAATAAAAACGTTCCATTCCAGGGAAAAGCTGCAACAATATGTTGAAACAAAACCAACGCTACAGATAATTCTCAAAGATGCTCTATACATAGAAAACCAAAATAAATGCAACATAGGGAAAGAAATGGCACCTAAACAGCATACCATCTAAGGACCACAAGAACTGTCAAGACACGGTCTCTACTAAAAGCTTTTAAAAATGGTAGGAACTAATAAATATCTCTCAATCCTAACTCTCAATATCAATGGACTTAACTCTCCAATTAAACGGCATAGGCTGTCTAGTTGGATCAAAAAGCAAGAGCCATTGTTCTGCTGTCTTCAAGAGACACATCTTATCCAAAAACATTCGTCTTTTGAAAGTGAGAGGTTGGAATAAACTCTATCAAGCTAACTGCCCCCATAAACAGGCTGGAGTTGCCAACCTCATATCAGATAAAATAGACTTCAAACTAAAATTAGTAAGAAAAGACAAAGAAGGTTACTACATACTACTAAAGGGATCTTTCCTCCAGGAAGACATAACGATCCTAAATATTTACACACCCTTTTGAAGATTCTCAAAAGATTGAAGATTCTGCCAGTGTAATTAGATTCCGGCATTGATATTAAATAATTCAATGAGTAGGGATTTATATTTGAAATATCTCTGTTGACAAAATCTAACACACATTTGCTCAGTATTTGCTTTTGATTTCCCAAGAAGTTCAGTACAAGCCAACATGTGTGGCATATATCGACTGGGAGAAATGATTCAGAATATGTGACTCATTTGAACAGGAGTCAGTGAAAAGATACAGAAGCAGGATACCCATATTGTGATAATTTGTATCTTTTGCTTATTTTGTGTTTGTTATTATTTCCATTTGTAGTGTACATTTCTAGGTAAAAACTTTTAAAATGTTTCCAAACAATTTGTTATTTCAACAGCAAAAAAAGGCATTTATATGCCTGATAAAATTCACAGATTCCAAATTTTTCCATATTATTTTTTGTTTTTTGTTTTTTTTTTTGGTGGGTCATAGATCTTGAACTCACCTGGGCACTATCCCTGAGCTCTTCAGCTCCAGGCCACCACCTTACCCTGGAGCCAAGCCCCACTTCCCATTTTCTAAAAGTAAATTGGAGATAAGAGTCTCAGGTCTTTTTGTGCCAGGATGGCTTTAAACCTTGATCCTCAGATCTCAGCCTCCTGAGTAACTAGGATTATAGAAGTGAGCCACCACCCCATCATGCTCAGCTTTCTGGTTTTTTTAAAACAAGCCCTTTTTCTGGAACTCGGTCTGAGCACTGTCCTTCAGCTTTCCTCAAGCCTAGTGATCTTCTACTTGAGCCACAGCACTACTTCTGGTTTTTTCTGTGTATGTGGTACTGCGGAATTGAACCTTCGTCTTCATACAAGCACTCTACAACTATGCCAAACTCCCAGCCCCTCCACATTAGTTTTTATGATAGATCTTTCCATGCATCCAGGTTGGCAAGAAATCCTTCTTGAGTTTCCCAAGATCAGGGAGTATAGGTGTGTCCCATCCTGTGTGGCTACATAAGCATTGTTTAGGGTACAGTTCTCTCTTCATTCTACCCATCTAGAGCAATTTTCATCTTCCATGTATAATCATTAAACATTCAGCTCCTGTTCCTCTCTACTCCATTCTCTGGAACCATCGTGCTTTTTGGCTCTAAGGGTTTGTTGATCCTTGGAAGCTCTGGAAGGGAAAACATACCCTAGCTCTTCCTTTATGACTGCGGTATTTTTAGTTTACTGTAATCAAGATTCATCTGTAAAATATAGTAAAATGTTCTTCCTTTTCAATGCATTGTTTTGCATATTTCTATCTTTGGATTATTATTAATAGTTGTGAATGGATTCTCCACATATTTGTTCTAGTCTCTGCTTTCTCTTCCGTTAGGTACAAATCTAGAAATAGAAGTGTTGGACCATGTTTCTATGTAATTCTATATTTAGTACTTTTTTAGCACTCTCCACGCAATTTTTGATTGTTTTATATTCCTTGAAGAACTATTCCAAAGTTCTACTTCTTCTCACTACCTTCCCAGTAATAGTTAGACTTTGAAAGCTATTTTTTGTATGTGTGTGTGTGTGTTTGTGTGTGTGTATGTGGATCTTTTTGTTTAAAACTATATATATATTAACATATTTAAAGCAATGATTTCATTGTAATTTTAATTTTTCTCATGACTGTTAATATTGAACTTCTTTCTACATTTTGAACTACTATTTCTATATATTCTTTTTAGAAAATCCTCTCCAATCTCCAATTTTTTCCCTTTTTTTGTGGGGTCTTGGGGAAAGTCATGGGGCTTGGACCTTGGGCAGTGAGCTCTTTATTTTAAGGCTATTGTCCTACCCTGAGTATTGCCCCTCAGTTCTTCTGCTCACAGCTCCCTACCCCTCTTCCCATTATATACAGAACAAAGGTCATCCTCAGTCTTTTTGAAAAAGTAAAACATACAGTAAATTTGTAGTACAAAACAGCAAGAAATAAATTTCTTGCCAGGTGCAGTGACTTATACCTGTAATCCTAGCTACTCAGATATCAGGCTGATATCTAAAGATTTGGTTCAAAGCTAGCCTGGGCATTAGAAAGTCTATGAGACTCTCATCTACAGTCAACCACTAGAATATGGGAAATGGCACTGTGGCTTCATAGGTAGGGTGATAGCCTTGAGTTGAAGAGCTCAGGAACAGTGCCCAGGCCCAGAGTTCAAGCCTTACAAATCCCCCAGCCAAAAAAAAGAAAAAAAAAGTTTCTTCCCCAAGTGATTATTATGCCAGACATAGAACATTAACATTCTGGGTGTACTTCACAGTATTATTACTTGATACCCTAAGATTTTGCAATATTCTCACAGTACCAGCATATGTCATCATATAATGTAGTTCCTTTTCAATGGAATAATTCCATTTATAACCTAAATCTACTCCCCCGACTTATTTTTGTCTATACCACAGTTGCTCTACCATGATATGCCACAAGCCATTAAACATTTTATGGTGGGTAATTGGAAAGGAGTCTCATGGAATTTTATGCCAGGCTGGCTTTGAACCATGGTCCTCAGATCTCAGTCTCCTGAGTAGCTAGGATGACTGGCGTGAGCCACCAACACCTGGCTTGCCTTTTTATTTTTTTTGGGTCTTGGGACTTGAACTCTGGGCCTAGGCACCATCCCCAAGCTTTTCAGGTCAATATTTCATGTAAGTCTAAACATTTAAGTAAAGGAATACAATTCCAACAAAAAAAAGAATAAAATTCCAGACATGGTGTGTTTATAACTCAGTGCTAATTACTTGATGAAAATGTGCCATTCCAGAAGCTGGTGTCATTTGATGATGTAGCTGTGGATTTCAGCTGGGAGGAGTGGCAGCATCTGGACAATGCTCAGAGGACCCTGCACCGAGATGTAATGCTGGAGACCTACAGCAACCTGGTGTCCTTAGGTGAGCAAAAGTCAAATTCACTTGCAAGGCCAAGTGCCTTGTTATTTTGCAGATACGTGAATGTTTATCAAACTTTCAATACTATTTAAATGAAAGATTCCAGGCCCTGAGAAGTATCATTACTTTCTAAAGAAAACCTAAGGTAATTTTGTACTCATTCTTCAGGATACCTTCAGGATACTTTGAAAACAGTTCTAAATTATGTTTCCTCTAATGGAGACGACATTCCAAACTTACACAGGAATTGTAAGTGGATAAACAATCCAGAATAGAATATATATCATTATTGGAAATAGGATCTACAAATCACTAAACAGTGAGTTTATAATGGAAACCTGGTACTAGGTGCAATGTTTCATGCCTGTAATCTTAAAATATTCAGGAGGAAGAAATCTAAGAATTCTAATTTGAAGCCAGCAATGGCATAAAAATTGCCATGAAACTCTATAACTCTAAGTAACCCCTCAAAAATGTTAGTGGAGTGTCAAAAGTTTGACTTTGTGGTTGAGTGCTTTCTTAGCATGCATGAAGACCTATGCATGTAAGTGGAGCTGGGACTCAAACTGGTATTTTTCTAGCCTTGAGCAAGACAGCTAAGTTTATGCCATACAAAATGAATCCAGAGCTGGGGAAAAGTCAACCATGGAGCCAGTGAGAAATGAGAAAAAAGATTTAATAGATAGCTTGTGAGTAGGATGTCTGCGAACTTAAAGCAATGATGACACAGCATAAGCAATAATTCTCTACTGTTTCTAATTTACAGGGCCCTGTGTTCCCAAACCTGTATTAATTGACAAGCTAGAGCACTGTGCAGAACTCTGGATAGGAAATTCCTCTGACAAGAATATCACAGGTGAGTGAATGCATCTTCATATTGATGTTGGAGCCTGAGCCCCATTGGTAAGTTCATGTTGTGATGTACTGAGCAATAATATTCTTAGTTACCCTAAATCCTGTGTGGAACCTATGGAATTCTTTGTGAATGAATCAAGAATCATTTTCTTTTCCCAACCCTATGCCTGGTCTCAGGGCCTGAGCATGGTCCTTGGGATTTCTCAAGGCTAGCTCTCTACTTCTTGAGTCATAGCACCAATTCTGGCTTTTTCTTTGTATGTAGTACCAAGGAACTGAACCAGGTCTTTGTGCATGCTAGCCCAAACCCTCGGCACCAAGAATCATAGAGTGATATGACGAATTCTATGTGGCAGTAGAGTTAAAGTTAGATTTCTCTGTAGAAATCACTGTGAAACAAAATAAAATGAGAAAGCCATGAGCCCGTGTCTCATGCCTGTTATCCTAGCTACTTAGGAGGCTGAGATCTGAGGATCAAGGTTCAAAGACTGACCTATCACAAAAACACCTTAGACTCTTCTTTCCAATGAACCAATAGAAAATGAGAAGTGGGGTTGAGGCTAAAGACATAGGGCAGTAGCCTTGAGCTGAAGAGCTCAGGAAGAACAGCCAGGTCTAGAATTCAAGTCCCATGACCGCAAAACAAGAAAGAAAGAAAGAAAGAAAGAAAGAAAGAAAGAAAGAAAGAAAGAAAGAAGAAAGAGGGAAGAAAGAGGGAAGGAAAGGAAGAAAGAAAGAAAGAAAGAATGAATGATATTTCATTTCTTTAAAACTAAGACTATAAATGATTGAGCAAACAAGGAATAAGTCAGGGCATTATTCTCTGATAAGGATAATATCTTTATGCTGGTAGGAAGAGACTGGTATTCAGAACCAGACCTTTCAACCAGAAATTGAGCCTAGTGGTAGAGTGCTTGCCTAGCATGCACAAAGACACAGGTTTTATTCCTTATTACCACATACATAGAAAAAGCCAGAAGTAATGACTTCATTGGTAGGGTTCTAGTCTTGAGAAAACCCAAGGACAGTGGTTAGGTCCTAAGTTCAAACCCAGGAATGGAAGGAAAAAAAAACAACAAAGTTTCAATCAACATAAGAAAATTAACCAGACAATGAGCTGGGGATTTTCTGGTCTTCCATGGTACTGAGGGACAGGAGTGTTAGAAAAGGAATTTTTATAAGACTTCAAATGGAAAGAAACAAATTTCAAAATTCCCACAAATACCTAAATTGAGACTTTAGTGAGAAGTTGTAACTGAAGGGATATAGGTGTAAGTCCTTACTCTCAAGAATCGTTCTTGCTTGGATCAAAGGCAAACAGACATATAAACCAAACTTGTGGCCGCTGAATCTAGAAAAAATTCGTGTTCCTCACTTAAAGGTTAATAAGCAAACAGCATTGAAACTGGGTAAGGTAATCCTATCTGCTACTCAGGACCTGAGACTCTTATCTGCAGTTAACTCTAGAAAACAGGAAGTGGGTCTGTAGCTCAAGGATAGGGGTTATAGTCTTCTGCTGAATTGTTCAGGGACAGGGCCGAAGCCTATGAACTACAAAAAAAAGAAAAGAAAAGAAAAGAAAGTTTTAAAAAGATGCAAAACAGCACAATATTTAGATTATTTCTCAATATAATAAATAGGAATGACTTTTTAGTCTGTGGAAGGAAACTCAGGTTGTGTCACAGAACCAACACAAGATAAAACCCTTAATGAATGTAGCAAATGTTCAGTCTTTTCCCCAGAAGGCACAAGTCAAGATTTATCACTAAACACCCACAGGATAGAATCCTATGAATAAATGAAAGGGAAATTTTTTTGAAGAACTCATAGTTGAGTTTGCATGATACCACACAGACACAGGATAAAAATCGTATGAATATAAGAATATGAAAAATCCATCATGAACGCATGAGTAAGTATAAAATGCACATAGGAGAGAAAAACCTTATGAATATTACAAATGTGGAAAGTGTTTGACCTGGAAGGCATACTTCTGTGTTCATCCCAAACCTGATTCCCATAGAAGAAAAGAAAACTAATGAATAGAACAAATGTGCAATGACTTTTAATCAGAAGTCAGTCTTCAGTACATTTCAGAACATACACAATAGAGAAATTCTGAGTAATGAAAAACATTTAGCTATATATAGAATCTCTGTATATGGGAGCATTAGGGTAAGTCTTCTAAACAAAGTCAACCTTCAGCAAGCATTAAGAGCACTCACAGAAGAAATAATAGCATGTAGGAAAACCTTTGTCAGAAACCTCTAAAAGCTGACTGTGTGGCTTAGTGGTAGAGTGCTAACCTATCAAGGATGAAGGCCTGGGTTAGATTCCTCAATACTACGTGAAAAGAGCAAGCCAGAATCAGCACTGTGGTTCAAATGGTAGAGTGCTAACCTTGAGCAAAGTGGCTCAGGCCCTGAGTTCAAGCCTAAGGATTGGAGAGAGAGAGAGAGAGAGAGAGAGAGAGAGAGAGAGAGAGAGAGAGAGAGAGAGAGAGAGAGAGAGAGAGAGACAGAAAGAGAGAGAGAAAGAGAGAAAAGAGAGAGAAAGAGAGAGAAACAGGAACTTCTAAATTTTACAGAGATAGAGAAGGAGAGAGAGAAGGAGACAGAAACTAATTTCTAAACTTTACAGTCTTTCTATTTCCTTACAAATTCGTCTATGTCATTCTTTCTGACAGAAGCGCAGAATTCCATTGTGTAAAAATACCATATTTGATCTACTCATCAACTGACGGGCATCTGGGTTGGTTCCATACCTTTGCTATAGTAAATAGTGCTGTGATAAATGTTATTGTTCTAGTGAATTAATATGTCCTATCTGGACGATTGGCAAGTAGTGAAATTGCTGGATCACAGGGGAGCTCTATGTTTAGTCTTTTTGGGATACTGCCATAGTGCTTTCCATAGTGGTTGAACGAGTTTGCAATCCCACCAGCAGAGTAGTAGTGATCCCTCCTGGCCACATCCCCTCCAGCATACGTTATTAGATTTCTGGATCTTGGCCACTCTAACTGGAGTGAGGAGGAAAAGGGAAAGAGGAACTGAAACTTTCTCTCCTTACAGATGACATGATTCTGTATTTAAAGAACCCTATAGACTCTACTCCAAAGCTGCTTGAGCTGATATAAACCTTTGGTAAGGTAGCAGGGTATAAAATTAACCCTCAATGTCAACTGCCTTCCTATATGTCAACAAATGAGAGGAATGAGGCAAGAATCAGGATAGCAACTCATTTTGCTATCAAAGAAAATAAAATACCTAGGAATTAACTTAGAATGTAAAGCACCTTTTTGATGGAACTATAAACTCTGGAGAAGGCCATTAACGCAGAACTGAGGAAATGCAAAAACCTATGCTCCTGGTTTGGAAGAAGTAATATTGTAAAAATGGCAATCTTGATAAGGACTATCTACAAATTCAGTGCAATATTCATCAAGATCCCAATGTCATTCTTTAAAGAAACAGAAGAGGAAATCCAAAATTTCACTTGGAATAATAAAAGACCCCTTGTAGTCTGTCTTCTTGCATGATACATAATGTTTAATCTCACCTTCTCCACCCAAATCTCACCTTTCTCATTGAGACATAGGTGGCCCTGTTTACTAGCAGCAAAGGCTCAAACGCGCAGTTTCAGGTGTCAACACTGCCTCTGTTACTGGGTAGATCCAACTCTGTCATCGATTCTGAGGTCTGCTCTGGGAGTCTTGGTCACAAGTTGTTCTGTGGCATCTGCTGCCAGCCTGTGCCTATTTGCTTCCTTTTCCTCCAGCAGCTACCAACAGGGAATGAAGTTCAGGCGCTGATGCTCTCCTTCATATGCAGGGCAGGATGAGCCCAACCCTCCCTCATCTTCCTCTTCCAATTTTTGGGAAAAAATGTGCTGGCAGAAGTCCTCAGGTGTGGCGCATGGCTGATCCACACTTTTAATCCAGGCTGGTCACGAGGCTGAGATCTGAGTATGGAAGTTCCAAGTCACCTAGAACAGGAAAGTCTGATAGATTCTTACTACCAAAAATAAAAACAGCTGGGAATGGAGTTTGTGCTCAAGTGGTAAAGGGCTAGTCTTGAGTACAAATGCTTAGTGGCCAGGCCCTGAGTTCAGCACTGCCAACAACCTCACTTTAGTGAGATTTTAGCTTTAATCCATGTAGGCACATCTCACTGGAATCTTTGCTGCTAGAGATAGTCTTCATAATTTTGTCTCAAGGTAAAGGTCCTCCTGGGGTAGTACACAAAAGGTGTCATGGAGAGAGGAGCCCCACTTGCTCCAGGTTTGAAGATGGCATAGGTCAAGCCAGCATGGAGTTGGCACATCAGTCTTTTTCCTAGCACCACCTACCAGTGAATGTCAAATGACATTGATTGTTGTGGGATTGTGTGATTGAAGTGCCCCATTAAGGGCAGTGTTAGCACATCCAAACTTGGATACCAGGAATGCTGAAATCTCAAAGCTAAGATTTCTGTTGGCTACAGAAATGCTGGTGTGTCTGTGATTCACTAAAAGTTCAGGTGCAAAGATTCTGAAGCTTGATGCCATGTGTTTATTCCATTTAGTAAAATTATTTTAATGCACTGTATAAGTTAAAACATTTGATAAGAGTCAGGGGTAGTGAAAACATTGTCCTTGAATTCAGGTTTCTGGCAGGGTAATGGGGGGGTGTTGGTGGCTGGGACTATGAAGCTGGAGCTGCTATCAAACCATGGATCATGTTTCTCTTTGTCTGGGAGAAATGACTCCAAAGATGAAATTTGAATGGTGAGGAAAAGATGATGATGTACTCAGGAAATTTCTCCTAAACAAATGCTCATGTGGAAGTGGGATGGGGGCTGGGCATGTCTGAGGCAGAGCTCAAGGGGGCTTCTCATGGCGTTGAGAACGTTCCTTGCGACTTCAGGCATGCAGCAGGGTGTTTTATATGACCATGGTGAGATGGATGGAATAAGACTGGAGACAAGATGAATGCTGGGATCCTGCAATGCTCTTGCATGAGTGGCTGGTGGCTCACCTGAAAGAACTAATTATGTCTAAAAAAGAAATCAGGAATTTGTTTTGATTAGATAATACCTGTAATCCGAGGCATATTCAGGATCCTGATCTTAGTATTGTGGTTTAAAACCAACCCAGCAAAGGGAAAAATGCATGAGACTCATACTCCCAGTTTAGAGCAAGAACAATGATTGAAGTAGAGCTGTGGCTCAAGAGCTAGAGTGCTACCTTGAGCAAAGAAAAGCTAAGAAAAAGCTCCAGGTTTTGAGTTCAAGGCCAGGAATGAAAGAAGGAAGGTAAAAAAAGAGAAGTATGTGAGGAAGGGAAATATATAAAAGAAAAAGAGAAGGAACTAGAAATTTATAACTAGAGAATATTTAAAAGTCATCAGTCCTTCTAAGAAATGTGTTGGAGTATGGGTTCTATATGTGGTGAACTGGAAGCCCAGCAGTGACTTGTTAACCAAAGAGTCACCATGATGAGCAAAGGATAGAAATCTGCATGAGCCTCTTAGCGGATGGAGTGACAGAAGAGAACCTCAGCTCCCATCCCATAGTTAGAAGTATATAGAGATGGGGAAGTTGGCATCACCTTGATGTCATTGTGTCCATGGAGACTGGAAGCCATGGCTCTGTGAAAGCACAATGTTCTGGTTACTGAGCTGAGAGGCTGAGGAGAGCCAAGTCCTGGCCATGAAGAAATCAGAGTGGCAGCAGAGCAACTCTGCTGCAGTGTGTGCTTGCTTGGCTGTTCTTATTCTGTGGTGGATCAGGCCGGAGCGGGTGATAGTAACTATTTTGTGGTCACAAGCCCTTCACCAAGAGCTTCCTCTGGGATCCTCATAAGCTACAGGGTGGCTGGTGGTGGGATGTGTGTGGGGTGGAAGTGACAGAGGGATGGACGCATGGCAAGGTGGGTGAAGAGATGAGAGGAATGATGAGAGCCCAGTTCATTGGTTTCCAAGGTTAATGGGTGGGAGGTAGAGAGGCATGATGGAGGAATGATGGAGGCAGGGGAAGATGGTGACAGATTGAGGCCATCTGTAGTGCCAGCCTGGCCATCATCTGAAGCCCATAGGCAGCTTCCTGATCCTTCACTTAGTCCTGCTCCTTGTGGAGGGAATGTCACATGTACCCAGAGCTAGGGGTGGGGCAATGTTAGTAGCACCTGGAGAACCATTGGCCTCTACCTGGGTGAGGGGTGGTTATGGCTCGCATGCTGGGTGGCCTGATAGCTATGGAACAGATCTCTCCTTGGATACCACAGTCAGTGGCTGCTCTCCATCTAGGGTTAGGGCACCTGCTCAGCCATCAGGACACCCCATGCAGGACAGAGGCCTACAATTCAGATGGCAGCACAGGGGTGAAGATGATCTCACCGTAGCCCTAGTTACATGGCTGTCCCTGCATGCAGGACAGGATGAGCTGGGGGAAGATGTTCTCTGTGTTTTTCCACAGCCTATTCCGGCCTCTTCTTGTGTCTGATTAGACCAAGAGAGTACCAGGTACCCTCTCATAGTCCTGGTTCTTTTTCTTTTACAGTCATGAGGCTTGAACTCAGGTCCTGGGTACTGTCCCTGAGCTCTTTTGCTCAAGGTTGATGCTCTAACATTTGAACCATAGTGCCATTTTCAGCTTTTCCTTTTCATAAGGATCTCTGATATGTCCAGTGCTGTGCCTGCAGGGAGGCACTCACCCCACAGACAGAGCCACCTCTGCCGTGACTGTGACTGCCCACAACCCTCACACCCAATCCTTGCTCACCCCTCGACTCCAGTTTTAGCTCCTCTTGGACTGGGTGTCCAGCCTACCCCTTCCTACACTCACAAAGGGTCTACAATTGTCTTCCCAGGGTCCTTTCTTCTGCCAGCCAGAGTACAGACTGTGCACATCTTGACGATCACAGAGCTCAAAGCCAAAGGCTGAGATGCAGAAGGGGGTGACCCAGTAGCTGCACAGGGCCCATGGATCATCCTGAGCATCCCCCAGCCTGTGACTTCCCCCACCCCCTTGGCAGGGAAGCTCCATGCCCACATCCTGATCCGTGGTCCCCTCCAATTCCATTCTCCCTTGGATTTTGCAGACTGTCTACCATCAGGATCTAAAATTCTATTCATCACTTTATGTCCTTATCACTGATTTGCTACTTGGGCAGGATCTCCCCGTGCCTGGAGAGTGGGCATGTCATGTACTCTCTGTGGAGAAGTTGCCCCAGGAGAAGAAATATGCACTTCATGTGAGTGTTGGACAGGGCAGGAGGGCTCCCTAGGATCAGAAGCCACAGGAGGGGTGCAGATGGGGGAATGCTAGGGGCCCCAGGGGACAGTGGGAGTTAGGGCACAGTTGGTTCCTTCTGCAGGGTTGACACCGCTTCACAAACCCAACAGAATGAGGTTCACATTACAGATGTCAGAGACAGTGCAGATTGCCAATGGGCGCAGGGGTCACTGTCACCCCCAGATGCTGGCTGCATGCTGGGATGCACGCAGAGATGTTTTCAAGATCAGATAATGCGGATGTTGCAGGGTGTAACCATTCTTTTCAGATGGCTCTCTAGCTCTCTTGAGCTTCATCTCTATCTTTGGCTTTTTCTTGGCAGTTAACTGGAAATGAGAGTTTCATGGACTTTCCTTTCTGGACTGGCTTCAAACAGAAGCTATGCACAGTTTTCAAACCATACCCTACTGAAGAAGGGAAGCTTGATCTGGTGCTTAACTGGGTTGCACTTTGGCTCCGTTTGCTATGCCTCATGGGAGGGGGCTCATCATTTGTAGACTAAGATCTCATGACCTTCAAAGCCAAATGCTACCTGAAAGTTCAGGTCCCAGCCTATGTGTTGGGCCGGGGTGAATACATTCACTGTTATGCTGGGTCATCAACCCATGTTTTAAGGTGGAAGTAGGCAGTGCCACATTTGATAAGAACATCTGCCAGAGATTGTCACCTCATGAAAGCAGATTCTAAATTTGTATTCCATTTCCTGTGGTGGAGAAATCCCCTCCAACTTAGACAGGCTCACATCCACCTGCAGGTCACACTCCTAATGCACCCTTGAGTGTCCTCATGGTATTGGGATCTAAGTTTGTAGGGAATGCTGCTTTAGTCCATGAATTAGCTGGACAAGTGATGACAAACGTGTTGTGGATTAATATGAGAACAATTTAAGAAGCCCTGGAGGAGCATCAACCTGACCCTCTGTGGTGCTATAAATCTGATAGGATGTTCCAGACTGAGAAACAATCACATGGCTTTGTGTTTGGCATCCAAACAAGTGAGTGCATGTCTTAGCTGTCAGCCAATACAGAGGAGGACATGAATAAGTGGGTGGAAAGCATCGGTCAGACCCCTGTCTGGGGGCAGGTGGAGAGAACATAGGAAGGTAGATACCATGGCTGTGGTGGGGCCAAAAAAAGGGTAAAAGAGGCAAAGGAACCAGGTACTGGTAGCTCAAGACTGTCATCCTAGCTACTCAGGAGTTTGAGATCTGAGGGTCACAATTCAAAGCCAGCCCAGGACAGAAACTCCATGAGACTCTTATCTGCAATAAACTACTGAATGCAAGAAGCTCAAGCTCAGTGACAGCATCCAGGCCTAGCGCTCAAAACCGAGGACTGGCAGAAAAAAGTATCAAAGGACAAGAAGCTGGCCAAAAGTTAGAGGGACTCTAACTTGACAAACAATACAATGGTAAGTTGCACTCAGAAGACTTGCACAAAATCTGGAAATGCCTGAGACCTATCTATGTATGTTTCCTGTTTGTCTAAATACATATGTTTATGCATTTATATATTAGTATAGAGAGACAGATCAATACATATGACTATACATATATACATAGCCAGACACTTATGGGTGGGTGGTATACTGTGTGAGAGTTTGTGTTTGTGTTTTGTGGATGGCTATCTCTGTTTAAGAAAGATAGAAAATATGTAAATATCTTTTAAAAAAACTTGATAAAATATAGAGAGACCTAAGCTCTTGAGGGAATCTGAAATGACAAGATTATTCACAGGCACGTTTATCCTTATGGATTCCTCTGCAAGTTTTAATTTTTTTCATTATTTTCTTTCTTTTTTTGAACCAGTGCTAAGGATTTCTCTCAGGGACCAGGTGCTGCCAATTACTAATTTTCTCATGGGTGGTACAAGAGAAACTGAGCCACAGTTCCACTTTTGCCTTATTTATTCGTGCTTAACTGAAGATAAAGATTTCTCTCAGTGACTTTCTTTCAGGGGCTGGATTCTAACGAGGATCCCCAGACCTCAGCCTTCTCTATAGCTACAATTAACAATATGAGAACCCAGCACTGGGTTCCAATGCACAGGGCAAGAAATTGAGTGAATCTCTCAACTCCAATTAGCTATAATAAGCTAGAAGTGAAAGACCAATACCTTTGAGGAAAAGATGCTGAGGGTTATCACACAGGCCCTATGAGTAAGCCCTAAACCCTGTACACATGTGTGCATGCACACATTGGCAGATACACACACATGCACACACACAATATTTCAGGCAATATTGTATTTTGAATTAATATCCAAAGATTGGACAACAGGATAGCAAGTAATAAAATCTGTTTTTCTTGTCTACATTGAGGGAAAGGGATAAGTCACAAGATGCAGAAGCGAAGAATTCAGAGGCAAATGCTGTGAGTGAATAACTTGTAAAAAGCACATTTCTTTTCTTTTCTTTTCTTTTGTTTTTTCTGCCATTCCTGGGGCTTGAACTCAGGGCCTGAGCACTGCTCTTGGCTTTTCCCAAGTCTAGCGCTCTGCCACTTGAGCCACATTGCCATATGGATTTTTATATCTGTGTGATATTAAGGACTCAAACCTAGATCTTCATGGATGCCAGGCAAGCACTCTACCACTGGGCCAAACTCTAAACCCCGATTAAGTATTTATAAATAGTCATCATCATCATATCAAAATATCCTTTCTCCTACAAAGAATGAACACTTATCTATGTCTGTAAGACTTTTTTATGTCACCAATTCTTCTGTGATTTTCCCACTTGCATTTTTACAGATGACAGCACAGATATTCATCAGGAAGAAAAATAGATTAGGATACAGAAACCTAACAACGTCCTAGTAGATTGAAGTGAAAAATATGTGCAAGATGGCCTGGGTCTTTCATCTATTTGTAGAGTGCTTGGCTACCACACAAAAAGAGTCCGGTTTGATTCTGCAGTACCATATACATAGAAAACTCTGGAAGTGGTGCTGTGGCTTGGTGGGACAGCTATAGCCTAAAGAAAGCCTAAGAACAATGGTCAGGCTCTGAGGTAAGTCCCAGGACTAGCAAAGAAAATGTGCAAGAGGCAAAATGCAAGCTGAGAAGGCACTGTGAAGCAAAATGTCTTGTGAAGGTTAAGGGGAATAGTGACAGTTAAGTTTGGATCTTACCTAAGAAAGGCTCCTTGAGCCTGAGACCAGGCTAGCACTTACGCCTAGTTAATGACTTGGGATTTGATCAAAAAGGTGTGCTGTTTACTACATCCATATGTGAGGTGGGAAGGGAGATTCAGCCTCCAGTATGTATTTGGGGAGGTCTTCTGTGAGCAAGGAGCTTTGGTCATTGGGCCTTGAAAGGTGACCCTACCTCCCTCACAATGGAACAGAATATGGAACCCTGGTAACCAAGACACCGTATGTGACAACCAGCTCAAGCCAGCTCCCTTGGCCTGTGGCTCAGGAACCAGAAAGATGTTGCTGTGCTGTTGCCAAAGGTCAGGAGGCTCGCATCTCAGGCATGAGAGATATGGATGTCTCACTTGAAGAAGTAGATGCTGGATCAGTGCCAAGCCAAAATTCCAGTATATCAGGCATTTCTCTAGGAAGAAAGCCAGGAAACTCCAGGGAAACTCAGATGAGGTATATTGAGAGGAAACCTATTTAAACCCATCATCCTGCCCACAAACTACAACCTTCTTGTGTGCTTTCAAGTGACTATACTGAGATTAGGGTGTGTCATTTCCAATCTACTCTATACCAATTCCTCAGTGTGAAGTGTGGTCCCATTCCTACGTTTGAAATATCCACTGTTTTGCCAACATAGTGTGATGGTAAGTCAGCTAAGACTCTGAATGAGCCTTGTAACCTATGGATCCTGGAGGAAGGCCTGTTGGAGATGCTGCTGACAAAGCTGATCCCTGCCTACCAGAAAGGTGATCTCTTTTATGTGGGAAACTTCCTGCACAATTTCAAATAGTGGAGGACAATGTAGAAGTTGCTGGAAATTCTCTTGAAAAACCCATGTTTGCTCACCCCTCCTGGCCAAGTCTTGGAATACTTGGCTCCTCTCTGAGCCTGTTTGGTTCACTGGGGTGTTCACAGGGGAGCTAAGCATGATACAAGTTCACAAACTACTTTATTATGACTGGGACACCATGCCATTTCATTTCCCTCACAAGCTACTGGAGTCTCAACAGTGTGCTTACTGAGAAGTTGGATTTCAGGCATGAGTAAGTGGCTCCCAACTGCAGCCCTCACCTAGGTGACATCCTAGGAAATCCCATTTCCCAGTAAGAAATGAGGTGTCAGTACTAATGGCGGAGGCCTGTGAAATACTGGAGTCAGAGGAAAAGCTGGGGGCTGAATCACTTTTGAGCCATCAGGGAGGGATTGTGACAGCTTTGCCTGTTAGAACCTGAAAGCATTTACATTTTGGTGTGTGGTCCAGTGCTGCCACTTGAACCTGAACCCAGGTCTAAATGCCATCCGTTTGGTGTTCAAAAATTAGCACTGTACCATTTGAGTCATAGGTCAAGTTCTGGCTTTTTGCTGCCTAATTGAAGACAAGTGCCTTTAGACTTTTACTGACTAGACTGGCTTTCCACTGTGATCTTCAGAGCTCAGCCTGCTGGGTGGCTAAGATTAGAGGAATGAGCATTTAGTTCTTTATTTAGAGCATTCACTTATTGATTTATTTAGAGCATTTACTTAGTTAATTTAAGGTGCGTTTACTTTGGACAGATGCATAGAGGCCTCTCTCAGAAGCTTCTGGAAGTGGGGTGTAAAAGTCATCCTGTTCTCGAGTGTCTTTTACCCCCCTCCCAGCACATAAGTGCACATCTCTGCAGGACAGCCACAGCATTAGAATCCTGCAAGAAAGGGGCTTTTGTAGAAGGCTCAGGATGGAGAGAGAAGGCTCTCACTTTCCTTGTACCGAATGTGCCCACAGCATCATGTGTTCCATCTATACGATGTGAATGGACTTCTACCCCAGTGATTTCTACGAGTTCAAGAACTGCCACACCCTGACACAACTCAAGCTCTATATGAGGTTCCACATGTCGGCTTTGGACCTGCTCTTCTAAACACAAACTTTTTGACCAGCTGGAGGAATATGCGACCAGTAAGACCAAGAAAAAGTAGAAGTCCTGGTGTGGGTGCCTCAGAACCTGTGAGTAGGAAGCCCATGTGGTCTAGATATTGGTTGGCCCTTACTTCTACAGAGCTTGGCAAAATGCCCTTTATGGGTGGTGTCAGCCAGGTAATGTCTGTCCTCTGAAAGGACTCGGGAATAAGCACTCATTAGAAAGACCCTACACCTCCTCAATGTTCAGTCCAAACTCCAGTTCTACAGGTTCCTCCATTAGATCCTCATGGAAGTTGAGTGACACTTCAACTTGCAGAGTCCACTCTGTCCACTCTGTACCTATTTCCATTCTTAGGTTTGGGTCATCGTGTAAGAGCTTATCCTGAACTCCGGATGAAAAACCCACCAATGGAGCTGGTGACTGATGGAGACTGAGAATCATCACTGCACTCCAGAAAGCATGGGCCTTCTGTAGAAATTACCAAACAGGTTTAGAGTCCTATGGATATACCTTTTGCTCTGAACCCCATGTGTGACACAGTTGAACGTGCAGATACTATGGAGGAAGAAAAAGAGCAGCCAGATTTCCTTCCGTTTCCTTTCACACTCCACCCAGAGTCAGTCCATCTGAGTCAGAGTAACACTCCACTTATTGTGCAAGCTGAAGTGGCACACGCTGGGCTCATGGAAAATGTCCCCATGGGAAGCAGCAAGTGTACTCTCAATACTGGATTCATTGGAGGAAAATGAGTCCATCCTCACAGAATATCCAGACCCATCCATCTCACTAAAAGAGACTCAATCTCCATTCGACAAACCAGAATCCATCCCCCTCTTAACTCAGGAAGGACATTCTGTTTCTCATGAGGAAGGAGACCCTTCTGAGGACTCTGAAGTAGAATTACTGTCTGAAGGCAACTTGGAGGCCAGTCTGGATTTAGAGCTTCCCTGTCCCCTTCCTAAAAAGACATCTCTTTATCTTGCTCTCATGATTCTTGTCAAGTATTCATTGTATTTACTTTGCTAACTATTAAACTCTCATTGTTAATATTATGGTGTGCAGTTCTTCAGTGCTTATTATACTGTGTTTTATTTTCCACTTATAATGTGAGACCTCAGACACATAGGTCCTGGGTGGGCCAAAAACCAGACAGGTCTGGTCCCATAGAAGACAACCTTACTGGATATACAGGGAACTATGAAATGCATGGAATCACCAGGAATCCAGGCCAGGCCTCCATGGAAAGACAAGTCAGCTACCAAAGCTTAAGGACAGAGCAGATGCCTGGAAATGTGTTTTGTCAATCGGGAGAAGTGCCAGAGTAACTGTAATATTATGTGGGACTCTGTTCTGTGAGTTCAAGTCTGTTTATATATCCATTGTGCTTTGTACAAATATTTAAGAAAATTAAAACTCCACAATAGCATCAAAAATCTACTTTGGCTTTTAATGTTGCCTAGTTGTAGAGTGCTCGCCTAGTATACAAGAAGACCTTGATTCAATTCTTCGACCCTGCATACACAGAAAAAGCAGATGGGGCACTGTTGCTCAGGTGTAAGAGTGCCACCCTTGAACAAATGTGGCCAAGGACAGTTTCTGGTCCCTCAGTTCAAGCCGCAGGACTAGCCAAACAAGAAATCATACCATTTTCCACACATTTGGAAATAAATCTGTTTTATCTAACGCTACTTCTTTTTTGCCAGTCCAGGGTGTGTGCCACCAAGCCAAACTACTGGCCCCCAACCTTACTATTTTTAATCATTTAATTTTTTTACATAATCATATTTCATGCTGTCTGTATTAATACCATAAACAGTATGCTTAGTGTAATAATGTTAAAGGTAAAACATAAGAAACTAATAACTAAATTTCCTTTTACATTAGTTTTATAGCATTACTACAATTTTATGAGAAAAATTACTTAGAATGTTTATTTTAGAGTTCAAGTAATCCATTTTGATAAATATATCAACCTACATCATTTATTTGAACACATTTTAAACTATTTTTTTCAGGAATGAAAATACATATATATTTGTTGTAAATGAAATTTATGACTTGGGGGGAAGGGAAAGAGAAAACGGGGGAGGGGGTAACAGTGTTTACAAGAAATGTACTCATTACATATGTAACAGCAATCTCTTTGTATATCACCTTGAACAACAAATTTTTTGAAAAGTACAATAAGTTTAAATGTCTACTTTGGGCAGAATTTTTTTTTGCCAGTACTGGGCTTAGACTCAGGACCTGAGCACGATCCTTGTTTTTGTTTTTGTTTATTCTTAAGGCACAAGTTCTATCACATGTGCCACAGCACCACTTTTATCTTTTTTTATCAATGTTGTGCTGAGGAATTGAACTTGGGTCTTCATTCATGCTCGGCAAGAACGCTTCCACTAGGCTTAACTTATGGCCCCAGTGGGAAGGAAGTTTTCCATAAAATATGTAGGAAATATGTACACTAAGGAAAAGCCATCAAAAATAGAAGAAAAATTATATACTTAGATAACAACATGCCAGTATTATGGCCGATTTCTGTAATTCTAGCTTCAAGAGTGGCCTATTTGGACCGGGAGTTGGCTGGCTGAAGTAAAGTGCTATCCTTGAGCAAGCCCTAGGATAGTGCTCTGGCCATGAGTTGAAGCCATAGGACATGCGAAAAATAATAATTTAATGCCCGTGACTGGTGGCTCACCCTGGTAATCCTAGCTACCCTGGAGGATCGAGGTTCAAAGACGGCCCAGGCATAAAAATCTGTGAGAATCTTATTTCCAAATAATCCAGAAAATTCAAAATGACAATGTGCCTCAAGTGGTAGAGCTCTTGCCTTGAGCTGAAGGGCTTAAGGTAAACATCCAGGCCCAGAGTTCAAGCCCCATGAGTGAAAAAAAGAAAAAGAAAAAGAAAGCCCTTATCTAAGGCTGGAGTGCACACTAGTGGTAGTTTGCTTGCCTAGTATGCACAAACCCCTGTGTTCAATTACTCTGTACCACTTACACCAAAAAAAAGCTGGAAATGATCTCAGAAGGTTGGGTTCTGAGGATCACAGTTCAAAGCCAGGCCAGACACTAAAGTCCATGAAACTGTTACTTCCACTTAAGCACCAGAAAACCAGAAGTGACACTGTGGCTCAAGGTGTTTAAGGTTGTAGCCTTGAGCTGAAGAGCCCAGGGACACTGCCCAGGTGCACAATTAAAGTCTTACAACCAAAAGAGAGAGAGAGAGAGAGAGAGAGAGAGAGAGAGAGAGAGAGAGAGAGAGAGAGAGACAGGGAGACAGAGAGAGACAGAGACAGAGACAGAGACAGAGAGACAGAGAGAGAGACAGAGACAGAGAGAGAGACAGACAGACAGAGAGACAGCGAGACAGAGAGACAGAGACAGAGAGGCAGAGAGACAGAGACAGACAGGCAGAGAGACAGAGACAGAGACATCAAACACTCAGGCAGTGCTGGCTGAAGCGTGTAATTCTACCTACTATGGAGGCTGAGATTGGAGGATCTTGGTTCAAAGCCCAAAGCCAGCCTGGAGACATATGTTTGTGAGACTTACATCACCAATTAACTACCAGAAACCAAAAATGGAGCTGTAGAGGAAGAGCGCTAGCCTTGAGCTGAAGAGGTCAGGGACAGTCCAGGCCCAAAGTCCAAGCACCATGACGAATCAATAATAAAAAAAGAAGATAGCTAATTGTAATGATGAATAATTTTGGGCTGGGAGTTTGGCCTAGTGGTAGAGTGCTTGCCTAGCATGCACGAAGACCTGGGTTCAATTCCTCAATACCACATACATAGAAAAATGCTGGAAGTGGTGCTGAGGCTGAAGTGGTTGAGCCCTAGCCTTGAGAAAATATAAGGACAGTGCTCAGTCCCTGAGTTCAAGGCCAGGACTGGCCAAATCAAAAGTAGTAGAGCACTGGCATTGAACTGAAGATCTGAGGAACAGCCCAGGCACAGAGTTCAAGCACCGCAAACAACAACAACAAAATCTATGAAATGGCAGTGGTGGTTTTAAGCTAAGCAAAAATAGAGTAGAAAGTGGTAAAATACATATTTGTGTGTAAGCAAAATAGCCAGACTTATGCATTAGAACAGGATAGCAACTTGAAAAAAAATTTTGTTTTCCATCTCACTAGGTCCTGTCTCTTAATTTATTCAAGTAAGTAAAATGCTGGGTTTTATAATCATTGCTCTGAATATTAGAAAATCGTAATATCTCTCATTAACCAACAAAGACCAGGAACTGGGGCTTCGTTCAAATGGCAGAGTATCAGGCAAGAGAAGAAAAAATTGAAGTAAGAACTTGAAGTTCTTGATCCAGAACCTGCATAGTAACAGAGCAGCAGCCTGGTGATGGTACCTCACACCTATAATCTTAGCTACTCAGGAGGCTAAGATCTGAGAATCAAAGTTTAAAGCCAGCCAAAGTACCCAGTTAACTGCCAGAAAAACCAGAAGTGGCACTGTGGCTCACAGATTAAAGCACTAGCCTTCAGCTGAAGAGCTCAGGGACAGTGCCCAGGCCCAGAGTTCAAGCCCCACAATTGACAAAAATCAAACAAGCAAACAAAACTCACAAAGAAGCCTGCAGACCGCAGTGGTTCTGCTGAGTCTCTTCTCTATGGGGATCAGGAAACATTTCACTTTTTCTGTCTCTTCCCATCTCAACATTCATACTAAAATAAGACTGTGTTGAAAGTTTCAATTTATAAAATGTTTTTCATGAAGCACCCTGAAACATTCATCGGCTTATATCTCAATTGAAAATAGTTGATTTGGGGCTGCATTGGTAGAGTGCTAGCCTTGAGCAGAAATGGTCAGGGATAGAGCTGAAGCACTCAGTTGAAGACCCAGTGCCAACACACAAAAGAAATTATGCACTTTATACATATTTTCTAATTTCTTAATGAATTTTTCAGTCTGTATAAATATAGGGTACATTCCTTGTTACTTAAGTAAGATTGCTCTTTTTTTTCTTTTTGCCAGTCCTACGGCTTGGACTCAGGGCCTAGACATTTTCATTGGACTCGCTTGCCCAAGGTGAGTGCTCTGCCTCTTGAAACACAGCGCCACTTCTAGCTTTTTTCTGAATATGCGGTACCGGTGAATAGAACCTAGGTCTTCATGCATTCTAGGTGAGCACTCTACCATTAGGCTACATTCCCAGGCAGTGAGATTCCTCTTACAGTCATTGTATGTTCACAGAGTTTGATCTCACACACTGTAGGGCCCTGGTTGGCTTTGACCTGTGATCCTAAGCCCTGAGCCTCCTAAGTAGCTGAAATTAAGTTGTGAGCCAGCATGATTGCTTCCATTCTTTTTTCTACAAAAATATATGTAGTTATCTAAAATATATCTATAGCTGAAAAAAATGACTCTCTCCCAAACAAATCTTCAAAGAAACAACCATCCTATTAAAAGGTGGGCTAAAGACTTAAAAGAGTATTCTCTGAAGAAAAAATTAAAATGGGCTTTAGACACATGAAGAAATGCTCCATATCTCTAGCAATAAGGGAAATGAAAATCAAAACAACTTTGACATTCCACCTGACTCCAGTCAGAATGGCCATTATCAAAAAATCTAATAAGAGATACTGGTGGGGAAGTGACCAGGGGGGATCACACCTACACTGTTGGTGTGAGTGTAAACTCGTTCAACCACTAGGGAAAGCAGTGTGGTGGTTCCTCAAAAGACTGAACATAGAGCTCCCCTATGATCCAGCAAATCCACTACTTGGCATCTACCCAATTGTCCAGAAAAAAGGACATACTAAAGCCACTAGCACAATGATGCTCATTGCAGCACTATTTACCATAGCAAAGATATGAAACCAACCCAGAAGCCACTCAGTAGATGACTGAATCACGAAGATTTGGTACTTATACACAATGGAATGCTATGCTGCCATCAGAAGGAATGACATCGCCCCATTTGTAAGGAAATGGAAAGACTTGGAAAAATTCATATTAAGTGAAGCAGCCAGACCCAAAGAAACATAAGCTCAATGGTTTCCCTCATTTGTAATAATTAGTTCACATCTAGGACTCTCCTAGCAGAGGATTACAATAACTCAAAAACCCAGGTATATAAGGTCATATAGGATGAGACTAAATGAAAGGATCTCTAGGATATGGGAACAAGAGCTATATCTTGTGTCATCTTTGCTCTTAATCTTGTGTGATTTTTGTCCTTAATCTACTATGTTATTTCTCATCTCTTATTTTGCCCTTTGGTTAATGTCAGATTGTTACTGTATCTGATTTTTCCCCTGGCATATTGTATATATGTTTATTTGTTTATGTCAAATAGGAAAGGAAAGGGGGAAACAAGATGATTGGGAAGGGGAGGGGAGAGGGAACTGGGGACAAAAACATGTGGAGTGGAATAAATGTGTGAGAACTAATGCAGTCCACTACCTGTAAATGTAATCGTAACCCCTCTATACATTACCCTGAAAATAAAAAAGAGACTATAAAAATATCTGTAGAAAATGAGGTTGGATGATGGAAACAACCAGATGCCCTACTACAAAAAATGTGATACACGCACGCACACACACACACACACACACACACACACACACAAACGCACACACACACAATGGAATGATACATAGCCAACCGACAAGATAAAATAATGGCATTCTCGGGGAAGTGGATGAAAAGGAAAAAAATCATATTAAGTGAAGTAAGCCAAACTCAAAGGAACATAGGCCCAAGAGTCTCCCTCATTTGTCAAATTCAGTAGAAACCTTGGGCTCTCCTACCAGACATTTACAATAGAACAAAATCTAGAGACATCGTGACAAATAGTATGACACTAAATGTAAGGACCTCCAAGATAAAGAAACAAAACTCATATAATGAGTGATTGTTGTCCTTAATGAACTATGTGATCTCTTATCTCTTTTGCTATCCCTTGGTTATATCATATTGTTACAATATTTCACCTTGTTTTCTGATATATTTCATATGTGCCTAATTGGTTATTTGAAATTGGATAAGGAAGGGGGGAAATGAACATGAATGGGGGTAGGGGAAGGGAAATGGGGACCATATCATTACATGGGGTATCAAAGTTTGAGAAGTAATGCACCTTCTATCTGGTGAATATAATGTAACCCTTCTATAAATTACAATAAATATAAATACATAAAAAGAAGATCTGCACAGAAAAAAATAATAATGGCATTTTTGGGGTAGTGGATGAAATTAGAGTGAATCCTGTTGAGTGAGATAAGTCAAGACCAAGGAACAAAAGGTACATGATATCCTTAATATATGGATATTAGTTTCAAACAGTAGTAGAGCGATGATTGAATAGTTGATACCCAAAGTTCTGGACATAATTTTGGAGATATAAACATAACTACATAGACATAAAAATCTAGGATAGACTATACACTCTATAGACATGTGTTTTATTATAGATTAATCTGTATCTATGACATACAAAGACTCAGCTTAATTTTTACTATATTCTAAAATCTATGTGCCAGTGATTGTATAGCGATTCCCTTCTTGAATACTTGTTGGTTAAACATGGCATTTGAAATATGATGTAAAATTCAATGTTAATAAATTTTTTAAAAAAGAGGCTAGAGGTAAATACCACTAATGTACTTGCTCTAAGTGGTACAGAAATTTTCTTAATGAATCAAGGGGTTTTATTACATCTTTATGCAATTATTTTAGTTCTGAGTGTTCTACACTCAATGATACTTCTGGAAAGATGATATAGCTGACTGTGTAGATGGTATGAAGACATACTGGCCTAAACGTAGAATAAAGCATTGGTAAGTGGCTGTTAGCTGTCCAGATTCTACTGGAATATGTGGAATGAATTTATTAAGCACAATGCAGGCTCTTAGTCAGATCAGGATCAAGATTATGTGGTTCCATCAGATGAATGAGGAAAGATCAGAAAAATCTACTAAGATATCCAGATATACTTTTAAAACTAAGGTATCTGGACTCCTTTTTTTTTCTTTCTTGGTGGGGAGGTTGAACTTTGGACCTCGGCAAGGTCTCTTAATTCTTTTTCCTCAAGGCTAATGCTGTACCAGTTTTAGCCACAACTCCACTTAGTTTTTGGGTGGATAAGTGGAGAGTAGAATCTTACAGTTTTTTTTTTGTTTTCATTTTTTTGCTTGCAAAGGCTTTGAATCACCTTCTCCCTGGCTAGTAGAATGACAATTATGACCCTCCAGCGCCTGGCTAGTGATTTTTTGAAAACTGGACTTTATTCCAAATCACATAACTGGTTCCTAGCAAAGTTTTGAAGCCTGACTTAAATGTGACAGATTTTTGTCACTTGGAGACACTCTGTGCTGAACGTTAGAAATCTACCAGCTGAGTCACAGTGGCACTTCCAGTTTTTTTTTATGTGGTGCTGAGGAATGGAATCCAGGGTTTCATACATGCTAGGCAAGCTTCATTTTCAGCCCAAGGTTTTATGTTTTGTTTTTTCAGTGTTGTTGCTTCTAAGGTACTGTATGATGTTCTTTCATTTTCTTTGCTTTTTACCTCTTTTCTTCTTTTTCCCTTTAGTTTTATTCTCTGTAGTCACTGTGTTGAATTCGGGTACCCTGTGTCTTGTACATAGGTTTATGTGATTTGGGGAATTGAGAGGGTATAATAAAATGGTAAAAAAAAAACAAAGGAGAAAGGGTGAACCAATTGAACAATGATGCTTGGAAGACACTAAACGGAAATGAACTGAACAATCTGGGTTGAGAGGTGTCTGAGGGTAGGAAAACAGAGAAAAATGAGGGAGGGGATAACAATTTTCTTAAGAAATATGTTCATTACTTATGTAACCGTATGCCAACTATATATTGACTTAACAAAATAAATTAACTTAAAAAATAATTTAGCCGGGTATGGTGGCTCATACTTGTAAATGTAGCTACTCAAGAGGCTGGGATCCAAGGATAGCAGTTCAAAGTCAGCCTGGGCACTGAAGTCCATGTGACTCTTATCTCCAATTAGCCACCAGAAACCCAGAAGTGGCCCTATGGCTCAAGGGATAGGGCAGTAGTCTTGAGCTGAAAAGCTCAGTGACAAGACCCAGGTGCAGAATTGCAGTCCCATGACTTGAATGATGAATGATACTAGCCAGGCTCAGTGCGCTCACACTTGGAATCCTATCTACAGAGAATCAGGTTTGAATACAGCCCAAACAAATTGCATGATATTCTGATTTACAGTTCATTACCAAAAATCTGGAAGTGGAGCTGTGGATAAAGTGGTAGAACACTAGCCTGAAGCAAAAAAAACTTTTAAGGACAGTTCCCAGGCCCTGGGTTCAAGTCCCAGGACTTGCATAAAACAACAAAATGTGACGCTGAGTCCTCCATCATTTGGTGTTATAGTTCAATATTCTTGATATGCGTCTTAGAAATTAAGTCCCTAGCAAATACTCTCCCCTGAAATTCTGCTTCATAGCTGATTCATAGAATTTCAGCATCATTACTATCACCTTCCAGTTAGCATAGCAGTCTACTACTGAAAATTTGAAGAAAACTTTTGAGTAATCCTAATAAATCTGTGTATCATCTGCACACACATCAAATCAGCAGGAGATATGTTCTACTATTATATAAATGTATTTAATCCCTTCTTGACTTAATGAGCCTTAAAGAGTAAAACATATGAAATAGTTATGAAACTAACAGTCACCATTCTTCTACCTAATATTGTAATATAAGTTTATAAATTCAAGGACTATTCTGAAGTGTGCAGAAGATAGCTTCTAATTATAATATTCTCATGAAGTATAGTTTTTAAGAAACATGTTGCTTGCTTTGGGAAAGCAAAGGCAAGGAAAAATGATATAAGTAAGTTCCCTATTTATCAGAAGGAAAATACTATTGGGTTTAGATCAACTTCATTCATTCCGTGCTGATGAAACAAATATTTGCAATTCCTGAGGCCAATCACTTCATTGTGATGCACAATCAGCCAGCTTAGATCAATCTTCCAAAAAAGGAAAGGAACAAATGAGAAGCAATTAAGGTTTCCAAAATGAACCACGTGGTGGTGGCAGCTCACACTTGAAATTCTATCTACTCAAGGCCTGAAATCCAAGGATCTGGATTAAGTCTGTCTGGGATGAAAATATTACTGTCTGTAACATCATCTCTGTTATCACAGCCCAGCTGATACACTCTGCCCAACAGGTTCCAAACACCAAAGTCCATCTCCTATCTGAAATACTATCAAACGTACTCACATATTATTTCCTCTTTGGGAGATAGTTGAAACATGTACCAGAAACATTTCCCTGGCTTCAGAGTGGAAGTGGAAATATATACTCACTAGAATCCCATCCAGTAAATTACAGTCAATCATCGTTCCTCACATCTTGTTAGTTAAATTGAACAATGAGTGTTTGGATCAGAAGCAATGTGTATGAGCATACATGTTGTAAAAGTTCTGTAATCCTAGCTACTCAAGATAAGCTGAGAACTGAGGATTCCAGTTAAAAATCATCCACGCAATAAATTCCATAAGATTTTTACCTCTAATTAACCAGCAAAAAACAGAACGTTGAATTGTGCTTAAAATGCCACAGCCCTAAGCTTTGCATTAAAGTGCTACGGGGTAGCATTCAGGATGCCCACTCCCTCCACTACTTTTTAACATAGTTCTAGAATTCCTAGGCAGTGCAATAAGGCAAGAAGCAAGCATAAAGGGGATCCAAGTAGGGAAAGAGGAAATAAAACTATCCCTCTTTGCCGATGACATGATTCTGTATTTAAAGAATCCTATAGACTCTACTCCCAAGCTCCTTGAGCTGATTCAAAGATTTGGAAGGGTAACAGGCCATAAAATGAACCATCACAAATCAACTACCTTACTTTACGCCAACACTGAGAGGAACGAGGCAATAATCAGGAAAGAAATTCCTTTCACAGTAGACTCAAAGAAAATAAAGTACCTAGCAATTAGCTTAACTAAGAATGTAAAGGACCATTTAGATGAAAACTTTAAAACCATAAAAAAGGAAATTGAAGCAGAACTAAGGAAATGGAAAAAACTCCCATGCTCCTGGATTGGAAGAATCAACATTGTGAAAATGACAATCTTGCCAAGGGCTATCTAAAAATTCAATGTAATACCAATCAACATCCCAATGTCATTCTTTAAAGAAATAGAAGAGGCAATTCAAAATTTCATATGGAATAATAAAAGACCCCGTATAGCAAAAATACTTCTTAGCAGAAAGAACAGCGCTAGAGGAATTTCAATTCCAAACTTAAGACTCTCTTACAGAGCTATAATTCTCAAAACAGCTTGGTACTGGCACAAGAACAGGCCTGAAGTCCATTGGAGGAGAAATGCGGACCCAGATATTAAACCACAGACCTATGGCCACCTAATCTTTGACCAGGGAGCCAAAAAAATAGAATGGAAGAAAGATAGCCTCTTCAACAAGATGTGATGGCAGAACTGGTTAAAAACCTGCAGAAAACTAAAGTTGGATCCTTCTTTGTCACCTTGCACTAGAATTAACTCCAAATGGATCAAAGACCTGGAGGTAAAAGCTGACACACTGAAAAGTTTACAGGAAGGAATAGGAGATACACTAGGCCTCCTTGGCACAGGTCGAAACTTTCTTAATAAGGACCAAGAATCACAACAAATCAGAGAAAGGCTGGATAAGTGGGACTGCATTAAAGTGCAGAGCTTTTGTATGGCAACGGATATAGCTAGTAAACTAATCAGGAAGCCTACAGAGTGGGAGAAGATCTTCACCAACCAAACAACGGACAAAGGCCTCATATCTAAAATATATCAACAACTCAAAAAATTGAATCACTCCAAAACTAACCTCCAAAGTAACACCCATCCCATTAAAAACGGGCCAAAGACTTAAGAGAGTCTACTCTGAAGAAGAAACAAAAATAGCCTATAGACACATGAAGAAATGCTCCACATCTCTGGTCATAAAAGAAATGCAAATCAAAACAACTCTAAGATTCCACCTCACTCCAGTTAGAATGGCCAGGATCAGGAAAATGAATGACAACAGATGCTGGAGCCGATGTGGCCAGGAGGGATCATTGCTACACTGTTGATGGGAGTGCAAACTCGTTCAACCACTATGGAAAGCAGTGTGGCAGTGCCTCAAAAGGCAAAAAATAGAACTCCCCTATGACCCAGCAATTCCACTACTTGGCATTTACCCAACAATCCAGAAACAAGGGCATACTAAACCCACTAGCACAACAATGTTCATTGCAGCACTATTCACCATAGCAAAGGTATGGAACCAACCAAGATGTCCCTCAGTTGATGAGTGGATCAACAAGTTGTGGTATTTGTACACAAGGGAATTCTATGCTGCTGTCAGAAAAAAAGACATCGCCCCATTTGTTAGGAAATGGAAAGACTTAGAACAAATCATATTAAGTGAAGTAAGCCAGACTCAAAGGAACTTAGGCTCAGTGGTTTCCCTCATTCATCATAATCAGTAGAAACCTTGGGCTCTATTAGCAGAGATTTTCAATAGAGCAAAAGGCCATATATAAGGCCATATAATGTGAAGCTAATTGAAAGGACCTCCAGGATATTGAAACAAAAGCCACATAATGATTGTTGTCCTTAATGTACTATGTTGTCTCTCATCTCCTTTGCTGTCCCTTGGTTATCCCATATTGGTATAGTATCTCACTTTGTTATCTCATATATTGAATTTATTTGTATTTGTATATTTGAAATTTGATAGGGAAGGGGGGAAAACCAAGACGGGTGGGGGCTGTGGAGTTGAAGGGAAATGGGTACCAAGACATGTGAAAGGGTATCAGTGTATGTGAATACATGCACCTTCTATCTGGCAAATATCATCTAACCCTTTTACTAATTACAATAAAAAATGAAAAAAAAAAGAAAGTTGTAGTGTGTGGGGAGGATGATGGGGTCAAATACATTTCTTCTTAGAAATATACCTCATCTGGTTGCCCTGGATTTTCGTGGCCTTCTTCTTAGAGAAAGTTCTGTTATACTGGATTTGTGGCTTGGCAATGATCTAGCATGTACATCTTCGAGTAAGACATCCACAACTTCCATGCCTGAGACTCGAGTTTCCTGACCTTTGGCAACAGCACAGCAACATCTTTCTTCCTCCTGAGCCACAGGCCAAGTGAGCTGGCTTGAGCTGGTTGTTAGTTACAGTGGCTTGGTTACCAGGGTTCCATATTCTGTTCCATTGTGAGGGAGGCAGGGTCACTTTTCAGGGCCCAATGACCAAAGATCCTTGCTCACAAAAGACCTCACCAAAGACATACTGGAGGCTGAATCTCTCCTCCAATCTCACAATATACATGTGGATGTAGTAAACACCACACCTTATTTGTCCAATCCCAATGTCTTCCACTAGGCCCAACTACCAGTCTGGTCTCAGGCTCAAGGAGCCTTTCTTAGGTAAGATCCAAACTTAAGGGTCAATATTGCCCTCATCCTTTACAAAACATTTGCTTCACAGTGCCTTCTCTGCCTGCATTTTGCCCCTTGTCGAATTTTTTTTGTTTTTGCTAGTCTTGGGACTTGACCTCAGAGTGTGAACATTGTTCTTGGACTTTTTTAGGCTTTAGCTGTCCCACCGAGCCACAGCACCACTTGCAGCGTTTTCTATGTATGTGGTAATGAGGAATCAAACCTGAGGCTTACTGCTTGGTAGCAAAGGATTCTACCACTAGGTCAAACACACAGGGCATCTTGCACATATTTTTTGACGTCAATCTACTAGGATAATATTAGGTTTCTGTATCCTAATCACTTTTTTCCTGATGATTAACTTTGCTGTCATGTGTAAAAAATGCAAGAGGGAAAAACACAGAAGAATTAGTGAAATAAAAACAAAGCATTAGACACAGTTAAGTGTTCATTCTTTGTAGGAGAAAGGATATTTGGATATGATGATGATGATGATGACTTTATAATTACTATGTCAGGGTTGAGAGTTTGGCATAGTGGTAGAGTGCTTGCCTAGCATCCATGAAGATCTGGGTTTGATTGCTCAGTATCACATAGATAGAAAATCTAGATGTGGCACTGTGGCTCAAGTGGCAGAGGGCTAGACTTGAGAAAACCCGAGGACAGTGCTCAGGCCCTGAATTCAAGCCCCAGACTGGCAGAAAGATAAAAGAAAATAAAAATGCTTTTTACGAGCTAATTCACTCACAGCATTTGCTTCTGAAATCTTCGCTTCTGCATCTTGTGAAATAGCCCTTTCCCTCAACGTAGACAAGAAAAACAGATCCATCCCATGGTCCACTGTGAAGCCACTGGTTGGGCTAAGAGCTAGTCGTGCAGCAACACATAAGTTTTATTCTAATACTTTCCAAACTTTGTACTCAAATATGCTACCTACTTACCAACTTAGGTCAGTTATCCTTATGCTATAACTTTTCTTCATTACTACAATATTCTTACACTCCTACGTTAATCCTCTTGCACCTCCCCTGACCTCTCTCATCCTTTTTTTCTATCTCTGGACCTCTGCTCGTCTTTCAACCCTTATACTGCACGGATCTACACTTGATGGCTGTTGAGCAATATTGTATATGTAGGTGGTTAATTATTCTCTAGGCTCAGAGGGACTTAAAGACAATAGAGATTGGATTGAGAGGCTTATTGTTTTGGGTATAAATCGCTTATCAGTGGTTGTATTAGACTGGTCTGTAAGTGCACAAAAAGAAAGAGTGATAATACCAATCAAAACTTGTGAACATCTAGTGTCTGCCAGCTACAGAGGTCTAGGTTGGTTATATCTGAAAAACTATAATCGTATTTAGTAGTAATCTTGCTCCCATTTTCAAATGGGCAGAACAAGAAACTCAAGAAAAATGTCAAATCAAGAAACAACATCCCCCACCCAATGTAAACAGACAATGGAACAGTCACTGGCAAACCTAGAGGAGAGTCTTCCAATTGCTACACATATGCAATTGATAAACATCATTAATGAAAAATGTGAAAATATAAAGAAAGAGATAATGGAGGAAGCCATACCTGAACAAGAGGAAAGCAAAACCAAGGTGATAAGTGTAAAAGACGAAGCCATAAAGGAGGCCATAATAAAGGTTTTTCAAAGAAAGATGGATGAATTCAAAGAATCCAGAAATAAAAACGTGACCAAACTCCAGCAAATGTCCAAAGAAAATAAAGCTACTGAGCTAACCACTCAAAAGGAAATCAAGGAGATAAAGAAATCCATACATGATCTAAAACAAGGGATGCAAGGCATCAAAAGTGAGCAATTAGAAGCAAGGGAGATGAAAAATAAAGTAGATAGCTTTGATAGCAGGTTAGACATTGCAGAGGAGAGAATTTCCGTGGCTGAAGATAATTTAGGTATTATAAAGAACAGAAAATGAGTCAATCCAAATCTAGGAAATATGAGAGAGTGCTTCAGGAGGTCCAAGATACAATTAGGAAGCCTAATTTAAGGCTAGTTGGTATTGAGGAGGGCGTGGAGAAAGAGGTCAATGGTATTGGAAATATACTTCAGGGAATCATCTCAGAGAATTTCCCAAATATCCAGAAGGGCAGGCCCATCCAGATACGAGAAGCTTTTAGAACCCCAAACAGACCTGACCAGAAAAGAACATCCCACCGCCACATTGTGATCCGAACTGGATCAATAGAAACGAAAGGAAAGATCCTAAAGGTAGCCAGGGAAAAGGGATCAGTAACCTACAAAGGCAAACCAATCAGAATAACCCCAGATTTCTCAGCAGAGACCACGCAAGCACGAAGTGACTGGAAGCATATATGTCATGCCCTTAAATCAAATAACTACCAACCATGAATACTGTAGCCAGCTAAGCTCTCATTCATAACTGAGGGAAAAATAAAAACATTCCATTCCAGGGAAAAGCTGCAACAATATGTCGAAACAAAACCAACACTACAGAGAATTCTCAAAGATGCTCTATACATAGAAAACCAAAATAAATGCAATATAGGGAAAGAAATGGCACCTAAACAGCATACCATCTAAGGACCACAAGAACTGTCAAGACACAGGCCCTACTAAAAGCTTTTAAAAATGGTAGGAACTAATAAATATCTCTCAATCCTAACTCTCAATATCAATGGACTTAACTCTCCAATTAAACGGCATAGGTTGTCTAGTTGGATCAAAAAGCAAGAGCCATCGTTCTGCCGACTTCAAGAGACACATCTTACCCAAAAACAATCATCTTTTGAAAGTGAGAGGTTGGAATAAACTCTATCAAGCTAACTGCCCCCATAAACAGGCTAGAGTTGCCATCCTCATATCAGATACAATAGACTTCAAACTAAAATTAGTAAGAAAAGACAAAGAAGGTTACTACATACTACTAATGGGATCTTTCCTCCCGGAAGACATAACAATCCTAAATATTTACACACACAATCCCGGAGCTCCAAACTTCATCAAGCAAACTTTACTTACACTGAAACCATACATAGATCGAAATACAGTGATTGTTGGTGAGTTTAACACACCACTCTCACCTATGGACAGATCAACAAGGCAAAAACTCAACAGAGAAACCTTAGAACTGAACAACTATATAGACCAACTAGATCTAACAGACATCTGCAGAATATTCCACCCAGTAACACCACAATATACGTTTTTCTCAGCAGCACATGGAACATTTTCCAAAATAGACCACATCTTAGGCCATAAAGCAAACCTGGACAGATTCAGAAACACTGAAATTATTCCATGCACACTCTCAGACCATAAAGGCATCAAATTGGAGCTGAACACACATCTCCACCAAAGAAAACCCTGTAACTCATGGAGACTGAACAACACATTGTTGAATCAAAAACAATGGGTAATCGAAGAGATCAGAACAGATATCCAACTGTTTATGAAATTTAACTATAAGGAGCATGCAAATATCAACTCCTTAGGGACACAACAAAGGCAGTACTCAGAGGAAAATTTATAGCGCGGGGTGCCTACAACAGCAAGTTGGAAAAATGGCAAACCAACTAGTTAATGTCTCACCTTAACCTCCTGGAAAAAGAGCAACAAACCAACCCTAAACCCATTAGGAGAAAGCAAATTATTAAAATCAAAGCAGAATTAAACGATTTGGAATAAAAAAACTATAGAAAGAATCAACAAAACAAGGAGTTGGTTCCTGTAAGAATTAACAAAATTGACAAGCCCTTAGCAAATCTTACCAAAAAAAGAAGAGAGCATATCGAAATAAACAAAATCGCAGATGAAAATGGTAATATCACGACATAAATTACCAAGATCCAGAATATCATGAGGGAATACTTCTCAAACCTTTACGCCAACAAATTTGAGAATCTAGAAGAAATGGATGAATTCCTAGACAATATTAACATACCCACACTGAACCAAGAAGAGCTAACCCAACTCAACAGGCCTATTTCAAGCTCTGAAATAGAAATGGAAATTAGACAACTTCCACTTAAAAAGAGCCCAGGGCCAGATGGATTCACAGCTGAATTCTATAAGGTCTTCAAAGCAGAGCTCACACCAATACTCCTCAAGTTCTTCAACGAAATTGAAAATGAAGGTTCTTTACCAAACTGATTCTGTGAAGCCAGCATATCCCTCATCCCCAAACCAGACAGAGATTCCTCAAAGAAAGAGATCTATAGACCCATTTCTTTGATGAACATCGATGCAAAACTTCTCAACAAAATACTAGCCAACCGTCTACAACAACTCATCAAAAAAAATATACACTATGATCAAACTGGATTCATCACAGGGAGGCAAAGCTGGTTCAACATACACAAATCAATTAATATAATTCAACACATCAACAGGAGCAGGGATAAAATCACATGATTGTCTCAATAGATGCGGAAAAGGCATTTGACAAGATCCAAAACCCTTTTATGTTAAAAGAGGTGGAGAAACTAGGAATCCATGGAACATTTCTCAATGTAATAAAGGCTGTGTATGAGAAACCCACTGCTAGTATTATACTTAATTGTGAAAATCTAAAGCCATTCCCTCTAAAATCAGGAACGAGACAAGGATGCCCACTCTCTCCACTCCTTTTTAACATAGTACTAGAATGCCTAGGCAGTGCAATAAGTCAAGAAACAAGCATAAAGGGGATCCAAGTAGGGAAAGAGGAAATAAAACTATCCCTCTTTGCAGATGACATGATTCTGTATTTAAAGAATCCTATAGACTCTACTCCCAAGCTCCTTGAGCTGATTCAAAGCTTTGGAAGGGTAGCAGGCCATAAAATCAACCCTCACAAATCAACTGCCTTACTTTACGCCAACACTGAGAGGAACGTGACAATAATCAGGAAAGAAACTCCTTTCACAATAGCTTCAAAGAAAATAAAGTACCTAGGAATTAGCTTAACTAAGAATGTAAAGGACCGTTTAGATGAAAACTTTAAAACCATAAAAAAGGAAATTAAAGCAGAACTAAGGAAATGGAAAAAACTCCCATGCTCCTGGATTGGAAGAATCAACATTGTGAAAATGACAATCTTTCCAAGGGCTATCTACAAATTCAATGTAATACCAATCAACATCCCAATGTCATTCTTTAAAGAAATAGAAGAGGCAATTCAAAATTTCATATGGAATAATAAAAGACCCCGTATAGCAAAAACAGTTCTTAGTAGAAAGAACAGCGCTGGAGGAATTTCAATTCCAAAGTTTAGACTCTATTACAGAGCTATAATTCTCAATACAGCTTGGTACTGGCACAAGAACAGGCCTGAAGTCCAATGGAGTAGAACTGCGGACCCAGATATTAAACCACAGACCTATGGCCACCTAATCTTTGACCAGGGAGCCAAATATATAGAATGGAATAAAGATAGCCGCTTCAACAAGTTGTGCTGGCAGAACTGGTTAAACACCTGCACAAAAATAAAGTTGGATCCTTCTTTGTCACCTTGCACTAGAATTAACTCCAAATGGATCAAAGACCTGGAGGTAAAAGCTGACACACTGAAAAGTTTACAGGAAGGAATAGGAGATACACTAGGCCTCCTTGGCACAGGTCGAAACTTTCTTAATAAGGACCAAGAATCACAACAAATCAGAGAAAGGCTGGATAAGTGGGAGTGCATTAAAATGCAGAGCTTTTGTATGGCAACGGATATAGCTAGTAAACTAACCAGGAAGCCTACAGAGTGGGAGAAGATCTTCACCAACCAAACAACGGACAAAGGCCTCATATCTAAAATATATCAACAACTCAAAAAATTGAATCACTCCAAAACAAACCTCCAAAGTAACACCCATCCCATTAAAAATGGGCCAAAGACTTAAAGAGAGTCTTCTCTGAAGAAGAAACAAAATGGCCTATAGACACAGGAAGAAATGCTCCACATCTCTGGTCATAAAACAAATGCAAATCAAAACAACTCTAAGATTCCACCTCACTCCAGTTAGAATGGCCAGGATCAGGAAAACGAATGACAACAGATGCTGGAGGGGATGTGGCCAGGAGGGATCACTACTACACTGTTGGTGGGAGTGCAAACTCGTTCAACCACTATGGAAAGCAGGGTGGCAGTGCCTCAAAAGGCTAAACATAGAACTCCCCTATGACCCAGCAATTCCACTACTTGGCATTTACCCAACAATCCAGAAACAAGGGCATACTAAACCCATTAGCACAACAATGTTCATTGCAGCACTATTCACCATAGGAAAGATATGGAACCAACCCAGATGTCCCTCAGTGGATGAGTTGATCAACAAGTTGTGGTATTTGTACACAATGGTATTCTAGGCTGCTGTCAGAAAGAATGGCATCGCCCTAGTTGTTAGGAAATGGAAAGACTTAGAACAAATCATATTAAGTGAAGTAAGCCAGACTCAAAGGAACTTAGTCTCAGTGGTTTCCCTCATTCGTCATAATGAGTAGAAACCTTGGGCTCTACTAGTAGAGATTGTCAATAGAGCAAAAGGCCATATATAAGGCCATATAATGTGAAGCTAATTGAAAGGACCTCCAGGATATTGACACAAAAGCCATATAATGAATGATTGTTGTCCTTAATGTAATATGTTGTCTCTCATCTCGTTTGCTGTCCCTTGGTTATCCCATATTGTTATAGTATCTCACTTTATCTTATATATTGAATTTATTTGTATTTGGATATTTGAAATTTGATAGGGAAGGGGGGAAAACCAAGACGGGTGGGGGGTGTGGGGTTGGAGGGAAATGGGTACCAAGACATGTGAAAAGGTATCAATGTATGTGAATTAATGCACCTTCTATCTGGCAAATATCATCTAACCCTTTTACTAATTACAATAAAAAATGGAAAAAAGAGAAAGTTGTAGTGTGTGGGGAGGATGATGGGGTCAAATACATTTCTTCTTAGAAATTTACCTCATCTGGTTGCTCTGGATTTTCCTGGCCTTCTTCTTAGAGAAAGTTCTGTTATACTGGATTTGTGGCTTGGCAATGATCTAGCATTTACATCTTCGAGTAAGACATCCACAACTTCCATGCCTGAGACTCGAGTTTCCTGACCTTTGGCAACACCACAGCAACATCTTTCTTCCTCCTGAGCCACAGGCCAAGTGAGCTGGCTTGAGCTGGTTGTTAGTTACAGTGGCTTGGTTACCAGGGTTCCATATTCTGTTCCATTGTGAGGGAGGCAGGGTCACCTTTCAGGGCCCAATGACCAAAGATCCTTGCTCACAAAAGACCTCACCAAAGACATACTGGAGGCTGAATCTCTCCTCCAATCTCACAATATACATGTGGATGTAGTAAACACCACACCTTATTTGTCCAATCCCAATGTCTTCCACTAGGCCCAACTACCAGTCTGGTCTCAGGCTCAAGGAGCCTTTCTTAGGTAAGATCCAAACTTAAGGGTCAATATTGCCCTCATCCTTTACAAAACATTTGCTTCACAGTGCCTTCTCTGCCTGCATTTTGCCCCTTGTCGAATTTTTTTTGTTTTTGCTAGTCTTGGGACTTGACCTCAGTGTGTGTACAGTGATCTTGGGCTTTCTTTAGGCTTTAGCTGTCCCACCGAGCCACAGCACCACTTGCAGCTTTTTCTATGTATGTGGTAATGAGGAATCAAACCTGAGACTTTTTGCTTGTTAGCCAAGTACTCTACCACTAGGTGAAACACACAGGGCATCTTGCACATATTTTTGACGTCAATCTAATAGGATATTATTAGGTTTCTGTATCCTAATCACTTTTTTCCTGATGATTAGCTTTGCTGTCAAGTGTAAAAAATGCAAGAGGGAAAAACACAGAAGAATTAGTGAAATTTTAAAAAAAAGCATTACACACATAGATAAGTGTTCATTCTTTGTAGGAGAAAGGATATTTTGATATGATGATGATGACTTTATAATTACTATGTCAGGGTTGAGAGTTTGGCATATTGGTAGAGTGCTTGCCTAGCATCCATGAAGATCTGGGTTTGATTGCTCAGTATCACATAGATAAAAAATCTAGATGTGGCACTGTGGCTCAAGTGGCAGAGGGCTAGACTTGAGAAAACCTGAGGACAGTGCTCAGGCCCTGAATTCAAGCCCCAAAACTGGCAGAAAATTAAAGAAAATAAAAATGCTTTTTACGAGCTAATTCACTCACAGCATTTGCTTCTGAAATCTTCGCTTCTGCATCTTGTGAAATACCCCTTTCCCTCAACGTAGACAAGAAAAACAGATCCATCCCATGGTCCACTGTGAGGCCACTTGTTGGGCTAAGAGCTAGACGTGCAGCAACACATAAGTTTTATTCTAATACTTTCCAAACTTTGTACTCAAATATGCTACCTACTTACCAACTTAGGTCAGTTATCCTTATGCTATACCTTTTCTTCATGACTACAATATTCGTACACTCCTACGTTAATCCTCTTGTACCTCCCGTGACCTCTCTCATTCTTTTTTTCTATCTCTGGACCTCTGTTGGTCTTTCAACCCTTATACTGCACGGATCTACACTTGATGGCTGTTGAGCAATATTGTATATGTAGGTGGTTAATTATTCTCTAGGCTCAGAGCGACTTAAAGACAATAGAGACTGGATTGAGAGGCTTATTGTTTTGGGTATAAATCGCTTATCAGTGGTTGTATTAGACTGGTCTATAAGCGCACAAAAATAAAGAGTGATAATACCAATCAAAACTTGCGAACATCTAGTGTCTGCCAGCTACAGAGGTCTAGGTTGGTTATATCTGAAATATTATAATCGTATTTAGTAGTAATCTTGCTCCCATTTTCAAATGTTCAGTGCAAGAAACTCAAGAAAAATGTCAAATCAAGAAACAACATCCCCCACCCATTGTAAACAGACAAAGGAACAGTCACTGGCAAACCTAGAGGAGAGTCTTCCAAGTGCTACACAAATGCAATTGATAAACATCCTTAATGGAAAATGTGAAAATATAAAGAAAGTGATAATGGAGGAAGCCATGGCTGAACAAGAGGAAAGCATAAACAAGGTGATAAGTGAAAAAGAAGAAGCCATAAAGGAGGCCATAATAAAGGGTTTTCAAAGAAAGATGGATGAATTCATAGAATCCACAAATAAAAACGTGACCAAACTCCAGCAAATGTCCAAAAAAATAAATCTCCTGAGCTAACCACTCAAAAGGAAATCAAGGAGATAAAGAAATCCATACATGATCTAAAACAAGACATGCAAGCAATCAAAAATGAGCAATTAGAAGCAAGGGAGATGAAAAATAAAGTAAATAGTTTTGATAGTAGTTAGACAATGCAGAGGAGAGAATTTCCGGGGCTGAAGATAATTTAGTTATTATAGAGAAAGAACAGAATATGAGTCAATCCAAATCTGGGAAATATGAGAGAGCGCTTCAGGAGGTCCAAGATACAATTAGGAAGCCTAATTTAAGGCTAGTTGGTATTGAGGAGGGCGTGGAGAAAGAGGTCAATGGTATTGGAAATATACTTCAGGGAATTCCCAAAGGTGCTCTATACATAGAAAACCAAAATAAATGCAATATAGGGAAAGAAATGGCACCTAAACAGCATACCATCTAAGGACCACAAGAACTGTCAAGACACAGGCCCTACTAAAAGCGTTTAAAAATGGTAGGAACTAATAAATATCTCTCAATCCTAACTCTCAATATCAATGGACTTAACTCTCCAATTAAACGGCATAGGCTGTCTAGTTGGACCAAAAAGCAAGAGCCATGGTTCTGCTGTCTTCAAGAGACACATCTTACCCCAAAACTGTCATCTTTTGAAAGTGAGAGTTTGGAATAAACTCTATCAAGCTAACTGCCCCCATAAACAGGCTGGAGTTGCCATCCTCATATCAGATACATTAGACTTCAAACTAAAATTAGTAAGAAAAGACAAAGAAGGTTACTACATACTACTAAAGGGATCTTTCCTCCAGGAAGACATAACGATCCTAAATATTTACACACCCTTTTGAAGATCTCAAAAGATTGAAGATACTGCCAGTGTAAGTTAGATTCCAGCATTCATATTAAATAATGCAATGAGTAGGGATTTATATTTGAAATATCACTGTTGACAAAATCTAACACACATTTGCTTAGTATTTGCTTTTGATTTCCCAAGAAGTTCAGTACAAGCTAACATGTGTGGCATATATCGACTGGGAGAAATGATTTAGAACATGTGACTCATTTGAACAGGAGTCAGTGAAAGATACAGAAGCAGGATACCCATATTGTGAAAATTTGTATCTTTTTCATATTTTGTGTTTTTTATTAATTCCATTTGTAGTGTACATTTCTAGGTAAAAACTTTTAAAATATTTCCAAACAATTTGTTGTTTCAACAGCAAAAAAAACATTTATATACCTGATAAAATTCACAGAATCCAAATTTTTCCATATTATTTTTTGTTTTTTGGGGTTGTTTTTGATGGGTCATGGACCTTGAACTCAGCCTGGGTACTATCCCTGAGCTCTTCAGCTCCAGGCTACCACCTTACCCTGGAGCCAAGCCCCACTTCCCATTTTCTAAAGGTAAATTGGAGATAAGAGTCTCAGGTCTTTTTGTGCCAGGATGGCTTTAATCCTTGATCCTCAGATCTCAGCCTCCTGAGTAGCTAGGATTATAGAAGTGAGCCACCACCCCATCATGCTCAGCTTTCTGGTTTTATTTTTAAACAAGCCCTTTGGCTGGAACTCGGTCTGAGCACTGTCCTTCAGCTTTCCTCAAGCCTAGTGATCTTCTACTTGAGCCACAGCACTACTTATGGTTTTTTCTGTGTATGTGGTACTGCGGAATTGTACCTTCGTCTTCATACAAGCACTCTACAACTATGCCAAACTCCCAGCCCCTCCACATTAGTTTTTATGATAGATCTTTCCATGCATCCAGGATGGCTAGAAATCCTTCTTGAGTTTCCCAAGATCAGGGAGTATAGGTGTGTCCCATCCTGTGTGGCTACATAACCATTGTTTAGGGTACAGTTCTCTCTTCATTCTACCCATCTAGAGCAATTTTCATCTTCCATGTATAATCATTAAACATTCAACTCCTGTTCCTCTCTACTCCATTCTCTGGAACCATCGTGCTTTTTGGCTCTAAGGGTTTGTTGATCCTTGGAAGCTCTGGAAGGGAAAACATACCCTAGCTCTTCCATTATGACTGCTGTATTTTTAGTTTACTGTAATCAAGATTCATCTGTAAAATATAGTAAAATGTTCTTCCTTTTCAATGCATTGTTTTGCATATTTCTATATTTTGATTATTATTAATAGTTGTGAATGGATTCTCCACATATTTGTTCTAGTCTCTGCTTTCTCTTCCGTTAGGTACAAAGCTAGAAATAGAATTGTTGGACCATATTTCTATGTAATTCCATATTTAGTACTTTTTTAGCACTCTCCACGCAATTTTTGATTGTTTTATATTCCTTGCAGAACTATTCCAAAGTTCTACTTCTTCTCACTACCTTCCCAGTAATAGTTAGACTTTGAAAGTATTTTTTTGTATGTGTGTGTGTGTGTGTGTGTTTGTGTGTGTGTATGTGGATCTTTTTGTTTAAAACTATATTTATTTTAACATATTTAAAGTAATGATTTCATTGTAATTTTAATTTTTCTCATGACTGTTAATATTGAACTTCTTTCTACATTTTGAACTATTTCTATATATTCTGTTTAAAAATCCTGTCCAATCTCCAATTTTTTTCCCTTTTTTTGTGGGGTAGTGGGGAAAGTCATGGGGCTTCGACCTTGGGCAGTCAGCACTTTAGTTTAAGGTTATTGTCCTACCCTGAGTATTGCCCCTCAGTTCTTCTGCTCACAGCTCCCTACCCCTCTTCCCATTATATACAGAACAAAGGTCATCCTCAGTCTTTTTGAAAAAGTAAAACATACAGTAAATTTGTAGTATACAACAGCAAGAAATAAATTTCTTGCCAGGTGCAGTGACTTCTACCTGTAATCCTAGCTACTCAGACATCAGGCTGTTATCTAAAGATTTGGTTCAAAGCCAGCCTGGGCATTAGAAAATCTATGAGACTCTCATCGACAGTTAACCACTAGAATATGGGAAATGGCACTGTGGCTTCATAGGTAGGGTGATAGCCTTGAGTTGAAGAGCTCAGGAACAGTGCCCAGGCCCAGAGTTCAAGCCTTACAAATCCCCCAGCCAAAAAAAAGAAAAAAAAGTTTCTTCCCCAAGTGATTATTATGCCAGCCATAGAACATTAACATTCTGGGTGTACTTCACAGTATTATTACTTGATACCCTAAGATTTTGCAATATTCTCACAGTACCACCATATGTCATCATATAATGTAGTTCCTTTTCAATGGAATAATTCCATTTATAACCTAAATCTACTCCCCCGACTTATTTTTGTCGATACCACAATTGCTCTACCATGATATGCCACAAGCCATTAAACATTTTATGGTGGTTAATTGGAAAGGAGTCTCATGGAATTTTGTGCTAGGCTGGCTTTGAACCATGGTCCTCAGATCTCAGTCTCCTGAGTAGCTAGGATGACTGGCGTGAGCCACCAAAACCTGGCTTGCCTTTTTATTTTTTTGTGGGTCTTGGGACTTGAACTCTGGGCCTAGGCACCATCCCTAAGCTTTTAAGGTCAATATTTCATGTAAGTCTAAACATTTAAGTAAAGGAATACAATTCCAACAAAAAAAGAATAAAATTCCAGACATGGTGTGTTTATAACTCAGTGCTAAGTACTTGATGAAAATGTGGCATTCCAGAAGCTGGTGTCATTTGATGATGTAGCTGTGGATTTCAGCTGGAAGGAGTGGCAGCATCTGGACAATGCTCAGAGGACCCTGTACAGAGATGTAATGCTGGAGACCTACAGCAACCTGGTGTCCTTAGGTGAGCAAATGTCAAATTCACTTGCAAGGCCAAGTGCCTTGTTATTTTGCAGATACGTGAATGTTTATCAAACTTTCAATACTATTTAAATGAAAGATTCCAGGCCCTGAGAAGTATCATTACTTTCTAAAGAAAACCTAAGGTAATTTTGTACTCATTCTTCAGGATACCTTCAGGATACTTTGACAACAGTTCTAAATTATGTTTCTTCTAATGGAGACGACATTCCAAACTTACACAGTAATTGTAAGTGGATAAACCATCCAGAATAGAATATATATCATTATTGGAAATAGGATCTACAAATCACTAAACAGTGAGTTTATAATGGAAACCTGGCACTAGGTGCAATGTTTCATGCCTGTAATCTTAAAATATTCAGGAGGAAGAAATCTAAGAATTCTAATTTGAAGCCAGCAATGGCATAAAAATTGCCATGAAACTCTATTACTCCAAGTAACCCCTCAAAAATGTTAGTGGAGTGTCAAGAGTTTGACTTTGTGGTTGAGTGCTTGCTTAGCATGCATGAAGACCTATGCATGTAAGTGGAGCTGGGACTCAAACTGGTATTTTTCTAGCCTTGAGCAAGATAGCTAAGTGTATGCCATACAAAATGAATCCAGAGCTGGGGAAAAGTCAACCATGGAGCCAGTGAGAAATGAGAAAAAAGATTTAATAGATAACTTGTGAGTAGGATGTCTGCGAACTTAAAGCAATGATGACATAGCATAAGCAATAATTCTCTACTGTTTCTAATTTACAGGGCCCTGTGTTCCCAAACCTGTATTAATTGACAAGCTAGAGCACTGTGCAGAACTCTGGATAGGAAATTCCTCTGACAAGAATATCACAGGTGAGTGAATCCATCTTCATATTGATGTTGGAGCCTGAGCCCCATTGGTAAGTTCATGTTGTGATGTACTGAGCAATAATATTCTTAGTTACCCTAAATCCTGTGTGGAACCTATGAATTCTTTGTGAATGAATCAAGAATCATTTTCTTTTCCCAATCCTATGCCTGGTCTCAGGGCCTGAGCATGGTCCTTGGGTTTTCTCAAGGCTAGCTCTCTACTTCTTGAGTCATAGCACCACTTCTGGCTTTTTCTTTGTATGTAGTACCAAGGAACTGAACCAGGTCTTTGTGCATGCTAGCCCAAACCCCCGGCACCAAGAATCATAGGGTGATATGACGAATTCTATGTGGCAGTAGAGTTAAAGTTAGATTTCTCTGTAGAAATCACTGTGAAACAAAATAAAATGAGAACGCCATGAGCCCGTGGCTCATGCCTGTAATCCTAGCTACTTAGGAGGCTGAGATCTGAGGATCAAGGTTCAAAGACTGACCTATCACAAAAACACCTTAGACTCTTCTTTCCAATAAACCAATAGAAAATGAGAAGTGGGGTTGAGGCTAAAGTCATAGGGCAGTAGCCTTGAGCTGAAGAGCTCAGGAAGAACAGCCAGGTCTAGAATTCAAGTCCCATGACTGCAAAACAAGAAAGAAAGAAAGAAAGAAAGAAAGAAAGAAAGAAAGAAAGAAAGAAAGAAAGAAGAAAGAGGGAAGAAAGAAGGAAGGAAGGAAAGGAAGAAAGAAAGAATGAATGATATTTCATTTCTTTAAAACTAAGACTATAAATGATTGAGTAAACAAGGAATAAGTCAGGGCATTATTCTCTGATAAGGATAATATCTTTTTGCTGGTAGGAAGAGACTGGTATTCAGAACCAGACCTTTCCACCAGAAATTGTGCCTAGTGGTAGAGTGCTTGCCTAGCATGCACAAAGACACAGGTTTGATTCCTTATTACCACATACATAGAAAAAGCCAGAAGTAATGACTTCATTGGTAGGGTTCTAGTCTTGAGAAAACCCAAGGACAGTGGTTAGGTCCTAAGTTCAAACCCAGGAATGGAAGGAAAAAAAAAACAACAAAGTTTCAATCATATAAGAAAATTAACTAGACAATGAGCTGGGGATTTTCTGGTCTTCCTTGGTACTGAGGGACAGGAGTGTTAGAAAAGGAATTTTTATAAGACTTCAAATGGAAAGAAACAAATTTCAAAATTCCCACAAATACCTAAATTGAGACTTTAGTGAGAAGTTGTAACTGAAGGGATATAGGTGTAAGTCCTTACTCTCAAGAATCGTTCTTGCTTGGATCAAAGGCAAACAGACATATAAACCAAACTTGTGGCCGCTGAATCTAGAAAAAATTCGTGTTCCTCACTTAATGGTTAATAAGCAAACAGCATTGAAACTGGGTAAGGTAATCCTATCTGCTACTCAGCACCTGAGACTCTTATCTGTAGTTAACTCTAGAAAACAGGAAGTGGGGCTGTAGCTCAAGGATAGGGGTTATAGTCTTCTGCTGAAGTGTTCAGGGACAGGGCCGAGGCCTATGAACTACAAAAAAAAAGAAAAGAAAAGAAAAGAAAGTTTTAAAAAGATGCAAAACAGCACAGTATTTAGATTATTTCTCAAAAATAAAAGAAAGGCAGCTATTCCTCAATGTATAAACAAAACAGTATTTGAAAAAAAACAGCTGCAGGTATAGTATAGGTAGTACTCAGCTTAAAACGGTAGGAATACATAGTTAGGTAATTTCAATAAATATTTCCTGTGATATAAAAAGAGAACTAAAACACAGAAAAACATTATTGGTCATTGTAAAATATCATTTTCTTAATATGTTAGGGAGAAAAGCATATATTTCTCACAAATCAATTTCCACTTTTATATTTTAAAATATCTAACACTTAGAATGGGAAAGTAAAGTCATTAACTTTACAGTAAGGAATATTTGTATCTCATGTATGTTTGTGTCTTTTTTTCTATGACTCATTTTAGATGTCCAGCTAATGGAAAATGTGTTCAAGACCTGCCAGGAAAGTCCACATGAATGTCTTTGTGAAGTAGCAGTTGCAAGTAGTATCGAAGTGGAGGAAAACGTGAGATTAGCAACAACTTTAAATTTGAGCTCTACACACAATCCAGAGCTGATTAGGAATAACGGTAACAACTTAGGGGTGAGGACTGAGGAGTTCATTAAGTGTCAGAACATGCTTCTGTTTCCTAAGCCTGATGAGATGCATGCTGCATATAGATCTCGTATGTCTCCTGTTCTTAAAAAATCCATCGGCTATTCAGAGCATTTTATTCATGATTGTGACAGTCCAAAAGATCTGCAGTATCATAATTCTGTTCTCCCTGCCCAAGAAATTCTTCAGGGAGGGAGAAAAATTGCTAAATGTACTGTGTGATGAAAAATATTGTACTTAACACCAACCATCACTACACGTCCGAAAATGTACCCAGGAGAGACTCCTCATACATGTAGTGAATGTGAGAAATCTTTCAGTAATGAAATACGCCTTACAATACCTCAGAGCAAATATCCTGAGATATGTGATGCATACATCAAGTGTGAATATTAATTTCTGAGAAGTCAGACCTGACGCTCCAACCTCGATCTCCAAGAGAAGACAAACCTTATGAATATGAGGAACGTAATAAAATTTCTGCCCAGAATTCAGCTCTCAGCACACATCAGAGATCTCACACAGAAGAGAAATCTTTAATGGGATAAATGTGGGAAGACTTTTAGACTGAAATCATACCTCACTTTGCACCAGAGAAGACACACAGAAGAGAAACCTTATGAATGTAACAAATGTGAAAAGTCTTTCACCCAGAAGATACACCTTCGAGTTCATCAAATAACACACACAGGAGAGAAATCTTATAAGTGTAATGAATGTGGAGAATCTTTCCAAGGGAAGGGAAAACTTCGTGTTCATCAGAGAATACACACAGGAGTGAAACCTTATGAATGTAACCAATGATTAAAACCTTTCCGACAGAAATCTTCCCTCAAATTTCATCAAAGAACACACACAGGAGAGAAACCTTATGTGTGCAACAAATGTGGAAAGACCTTCAAGTGGAAGTCATATCTTGATGGGCATAACAGAACACACACAGGAGACAAAACCTATGCATGCAGTGAATGCGGAAAGTCTTTCAAATGGAAGGTAAAACTCCATGTTCATCAGAGAATATACTCAGGAGAAACACCTTATGAGTGTAACATATGTGGAAAGTCCTTCACACAGAAGCCAAACCTCAACATGCATAAGACAATTCAAACAGGAGAAAAACCTTATGAATGTAACCGAGGTGGGATGTCTTTCAAATGGAAGTCTTCCCTCAAATTGCATCAGAGAACACACACAGGAGAGAAACTGTACGAGTGCATCAAATGTGGTAAGACCTTCAGATGAAGTCACATTACAGGAGGCATAACAGAATTCACACATATTAGAAACCTTTGGAATATAACCAAAGTTGAAAGTCTTTCGTGCAGTATTCACCCTTCAGGAAGCGTAAGAGAGTTCACACATATGAGAAGCCTTAGCAATGTAATAAATAGGAAAGACTTTTTAGTCTGTGGAAGAAAACTCAGCTTGTGTCACAGAACCAACACAAGATAAAACCCTTAATGAATGTAGCAAATGTTCAGTCTTTTCCCCAGAAGGCACAAGTCAAGATTTATCACTAAACACCCACAGGATAGAATCCTATGAATAAAATGAAAGGGAAATTTTTTTGAAGAACTCATAGTTGAGTTTGCATGATACCACACAGACACAGGATAAAAATCGTATGAATATAAGAATATGAAAAATCCATCATGAACGCATGAGTAAGTATAAAATGCACATAGGAGAGAAAAACCTTATGAATATTACAAATGTGGAAAGTGTTTGACCTGGAAGGCATACTTCTGTGTTCATCACAAACCTGATTCCCATAGAAGAAAAGAAAACTAATGAATAGAACAAATGTGCAATGACTTTTAATCAGAAGTCAGTCTTCAGTACATTTCAGAACATACACAATAGAGAAATTCTGAGTAATGAAAAACATTTAGCTATATATAGAATCTCTGTATATGGGAGCATTAGGGTAAGTCTTCTAAACAAAGTCAACCTTCAGCAAGCATTAAGAGCACTCACAGAAGAAATAATAGCATATAGGAAAACCTTTGTCAGAAACCTCTAAAAGCTGACTGTGTGGCTTAGTGGTAGAGTGCTAACCTATCAAGGATGAAGGCCTGGGTTAGATTCCTCAATACTACGTGAAAAGAGCAAGCCAGAAGCAGCACTGTGGTTCAAATGTTAGAGTGCTAACCTTGAGCAAAAGTAGCTCAGGCCCTGAGTTCAAGCCTAAGGATAGGAGAGAGAGAGAGAGAGAGAGAGAGAGAGAGAGAGAGAGAGAGAGAGAGAGAGAGAGAGAGAGAGAGAGAGAGAGAAAAGAGAGAGAAACAGGAACTTCTAAATTTTACAGAGATAGAGAAGGAGAGGGAGAAGGAGACAGAAACTAATTTCTAAACTTTACAGTCTTTCTATTTCCTTACAAATTCGTCTATGTCATTCTTTCTGACAGAAGCACAGAATTCCATTGTGTAAAAATACCATATTTGATCTACTCATCAACTGACGGGCATCTGGGTTGGTTCCATACCTTTGCCATAGTAAATAGTGCTGTGATAAATGTTATTGTTCTAGTGAATTTAGTATGTCCTATCTGGACGATTGGGAAGTTTTGAAATTGCTGGATCACAGGGGAGCTCTATATTTAGTCTTATTGGGATACTGCCATAGTGCTTTCCATAGTGGTTGAACGAGTTTGCAATCCCACCAGCAGTGTAGTAGTGATCCCTCCTGGCCACATCCCCTCCTGCATACGTTATTAGATTTCTGGACCTTGGCCATTCTAACTGGAGTGAGGAGGAAAAGGGAAAGAGGAACTGAAACTTTCTCTCCTTACAGATGACATGATTCTGTATTTAAAGAACCCTATAGACTCTACTCCAAAGCTGCTTGAGCTGATATAAAACTTTGGTAAGGTAGCAGGGTATAAAATTAACCCTCAATGTCAACTGCCTTCCCATATGCCAACAAATGAGAGGAATGAGGCAAGAATCAGGATAGCAACTCATTTTGCTATCAAAGAAAATAAAATACCTAGGAATTAACTTAGAATGTAAAGCACCTTTTTGATGGAACTATAAACCCTGGCGAAGGAAATTAACGCAGAACTGAGGAAATGCAAAAACCTATGCTCCTGGTTTGGAAGAAGTAATATTGTAAAAATGGCAATCTTGATAAGGAATATCTACAAATTCAGTGCAATATTCATCAATATCCCAATGTCATTCTTTAAAGAAACAGAAGAGGAAATCCAAAATTTCACTTGGAATAATAAAAGACCCCTTATAGTCTGCCTTCTTGCATGATACATAATGTTTAATCTCACCTTCTCCACCAAAATCTCACCTTTCTCATTGAGACATAGGTGGCCCTGTTTACTAGCAGCAAAGGCTCAAACGCGCAGTTTCAGGTGTCACCACTGCCTCTGTTACTGGGTAGATCCAACTCTGTCATCGATTCTGAGGTCTGCTCTGGGAGTCTTGGTCACAAGTTGTTCTGTGGCATCTGCTGCCAGCCTGTGCCTATTTGCTTCCTTTTCCTCCAGCAGCCTACAACAGGGAATGAAGTTCAGGCGCTGATGCTCTCCTCCATATGCAGGGCAGGATGAGCCCAACCCTCCCTCATCTTCCTCTTCCAATTTTTGGGAAAAAATGTGCTGGCAGAAGTCCTCAGGTGTGGCGCATGGCTGATCCACACTTTTAATCCAGGCTGGTCAGGAGGCTGAGATCTGAGTATGGAAGTTCCAAGTCACCTAGAACAGGAAAGTCTGATAGATTCTTACTACCAAAAATAAAAACAGCTGGGAATGGAGTTTGTGCTCAAGTGGTAAAGGGCTAGTCTTGAGTACAAATGCTTAGTGGCCAGGCCCTGAGTTCAGGCTCCAGCACTGCCAACAACCTCACTTTAGTGAGATTTTAGCTTTATCCCTGTAGGCACATCTCACTGGAATCTTTGCTGGTAGAGATAGTCTTCATAATTTTGTCTCAAGGTAAAGGTCCTCCTGGGGTAGTACACAAAAGGTGTCATGGAGAGAGGAGCCCCACTTGCTCCAGGTTTGAAGATGGCATAGGTCAAGCCAGCATGGAGTTGGCACATCAGTCTTTTTCCTAGCACCATCGACCAGTGAATGTCAAATGACATTGATTGTTGTGGGATTGTGTGATTGAAGTGCCCCATTAAGGGCAGTGTTAGCACATCCAAACTTGGATACCAGGAATGCTGAAATCTCAAAGCTAAGATTTCTGTTGGCTACAGAAATGCTGGTGTGTCTGTGATTCACTAAAAGTTCAGGTGCAAAGATTCTGAAGCTTGATGCCATGTGTTTATTCCATTTAGTAAAATTATTTTAATGCACTGTATAAGTTAAAACATTTGATAAGAGTCAGGGGTAGTGAAAACATTGTCCTTGAATTCAGGTGTCTGGCAGGGTAATGAGGGGGGTGTTGGTGGCTGGGACTATGAAGCTGGAGCTGCTATCAAACCATGGATCATGTTTCTCTTTGTCTGGGAGAAATGACTCCAAAGATGAAATTTGAATGGTGAGGAAAAGTTGATGATGTACTCAGGAAATTTCTCCTAAACAAATGCTCATGTAGAAGTGGGATGGGGGCTGGGCATGCCTGAGGCAGAGCTTAAGGGGGCTTCTCATGGCGTTGAGAACGTTCCTTGTGACTTCAGGCATGCAGCAGGGTGTTTTAGATGACCATTGTGAGATGGATGGAATAAGACTGGAGACAAGATGAATGCTGGGATCCTGCAATGCTCTTGCATGAGTGGCTGGTGGCTCACCTGAAAGAACTAATTATGTCTAAAAAAGAAATCAGGAATTTGTTTTGATTAGATAATACCTGTAATCCGAGGCATATTCAGGATCCTGATCTTAGTATTGTGGTTTAAAACCAACCCAGCAAAGGGAAAAATGCATGAGACTCATACTACCAGTTTAGAGCAAGAAAAAAGATTGAAGTAGAGCTGTGACTCAAGAGCTAGAGTGCTACCTTGAGCAAAGAAAAGCTAAGAAAAAGCTCCAGGTCTTGAGTTCAAGGCCAGGAATGAAAGAAGGAAGGTAAAAAATGGAAGTATGTGAGGAAGGGAAATATATAAATGAAAGAGAGAAGGAACTAGAAATTTAAAACTAGAGAATATTTAAAAGTCATCAGTCCTTCTAAGAAAAGTGTTGGAGTATGGGTTCTATATGTGGTGAACTGGAAGCCCAGCAGTGACTTGTTAACCAAAGAGTCACCATGATGAGCAAAGGATAGAAATCTGCATGAGCCTCTTAGCGGATGGAGTCACAGAAGAGAACCTCAGCTCCCATCCCATAGTTAGAAGTATATAGAGATGGGGAAGTTGGCATCACCTTGATGTCATTGTGTCCATGGAGACTGGAAGCCATGGCTCTGTGAAAGCACAATGTTCTGGTTACTGAGCTGGGAGGCTGAGGAGAACCAAGTCCTGGCCATGAAGAAATATCTCAGGCAATATTGTATTTTGAATTAATATCCAAAGATTGGACAACAGGATAGCAAGTAATAAAATCTGTTTTTCTTGTCTACATTGAGGGAAAGGGATAAGTCATAAGATGGAGAAGCGAAGAATTCAGAGGCAAATGCTGTGAGTGAATAACTTGTAAAAAGCACATTTCTTTTCTTTTCTTTTCCTTTGTTTTTTCTGCCATTCCTGGGGCTTGAACTCAGGGCCTGAGCACTGCTCTTGGCTTTTCCCAAGTCTAGCACTCTGCCACTTGAGCCATATTGCCATATGGATTTTTATATCTGTGTGATATTAAGGACTCAAACCTAGATCTTCATGGATGCTAGGCAATCACTCTACCACTGGGCCAAACTCTAAACCCCGATAAAGTATTTATAAATAGTCATCATCATCATATCACAATATCCTTTCTCCTACAAAGAATGAACACTTATCTATGTCTGTAAGACTTTTTTTATGTCACCAATGCTTCTGTGATTTTCCCACTTGCATTTTTACAGATGACAGCACAGATATTCATCAGGAAGAAAAATAGATTAGGATACAGAAACTTAACAAAGTCCTAGTAGATTGAGGTGAAAAATATGTGCAAGATGGCCTGGGTGTTTCATCTATTTATAGAGTGCTGGGCTACCACACAAAAAGACTCCAGTTTGATTCTGCAGTACCATATACATAGAAAACGCTGGAAGTGGTGCTGTGGCTTGGTGGGACCGCTATAGCCTAAAGAAAGCCTAAGAACAATGGTCAGGCTCTGAGGTCAAGTCCCAGGACTAGCAAAAAATTGTGCAAGAGGCAAAATGCAAGCTGAGAAGGCACTGTGAAGCAAAATGTCTTGTGAAGGGTAAGGGGAATAGTGACAGTTAAGTTTGGATCTTACCTAAGAAAGGCTCCTTGAGCCTGAGACCAGGCTAGCATTTACGCCTAGTTAATGACTTGGGATTTGAACAAAAAGGTGTGCTGTTTACTACATCCATATGTGAGGTGGGAAGGGAGATTCAGCCTCCAGTATGTCTTTGTGGAGGTCTTCTGTGAGCAAGTAGCTTTGGTCATTGGGCCTTGAAAGGTGACCTCCCTCACAATGGAACAGAATATGGAACCCTGGTAACCAAGCCACAGTATGTGACAACCAGCTCAAGCCAGCTCCCTTGGCCTGTGGCTCAGGAACCAGAAAGATGTTGCTGTGCTGTTGCCAAAGGTCAGGAGGCTCGGATCTCAGGCATGAGAGATATGGATGTCTCACTTGAAGAAGTAGATGCTGGATCAGTGCCAAGCCAAAATTCCAGTATATCAGGCATTTGTGTGCTCCTTATTGTTAAATTTCATAAACAGTTGGATATCTGTTCTGATCTCTTCGATTACCCATTGTTTTTGATTCAACAATGTGTGGTTCAGTCTCCATGAGTTACAGGGTTTTCTTTGGTAGAGATGTGTGTTCAGCTCCAATTTGATGCCTTTATGGTCTGAGAGTGTGCATGGAATAATTTCAGTGTTTCTGAATCTGTCCAGGTTTGCTTTATGGCCTAAGATGTGGTCTATTTTGGAAAATGTTCCATGTGCTGCTGAGAAAAACGTATATTGTGGTGTTACTGGGTGGAATATTCTGCAGATGTCTGTTACATCTAGTCGGTCTATATAGTTGTTCAGTTCTAAGGTTTCTCTTTTGAGTTTTTGCCTTGTTGATCTGTGCATAGGTGAGAGTGGTGTGTTAAACTCACCAACAATCACTGTATTTCAATCTCTGTATGGTTTCAGTGTAAGTAAAGTTTGCTTGATGAAGTTTGGAGCTCCGGGATTGGGTGTGTAAATATTTAGGATTGTTATGTCTTCCTAGAGGAAAGATCCCTTTAGTAGTATGTTGTAACCTTCTTTGTCTTTTCTTACTAATTTTAGTTTGAAATCTATTGTATCTGATATGAGGATGGCAACTCCAGCCTGTTTATGGGGGCAGTTAGCTTGATAGAGTTTATTCCAACCTCTCACTTTCAAAAGATGATTGTTTTTGGGTAAGATGTGTTTCTTGAAGACAGCAGAACGATGGCTCTTGCTTTTTTATCCAACTAGACAGCCTATGCCGTTTAATTGGAGAGTTAAGTCCATTGATATTGAGAGTTAGGATTGAGAGATATTTATTAGTTCCTACCATTTTTAAAAGCTTTTAGTAGGGCCTGTGTCTTGACAGTTCTTGTGGTCCTTAGATGGTATGCTGTTTAGGTGCCATTTCTTTCCCTATAATGCATTTATTTTGGTTTTGTATGTATAGAGCATCGTTGAGAATTCTCTGTATTGTTGGTTTTGTTTCGACATATTGTTGCAGCTTTTCCCTGGAATGGAATGTTTTATTGTTCCCGCAGTTTGAGTGAGAGTTTAGCTGGCTACAGTATTCTTGGTTGGTAGTTATTTGATTTAAGGGCATGACTTATATGCTTCCAGTCACTTCGTGCTTGCATGGTCTCTGCTGAGAAATCTGGGGTTATTCTAATTGGTTTGCCTTTATAGGTTACTGATCCCTTTTCCCTGGCTGCCTTTAGGATCTTTCCTTTCGTTTCTATTGATCCAGTTCGGATCACAATGTGGCGGTGGGATGTTCTTTTCTGGTCAGGTCTGTTTGGGATTCTAAAAGCTTCTCGTATCTGGATGGGCCTGCCCTTCTGGATATCTGGGAAATTCTCTGAGATGATTCCCTGAAGTATATTTGCAATACCATTGACCTCTTTCTCCACGCCCTCCTCAATACCAACTAGCCTTAAATTAGGCTTCCTAATTGTATCTTGGACCTCCTGTAGCACTCTCTCATATTTCCTAGATTTGGATTGACTCATTTTCTGTTCTTTATAATACCTAAATCATCTTCAGCCCCGGAAATTCTCTCCTCTGCATTGTCTAACCTGCTATCAAAGCTATCTAGTTTATTTTTCATCTCCCTTGCTTCTAATTGCTCACTTTTTATGCCTTGCGTCTCTTGTTTTAGATCATGTATGGATTTCTTTATCTCCTTGATTTACTTTTGAGTGGTTAGCTCAGTAGCTTTATTTTCTTTGGACATTTGCTGGAGTTTGGTCCAGTTTTTATTTGTGGACTCTATGAATTCATCCATCTTTCTTTGAAAAACCTTTATTATGGCCTCCTTTATGGCTTCTTCTTTTTCACTTATCACCTTGTTTTTGCTTTCCTCTTGTTCAGGTATGGCTTCCTCCATTATCTCTTTCTTTATATTTTCACATTTTTCATTAATGATGTTTATCAATTGCATTTGTGTAGCACTTGGAAGACTCTCCTCTAGGTTTGCCAGTGACTGTTCCATTGCCTATTTACATTAGGTGGGGGATGTTGTTTCTTGATTTGACATTTTTCTTGAGTTTCTTGTTCTGCCAATTTGAAAATGGGAGCAAGATTACTACTAAATACGATTATAGTTTTTCAGATATAACCAACCTAGACCTCTGTAGCTGCCAGACACTAGATGTTCACAAGTTTTGATTGGTATTATCACTCTTTCTTTTTGTGCACTTACAGACCAGTCTAATACAACCACTCATAAGCGATTTATACCCAAAACAATAAGCCTCTCAATCCAATCTCTATTGTCTTTAAGTCCCTCTGAGCCTAGAGAATAATTAACCACCTACATATACAATATTGCTCAACAGCCATCAAGTGTAGATCCTTCCAGTATAAGGGTTGAAAGACGAGCAGAGGTCCAGAGATAGAAAAAAAGAATGAGAGAGGTCAGGGGAGGTACAAAAGGATTAACGTAGGACTGTACGAATATTGTAGTCATGAAGAAAAGGTATAGCATAAGGATAACTGACCTAAGTTGGTAAGTAGGTAGCATATTTGAGTACAAAGTTTGGAAAGTATTAGAATAAAACTTATGTGTTGCTGCATGACTAGCTCTTAGCCCAACCAGTGGCCTCACAGTGGACCATGGGATGGATCTGTTTTTCTTGTCTACGTTGAGGGAAAGGGGTATTTCACAAGATGCAGAAGCGAAGATTTCAGAAGCAAATGCTGTGAGTGAATTAGCTCGTAAAAAGCATTTTTATTTTCTGTTATCTTTCTGCCACTCTTGGGGCTTGAATTCAGGGCCTGAGCACTGTCCTCGGGTTTTCTCAAGTCTAGCCCTCTGCCACTTGAGCCACAGTGCCACATCTAGATTTTCTATCTATGTGATACTGAGCAATCAAACCCAGATCTTCATGGATGCTAGGCAAGCACTCTACCACTATGCCAAACTCTCAACCCTGACATAGTAATTATAAAGTCATCATCATCATCATCATATCCAAATATCTTTTCTCCTACAAAGAATGAACACTTCACTGTGTCTAATGCTTTTTTTTTTATAATTTCACTAATTCTTCTGTGTTTTCCCCTCTTGCATTTTTTACACTTGACAGCAAAGCTAATCATCAGGAAAAAATTGATTAGGATACAGAAACCTAATAATATCCTAGTAGATTGACCTCAAGATATGTGCAAGATGCCCTGTGTGTTTCACCTAGTGGTAGAGTACTTGGCTAACAAGCAAAAAGACTCAGGTTTGATTCCTCATTACCACATACATAGAAAACGCTGCAAGTGGTGCTGTGGCTCGGTAGGACACCTAAAGCCTAAAGAAAGCCCAAGAACTATGCTCACACTCTGAGGTCAAGTGCCAAGACTAGCAAAAACAAAAAAAATCGACAAGGGGCAAAATGCATCAGGGAAGGCACTGTGAAGCAAATGTTTTGTAAGTTTGACGGCAATATTGACCCTTAAGTTTGGATCTTACCTAAGAAAGGCTCCTTGAGCCTGAGACCAGACTGTTAGTTGGGCCTAGTGGAAGACATTGGGATTGGACAAATAAGGTGTGCTGTTTTCTACATCCACTGTATATTGTGAGATTGGAGGAGATGTTCAGCCTCCAGTATGTCTTTGCTGAGGCCTTTTGTGAGCAACGATCTTTGGTCATTGGGCCCTGAAAGGTGACCCTGCCTCCCTCACAATGGAACAGAATATGGAACCCTGGTAACCAAGCCACTGTAACTAACAACCAGCTCAAGCCAGCTCACTTGGCCTGTGGCTCAGGAGGAAGAAAGATGTTGCTGTACTGTTGCCAAAGGTCAGGAAACTCGAGTCTCAGGCATGGAAGTTGTGGATGTCTTACACGAAGATGTACATGCTAGATCATTGCCAAGCCACAAATCCAGTATAACAGAACTTTCTCTAAGAAGAAGGCCAGGAAAATCCAGGGCAACCAGATGAGGTAAATTTCAAAGAAGAAATGTATTTGACCCCATCATCCTCCCCACACACTACAACTTTCTTTTTTTTCCATTTTTTATTGTAATTAGTAACAGGGTTATATGATATTTGCCAGATAGAAGGTGCATTAATTCACATACATTGATACCCTTTCCCATGTCTTGGTACCCATTTCCCTCCAACCCCACACCCCCCACCCGTCTTGGTTTTCCCCCCTTCCCTATCAAATTTCAAATATCCAAATACAAATAAATTCAATATATAAGATAAAGTGAGATACTATACCAATATCGGATAACCAAGGGACAGCAAACGAGATGAGAGACAACATAGTACATTAAGGACAACAATCATTCATTTTATGGCTTTTGTGTCAATATCCTGGAGGTCCTTTCAATTAGCTTCACATTATATGGCCTTATATATGGCCTTTTGCTCTATTGACAATCTCTGCTAGTAGAGCCCAAGGTTTCTACTCATTATGACGAATCAGGGAAACCACTGAGCCTAAGTTCCTTTGAGTCTGGCTTACTTCACTTAATATGATTTGTTCAAAGTCTTTCCATTTCCTAACAAATGGGGCGATGTCATTCTTTCTGACAGCAGCATAGAATTCCATTGTGTACAAATACCACAACTTGTTGATCCACTCATCAACTGAGGGACATCTGGGTTGGTTCCATATCTTTACTATGGTGAATAGTGCTGCAATGAACATTGTTGTGCTAGTGGGTTTAGTATGCTCTTGTTTCTGGATTGTTGGGTAAATGCCAAGTAGTGGAATTGCTGGGTCATAGGGGAGTTCTATGTTTAGCCTTTTGAGGCACTGCCACACTGCTTTCCATAGTGGTTGAACGAGTTTGCACTCCCACCAACAGTGTAGTAGTGATCCCTCCTGGCCACATCCCCTCCAGCATCTGTTGTCATTCGTTTTCCTGATCCTGGCCATTCTAACTGGAGTGAGGTGGAATCTTAGTGTTGTTTTGATTTGCATTTCTTTTATGACCAGAGATGTGGAGCATTTCTTCATGTGTCTATAGGACATTTTTGTTTCTTCTTCAGAGAAGACTCTCTTTAAGTCTTTGGCCTATTTTTAATGGGATGGGTGTTACTTTGGAGGTTAGTTTTGGAGCGATTCAATTTTTTGAGTTGTTGATATATTTTAGATATGAGGCCTTTGTCCGTTGTTTGGTTGGTGAAGATCTTCTCCCACTCTGTAGGCTTCCTGATTAGTTTACTAGCTATATCCGTTGCCATACAAAAGCTTTGCACTTTAATGCAGTCCCACTTATCCAGCCTTTCTCTGATTTGTTGTGATTCTTGGTCCTTATTAAGAAAGTTTCGACCTGTGACAAGGAGGCCTAGTGCATCTCCTATTCCTTCCTGTAAACTTTTCAGTGTGTCAGCTTTTACCTCCAGGTCTTTGATCCATTTGGAGTTAATTCTAGTGCAAGGTGACAAAGAAGGATCCAACTTTAGTTTTCTGCAGGTGTTGAACCCGTTTTGCCAGCACAAATTGTTGAAGAGGCTATCTTTCTTCCATTCTATTTTTTTGGCTCCCTTGTCAAAGATTAGGTGGCCATAGGTCTGTGGTTTAATATCTGGGTCCGCAGTTCTACTCCATTGGACTTCAGGCCTGTTCTTGTGCCAGTACCAAGCTGTTTTGAGAATTATAGCTCCGTAATAGAGTCTTAAGTTTGGAATTGAAATTCCTCCAGCGCTGTTCTTTCTGCTAAGAAGTGTTTTTGCTATTCAGGGTCTTTTATTATTCCATATGAAATTTTGAATTGCCTCTTCTATTTCTTTAAAGAATGACATTGGGATGTTGATTGGTATTACATTGAATTTGTAGATAGCCCTTGGCAAGATTGTCATTTTCACAATGTTGATTCTTCCAAGCCAGGAGCATGGGAGGTTTTTCCATTTCCTTAGTTCTACTTTAATTTCCTTTTTTATGGTTTTAAAGTTTTCATCTAAACGGTCTTTACATTCTTAGTTAAGCTAACTGCTAGGTACTTTATTTTCTTTGAGGCTATTGTGAAAGGAATTTCTTTGCTGATTATTGCCTCGTTCCTCTCAGTGTTGGCGTAAAGTAAGGCAGTTGATTTGTGAGGGTTGATTTTATGGCCTGCTACCCTTCCAAAGCTTTGAATCAGCTCAAGGAACTTGGGAGTAGAGGCTATAGAATTCTTTAAATACAAAATCATGTCATCTGCAAAGAGGGATAGTTTTATTTCCTCTTTCCCTACTTGGATCCCCTTTATTCTTGCTTCTTGCCTTATTGCACTGCCTAGGAATTCTAGTACTATGTTAAAAAGGAGTGGAGAGAGTGGGCATCCTTGTCTCGTTCCTGATTTTAGAGGGAATGGCTTTAGATTTTCACCATTTAGTATAATACTGGCAGTGGGTTTCTCATACACAGCCTTTATTACATTCAGAAATGTTCCATGGATTCTTAGTTTCTCCACATCTTTTAATATAAAGGGGTTCTGGATCTTGTCAAATGCCTTTTCCGCATCTATTGAGACAATCATGTGATTTTATCCCTGCTCCTGTTGATGTGTTGAATTATATTAATTGATTTGTGTATGTTGAACCAGCTTTGCCTCCCTGTGATGAATCCAGTTTGTGTATAATTTTTTCATGTGTTGTTGTAGAAGTTTGGCCAGTATTTTGTTGAGAAGTTTTGCATCGATGTTCATCAAAGAAATGGGTCTATAGATCTCTTTCTTTGATGAATCTCTGTCTGGTTTGGGGATGAGGGATATACTGGCTTCACAGAATGAGTTTGGTAAAGAACCTTCATTTTCAATTTCGTTGAAGAGCTTGAGGAGTATTGGTGTGAGCTCTGCTTTGAAGACCTTATAGAATTCAGCTGTGAATCCATCTGGCCCTGGGCTCTTTTTAAGTGGAAGTTGTCTTATTTCCATTTCTATTTCAGAGCTTGAAATAGGCCTGTTGAGTTGGGTTAGCTCTTCTTGGTTCAGTGTGTGTATGTTAATATTGTCTAGGAATTCATCCATTTCTTCTAGATTCTCAAATTTGTTGGCGTAAAGTTTTGAGAAGTATTCCCTCATGATATTCTGGATCTTGGTAATTTATGTCGTGATATTACCATTTTCATCTGCGATTTTGTTTATTTCGATATGCTCTCTTCTTTTTTTGGTAAGATTTGCTAAGTGCTTGTCAATTTTGTTAATTCTTTCAAAGAACCAACGCCTTGTTTTGTTGATTCTTTCTGTAGTTTTTTTTATTCCAAATCATTTAATTCTGCTTTGATTTTAATAATTTGCTTTCTCCTAATGGGGTTAGGGTTGGTTTGTTGGTCTTTTTCCAGGAGGTTAAGGTGAGATATTAACTAGTTGGTTTGCCATTTTTCCAACTTGCTGTTGTAGGCACTCAGCGCTATAAATTTTCCTCTGAGTACTGCCTTTGTTGTGTCCCTAAGGAGTTGATATTTGTGTGCCCTTATTGTTAAATTTCATAAACAGTTGGATATCTGTTCTGATCTCTTCGATTACCCATTGTTTTTGATTCAACAATGTGTTGTTCAGTCTCCATGAGTTACAGGGTTGTCTTTGGTGGAGATGTGTGTTCAGCTCCAATTTGACGCCTTTATGGTCTGAGAGTGTGCATGGAATAATTTCAGTGTTTCTGAATCTGTCCAGGTTTGCTTTATGGCCTAAGATGTGGTCTATTTTGGAAAATGTTCCATGTCCTGCTGAGACAAACGTATATTGTGGTGTTACTGGGTGGAATATTCTGCAGATGTCTGTTACATCTAGTCGGTCTATATAGTTGTTCAGTTCTAAGGTTTCTCCTTTGAGTTTTTGCCTTGTTGATCTGTCCATAGGTGAGAGTGGTGTGTTAAACTCACCAACAATCACTGTATTTCGATCTCTGTATGGTTTCAGTGTAAGTAAAGTTTGCTTGATGAAGTTTGGAGCTCCGGGATTGGGTGTGTAAATATTTAGGATCGTTACTCTTCCTGGAGGAAAGATCCCTTTAGTAGTATGTAGTAACCTTCTTTGTCTTTTCTTACTAATTTTAGTTTGAAGTCTATTGTATCTGATATGAGGATGGCAACTCCAGCCTGTTTATGGGGGCCGTTAGCTTAATAGAGTTTATTCCAACCTCTCACTTTCAAAAGATGATTGTTTTTGGATAAGATGTGTCTCTTGAAGACAGCAGAACGATGGCTCTTGCTTTTTGTTCCAACTAGACAGAATATGCCGTTTAATTGGAGAGTTAAGTCCATTGATGTTGAGAGTTCGGATTGAGAGATATTTATTAGTTCCTACCATATTTAAAAGCTTTTAGTAGGGCCTGTGTCTTGACAGTTCTTGTGGTCCTTAGATGGTATGCTGTTTAGGTGCCATTTCTTTCCCTATAATGCATTTATTTTGGTTTTGTATGTATAGAGCATCGTTGAGAATTCTCTGTAGTGTTGATTTTGTTTCGACATATTGTTGCAGCTTTTCCCTGGAATGGAATGTTTTATTGTTCCCTCAGTTTGAATGAGAGGTTAGCTGGCTACAGTATTCTTGGTTGGTAGTTATTTGATTTAAGGGCATGACATATATGCTTCCAGTCACTTCGTGCTTGCATGGTCTCTGCTGAGAAATCTGGGGTTATTCTGATTGGTTTGCCTTTATAGGTACTGATCCCTTTTCCCTGGCTGCCTTTAGGATCTTTCCTTTCGTTTCTATTGATCCAGTTCGTATCACAATGTGGCGGTGGCATGTTCTTTTCTGGTCAGGTCTGTTTGGGGTTCTAAAAGCTTCTCGTATCTGGATGGGCCTGCCCTTCTGGATATTTGGGAAATTCTCTGAGATGATTCCCTGAAGTATATTTGCAATACCATTGACCTCTTTCTCCACGCCCTCCTCAATACCAACTAGCCTTAAATTAGGCTTCCTAATTGTATCTTGGACCTCCTGAAGCGCTCTCTCATATTTCCTAGATTTGGATTGACTCATTTTCTGTTCTTTATAATACCTAAATTATCTTCAGCCACGGAAATTCTCTCCTCTGCATTGTCTAACCTGCTATCAAAGCTATCTACTTTATTTTTCATCTCCCTTGCTTCTAATTGCTCACTTTTGATGCCTTGCCTCTCTTGTTTTTGAACATGTATGGATTTCTTTATCTCCTTGATTTCCTTTTGAGTGGTTAGCTAGGTAGCTTTATTTTCTTTGGAAATTTGCTGGAGTTTCGTCACGTTTTTATTTGTGGATTCTATGAATTCATCCATCTTTCTTTGAAAAACCTTTATTATGGCCTCCTTTATGGCTTCTTCTTTTTCACTTATCACCTTGTATTTACTTTCCTCTTGTTCAGTTATGGCTTCCTCCATTATCTCTTTCTTTATATTTTCACATTTTCTATTAATGATGTTTATCAATTGCATTTGTGTAGCACTTGGAAGACTCTGGTCTAGATTTGCCAGTGACTGTTCCATTGTCTGTTTACATTGGGTGGGGGATGTTGTTTCTTGATTTGACATTTTTCTTGAGTTTCTTGTTCTGCCCATTTGAAAATGGGAGCAAGATTGCTACTAAATACGATTATAGTTTTTCAGATATAACTAACCTAATCCTCTGTAGCTGGCAGACACTAGATGTTCACATGTTTTGATTGGTATTATCACTCTTTCTTTTTGTGCACTTACAGACCAGTCTAATACAACCACTCATAAGCGATTTATACCCCAAACAATAAGCCTCTCAATCTATCTCTATTGTCTTTAAGTCCCTCTGAGCCTAGAGAATAATTAACCACCTACATATACAATATTGCTCAACAGCCATCAAGTGTAGATCCGTGCAGTATAAGGGTTGAAAGACGAGCAGAGGTCCAGAGATAGAAAAAAAGAATGAGAGAGGTCAGGGGAGGTACAAAAGGATTAATGTAGGAGTGTAAGAATATTGTAGTCATGAAGAAAATGTATAGCATAAGGATAACTGACCTAAGTTGTTAAGTAGGTAGCATATTTGAGTACATAGTTTGGAAAGTATTAGAATAAAACTTATGTGTTGCTGCACGACTAGCTCTTAGCCCAACCATTGGCCTCACAGTGGACCATGGGATGGATCTGTTTTTCTTGTCTACGTTGAGGGAAAGGGGTATTTCACAAGATGCAGAAGCGAAGATTTCAGAAGCAAATGCTGTGAGTGAATTAGCTCATAAAAAGCATTTTTATTTTCTTTTATCTTTCTGCCAGTCTTGGGGCTTGAATTCAGGGCCTGAGCACTGTCCTCGGGTTTTCTCAAGTCTAGCCCTCTGCCACTTGAGCCACAGTGCCACATCTAGATTTTTTATCTATGTGATACTGAGCAATCAAACCCAGATCTTCATGGATGCTAGGCAAGCATTCTACCACTATGCCAAACTCTCAACCCTGACATAGTAATTATAAAGTCATCATCAGCATCATCATATCCAAATATCCTTTCTCCTACAAAGAATGAACACTTCACTGTGTCTAATGCTTTTTTTTAATTTCACTAATTCTTCTGTGTTTTTCCCTCTTGCATTTTTTACACTTGACAGCAAAGCTAATCATCAGGAAAAAATTGATTAGGATACAGAAACCTAATAATATCCTAGTAGATTGATGTCAAAAATATGTGCAAGATGCCCTGTGTGTTTCACCTAGTGGTAGAGTACTTGGCTACCAAGCAAAAAGGCTCAGGTTTGATTCCTCATTACCACATACATAGAAAACGCTGCAAGTGGTGCTGTGGCTCGGTGGGACAGCTAAAGCCTAAAGAAAGCCCAAGAGCAATGTTCACACTCTGAAGTCAAGTCCCAAGACTAGCAAAAACAAAAAATAATTCGACAAGGGGGAAAATGCAGGCAGAGAAGGCACTGTGAAGCAAATGTTTTGTAAAGGATGAGGGCAATATTGACCCTTAAGTTTGGATCTTACCTAAGAAAGGCTCCTTGAGCCTGAGACCAGACTGGTAGTTGGGCCTAGTGGAAGACATTGGGATTGGACAAATAAGGTGTGCTGTTTACTACATCCACATGTATATTGTGAGATTGGAGGAGATGTTCAGCCTCCAGTATGTCTCTGGTGAGGTCTTTTGTGAGCAAGGATCTTTGGTCATTGGGCCCTGAAAAGTGACCCTGCCTCCCTCACAATGGAACAGAATATGGAACCCTGGTAACCAAGCCACTGTAACTAACAACCAGCTCAAGCCAGCTCACTTGGCCTGTGGCTCAGGAGGAAGAAAGATGTTGCTGTGCTGTTGCCAAAGGTCAGGAAACTCGAGTCTCAGGCATGGAAGTTGTGGATGTCTTACTCGAAGATGTACATGCTAGATCATTGCCAAGCCACAAATCCAGTATAACAGAACTTTCTCTAAGAAGAAGGCCAGGAAAATCCAGGGCAACCAGATGAGGTAAATTTCAAAGAAGAAATGTATTTGACCCTATCATCCTCCCTACACACTACAACTTTCTTTTTTTTCCATTTTTTTACTGTAATTAGTAAAAGGGTTAGATGATATTTGCCAGATAGAAGGTGCATTAATTCACATACATTGATACCCTTTCACATGTCTTGGTACCCATTTCCCTCCAACCCCACACCCCCCACCCGTCTTGGTTTTCCCCCCTTCCCTATCAAATTTCAAATATCCAAATACAAATAAATTCAATATATAAGATAAAGTGAGATACTATACCAATATCAGATAACCAAGGGACAGCAAACGAGATGAGAGACAACATAGTACATTAAGGACAACAATCATTCATTATATGGCTTTTGTGTCAATATCCTGGAGGTCCATTCAATTAGCTTCACATTATATGGCCTTATATATGGCCTTTTGCTCTATTGACAATCTCTGCTAGTAGAGCCCAAGGTTTCTACTGATTATGACGAATGAAGGAAACCACTGAGCCTAAGTTCCTTTGAGTCTGTCTTACTTCACTTAATATGATTTGTTCTAAGTCTTTCCATTTCCTACCAAATGGGGCGATGTCATTCTTTCTGACAGCAGCATAGAATTCCATTGTGTACAAATACCACAACTTGTTGATCCACTCATCAACTGAGGGACATCTGGGTTGGTTCCATATCTTTGCTATGGTGAATAGTGCTGCAATGAACAATGTTGTGCTAATGGGTTTAGTATGCCCTTGTTTCTGGATTGTTGGGTAAATGCCAAGTAGTGGAATTGCTGGGTCATAGGGGAGTTCTATTTTTTGCCTTTTGAGGCACTGCCACACTGCTTTCCATAGTGGTTGAATGAGTTTGCAATCCCACCAACAGTGTAGTAGTGATCCCTCCTGGCCGCATCCCCTCCAGGATCTGTTGTCATTCGTTTTCCTGATCCTGGCCATTCTAACTGGAGTGAGGTGAAATCTTAGAATTGTTTTGATTTGCATTTCTTTTATGACCAGAGATGTGGAGCATTTCTTCATGTGTCTATAGGCCATTTTTGTTTCTTCTTCAGAGAAGACTCTCTTAAAGTCTTTGGCCCATTTTTAATGGGATGGGTGTTACTTTGGAGGTTAGTTTTTAGTGATTCAATTTTTTGAGTTGTTGATATATTTTAGATATGAGGCCTTTGTCCGTTGTTTGGTTGTTGAAGATCTTCTCCCACTCTGTAGGCTTCCTGATTAGTTTACTAGCTATATCCGTTGCCATACAAAAGCTCTGCAGTTTAATGCAGTCCCACTTATCCAGCCTTTCTCTGATTTGTTGTGATTCTTGGTCCTTATTAAGAAAGTTTCGACCTTTGCCAAGGATGCCTAGTGTATCTCCTATTCCTTCCTGTAAACTTTTCAGTGTGTCAGCTTTTACCTCCAGGTCTTTGATCCATTTGGAGTTAATTCTAGTGCAAGGTGACAAAGAAGGATCCAACTTTAGTTTTCTGCAGGTGTTTAACCAGTTCTGCCTGCACAACTTGTTGAAGAGGCTATCTTTCTTCCATTCTTTTTTTTTGGCTCCCTGGTCAAGGATTAGGTGGCCATAGGTCTGTGGTTTAATATCTGGGTCCGCAGTTCTACTCCATTGGACTTCAGGCCTGTTCTTGTGCCAGTACCAAGCTGTTTTGAGAATTATAGCTCTGTAATAGAGTCTTAAGATTGGAATTGAAATTCCTCCAGCGCTGTTCTTTCTGCTAAGAAGTGTTTTTGCTATACGGGGTCTTTTATTATTCCATATGAAATTTTGAATTGCCTCTTCTATTTCTTTAAAGAATGACATTGGGATGTTGATTGGTATTACATTGATTTTGTAGATAGCCCTTGGCAAGATTGTCATTTTCACAATGTTGATTCTTCCAATCCAGGAGCATGGGAGGTTTTTCCATTTCCTTAGTTCTGCTTTAGTTTCCTTTTTTATGGTTTTAAAGTTTTCATCTAAACGGTCCTTTACATTCTTAGTTAAGCTAATTCCTAGGTACTTTATTTTCTTTGAGGCTACTGTGAAAGGAGTTTCTTTCCTGATTATTGCCTCGTTCCTCTCAGTGTTGGCGTAAAGGAAGGCAGTTGATTTGTGAGGGTTGATTTTCTGGACTGCTACCCTTCCAAAGCTTTGAATCAGCACAAGGAGCTTGGGAGTAGGGTCTATAGGATTCTTTAAATACAGAATCATGTGCAGAATCATCTGCAAAGAGGGATAATTTTATTTCCTCTTTCCCTACTTGGATCCCCTTTATGCTTGTTTCTTGCCTTATTGCACTGCCTAGGCGTTCTAGTACTATGTTAAAAAGGAGTGGAGAGAATGGGCATCCTGAATGCTAACCCTTAGCACTTTTATGCAAAGCTTAGGCCTGTGGCATTTTAAGCACAATTCAACGTTGTGTTTTTTGCTGGTTAATTAGAGGTTAAAGTCTTATGGAATTTATTGCGTGGCTGATTTTGACCTGGAATCCTCAGGTCTCAGCTTATCTTGAGTAGCTAGGATTACAGTACTTTTACAACCTGTATGCTCATACACATCGCTTCTGATCCAAACACTCATTGTTCAATTTAACTAACAAGATGTGAGGAAAGATGATTGACTGTAATTTACTAGATGGGCTTCTAGTGAGTATATATTTCCACTTCCACTCTGAAGCCAGGGAAATGTTTCTGGTACATGTTTCAACTATCTCCCAAAGAGGAAATAATGTGTGAGTACGTTTGCTAGTATTTCAGATAGGAGATGGACTTTGGTGTTTGGAACCTGTTGGGCAGAGTGTATCAGCTGGGCTGTGATAACAGAGATGATGTTTCAGACAGGAATATTTTCATCCCAGACACACTTAATCCAGATCCTTGGATTTCAGGCCTTGAGTAGATAGAATTACAAGTGTGAGCTGCCACCACCACCTGGTTCATTTTGGAAACCTTAATTGCTTCTCATTTATTCCTTTCCTTTTTTGGAAGATTGATCTAAGCTGGCTGATTCTGCATCACAATGAAGTGATTGGCCTCAGGAATTGCAAATATTTGTTTCATCAGCACGGAATGAATGAAGTTGATCTAAACCCAATAGTATTTTCCTTTTGATAAATAGGGAACTTACTTATATCATTTTTCCTTGCCTTTGCCTTCCCAAAGCAAGCAACATATTTCTTAAAATCTATACTTCATGAGAATATTATAATTAGAAGCTATCTTCTGCACACTTCAGAATAGTCCTTGCATTTATAAACTTATATTACAATATTAGGTAGAAGAATGGTGACTGTTAGTTTCATAACTATTTCATATGTTTTACTCTTTAAGGCTCATTAACTCAAGAAGGGATTAAATACATTTAGATAATAGTAGAACATAGCTGCTGCTGATTTGATGTGTGTGCAAATGATACACAGATTTATTAGGATTACTCCAAAGTTTTCTTCAAATTTTCAGTAGTAGACTGCTATGCTAACTGGAAGGTGATAGTAATGATGCTGAAATTCTATGAATCAGCTATGAAGCAGAATTTCAGGGGAGAGTATTTGCTAGGGACTTACTTTCTAAGACGCATATCAAGAATATTGAACTATAACAGTAAATGATGGAGGACTCAGCGTCACATTTTGTTTGTTTTATGCAAGTCTTGGGACTTGAACCCAGGGCCTGGGAATTGTCCTTAAATGTTTTTTTTTTGCTTCAGGCTAGTGTTCTACCACTTGATCCACAGATCCACCTCCAGATTTTTGGTAATGAACTGTAAATCAGAATATCATGCAATTTGTTTGGGCTGGATTCAAACCTGATTCCCTGTAGATAGGATTCCAAATGTCAGCGCACAGAGCCTTGCTAGTATCATTCATCATTCAAGTCATGGGACTGCAATTCTGCACCTGGGTCTTGTCACTGAGCTTTTCAGCTCAAGACTACTGCCCTATCCCTTGAGCCATAGGGCCACTTCTGGGTTTCTGGTGGTTAATTGGAGATAAGAGTCACATGGACTTCAGTGCCCAGGCTGACTTTGAACTGCTATCCTTGGATCCCAGCCTCTTGAGTAGCTACATTTACAAGTGTGAGCCACCACACCCGGCTAAATTATTTTTTAAGTTAATTTCTTTTGTTAAGTCAATATATAGTTGGCATACGGTTACATAAGTAATGAACACATTTCTTAAGAAAATTGTTATCCCCTCCCTCCTTTTTCTCTGTTTTCCTACCCTCAGCCCCCTCTCTACCCAGATTGTTCAGTTCATTTCCGTTTAGTGTCTTCCAAGTATCACTGTTCTATTGGTTCACCCATTTTCCTTTGTTTTTTTTTTTTACCATTTTATTATACCCTCTCCATTCCCAAAATCACATAAACCTATGTACAAGACACAGGGTAGCCGAATTCAACACAGTGACTACAGAGAATAAAACTAAAGGGAAAAAGAAGAAAAGAGGTAAAAAGCAAAGAAAATGAAAGAACATCATACAGTACCTTAGAAGCAACAACACTGAAAAAACAATACATAAAACCTTGGGCTGAAAATGAAGCTTGCCTAGCATGTATGAAACCCTGGATTCCATTCCTCAGCACCACATAAACAAAAACTGGAAGTGCCACTGTGACTCAGCTGGTAGATTTCTAACGTTCAGCACAGAGTGTCTCCAAGTGACAAAAATCTGTCATATTTAATTCAGGCTTCAAAACTTTGCTAGGAACCAGTTACATGATTTGGAAGAAAGTCCAATTTTCAAAAAATCACTAGCCAGGCGCTGGAGGGTCATAATTGTCATTCTACTAGCCAGGGAGAAGGTGATTCAAAGCCTTTGCAAGCAAAAAAACGAAAACAAAAAAAACTGTAAGATTCTACTCTCCACTTATCCACCCAAAAACTAAGTGGAGTTGTGGCTAAAACTGGTACAGCATTAGCCTTGAGGAAAAAGAACTAAGAGACCTTGCCCAGGTCCAAAGTTCAAGCTCCCCACCAAGAAAGAAAAAAAAGGAGTCCAGATACCTTAGTTTCAAAAGTATATCTGGATATCTTAGTAGATTTTTCTGATCTTTCCTCATTCATCTGATGGAACCACATAATCTTGATCCTGATCTGACTAAGAGCCTGCATTGTGCTTAATAAATTCATTCCACATATTCCAGTAGAATCTGGACAGCTAACAGCCACTTACCAATGCTTTATTCTACGTTTAGGCCAGTATGTCTTCATACCATCTACACAGTCAGCTATATCATCTTTCCAGAAGTATCATTGAGTGTAGAACACTCAGAACTAAAATAATTGCATAAAGATGTAATAAAACCCCTTGATTCATTAAGAAAATTTCTGTACCACTTAGAGCAAGTACATTAGTGGTATTTACCTCTAGCCTCTTTTTTAAAAAAAGTTATTAACATTGAAATTTACATCATATTTCAAATGCCATGTTTAACCAACAAGTATTCAAGAAGGGAATCGCTATACAATCACTGGCATATGGATTTTATAATATAGTAAAAGTTAAGCTGAGTCATTGTATGTCATAGATACAGATTAATCTATAATAAAACACATGTCTATAGAGTGTATAGTCTGTCCTAGATTTTTATGTCTATGTAGTTATGTTTATATCTCCAAAATTATGTTCAGAACTTTGGGTATCAACTATTCAATCATCGCTCTACTACAGTTTGAAACTAATATCCATATATTAAGGATACCATGTACCTTTTGTTCCTTGGTCTTGACTTATCTCACTCAACAGGATTCACTCTAATTTCATCCACTAACCCAAAAATGCCATTATTATTTTTTCTGTGCAGATCTTCTTTTTATGTATTTATTTTTATTGTAATTTATAGAAGGGTTACATCATATTCACCAGATAGAAGGTGCATTACTTCTCAAACTTTGATACCCCATGTAATGATATGGTCCCCATTTCCCTTCCCCTACCCCCACTCATGTTCATTTCCCCCCTTCCCTATCCAATTTCAAATAACCAATTAGGCACATATGAAATATATCAGAAAACAAGGTGAAATATTGTAACAATATGATATAACCAAGGGATAGCAAAAGAGATAAGAGATCACATAGTTCATTAAGGACAACAATCACTCATTATATGAGTTTTGTTTCTTTATCTTGGAGGTCCTTACATTTAGTGTCATACTATTTGTCACGATGTCTCTAGATTTTGTTCTATTGTAAATCTCTGGTAGCAGAGCCCAAGGTTTCTACTGAATTTGACAAATGAGGGAGACTCTTGGGCCTATGTTCCTTTGAGTTTGGCTTACTTCACTTAATATGATTTTTTTCCTTTTCATCCACTTCCCCGAGAATGCCATTATTTTATCTTGTCGGTTGGCTATGTATCATTCCATTGTGTGTGTGTGCGTTTGTGTGTGTGTGTGTATCACATTTTTTGTAGTAGGGCATCTGGTTGTTTCCATCATCCAGCCTCATTTTCTACAGATATTTTTATAGTCTCTTTTTTATTTTCAGGGTAATGTATAGAGGGGTTACGATTACATTTACAGGTAGTGGACTGCATTACTTCTCACACATTTATTCCATTCCACATGTTTTTGTCCCCAGTTCCCTCTCCCCTCCCCTTCCCAATCATCTTGTTTCCCCCCTTCCCTTTCCTATTTGACATAAACAAATAAACATATATACAATATGCCAGGGAAAAAATCAGATACAGTAACAATCTGACATTAACCAAAGGGCAAAATAAGAGATGAGAAATAACATAGTAGATTAAGGACAAAAATCACACAAGATTAAGAGCAACGATGACACAAGATATAGCTCTTGTTCCCATATCCTAGAGATCCTTTCATTTAGTCTCATCCTATATGACCTTATATACCTAGGTTTTTGAGTTATTGTAATCCTCTGCTAGGAGAGTCCTAGATGTGAACTAATTATTACAAATGAGGGAAACCATTGAGCTTATGTTTCTTTGGGTCTGGCTTGCTTCACTTAATATGAATTTTTCCAGCTCTTTCCATTTCCTTACAAATGGGGCGATGTCTTTCCTTCTGATGGCAGCATAGCATTCCATTGTGTATAAGTACCACATCTTCTTGATTCAGTCATCTACTGAGTGGCATCTGGGTTGGTTTCATAGCTTTGCTATGGTAAATAGTGCTGCAATGAGCATCATTGTGCTAGTGGCTTTAGTATGTCTTTTTTTCTGGACAATTGGGAATGGAAGCCATCATGCTGGCTCACAACTTAATTTCAGCTACTTAGAAGGCTCAGGGCTTAGGATCACAGGTCAAAGCCAACCAGGGCCCTACAGTGTGTGAGATCAAACTCTGTGAACATACAATGACTGTAAGAGGAATCTCACTGCCTGGGAATGTAGCCTAATGGTAGAGTGCTCACCTAGAATGCATGAAGACCTAGGTTCTATTCACCGGTACCGCATACTCAGAAAAAAAGCTAGAAGTGGCGCTGTGTCTCAAGAGGCAGAGCACTCACCTTGGGCAAGCGAGTCCAATGAAAATGTCTAGGCCCTGAGTCCAAGCCGTAGGACTGGCAAAAAGAAAAAAAAAGAGCAATCTTACTTAAGTAACAAGGAATGTACCCTATATTTATACAGACTGAAAAATTCATTAAGAAATTAGAAAATATGTATAAAGTGCATAATTTCTTTTGTGTGTTGGCACTGGGTCTTCAACTGAGTACTTCAGCTCTATCCCTGACCTTTTCTGCTCAAGGCTAGCACTCTACCAATGCAGCCCCAAATCAACTATCTTCAATTGAGATATAAGCGATGAATATTTCAGGGTGCTTCATGAAAAACATTTTTATAAATTGAAACTTTCAACACAGTCTTATTTTAGTATGAATGTTGAGATGGGAAGAGACAGAAAAAGTAAAATGTTTCCTGATCGCCATAGAGAAGAGACTCAGCAGAACCACTGTGGTCTGCAGGCTTCTTTGTGAGTTTTGTTTGCTTGTTTGATTTTTGTCAATTGTGGGGCTTGAACTCTGGGCCTGGGCACTGTCCCTGAGATCTTCAGCTGAAGGCTAGTGCTTTAATCTGTGAGCCACAGTGCCACTTCTGGTTTTTTCTGGGAGTTAACTGGGTACTTTGGCTGGCTTTAAACTTTGATTCTCATATTTTAGCCTCCTGAGTAGCTAAGATTATAAGTGTGAGGTACCATCACCAGGCTGCTGCTCTGTTACTATGCAGGTTCTGGATCAAGAACTTCAAGTTCTTACTTCAATTTTTTCTTCTCTTGCCTGATACTCTGCCATTTGAACGAAGCCCCAGTTCCTGGTCTTTGTTGGTTAATGAGAGATATTATGATTTTCTAATATTCAGAGCAATGATTATAAAACCCAGCATTTTACTTTTGAATAAATTAAGAGACAGGACCTAGTGAGATGGAAAACAAAATTTTTTTTCAAGTTGCTATCCTGTTCTAATGCATAAGTCTGGCTATTTTGCTTACACACAAATATGTATTTTACCAATTTCTACTCTATTTTTGCTTAGCTTAAAACCACCACTGCCATTTCATAGATTTTGTTGTTGTTGTTTGCGGTGCTTGAACTCTGTGCCTGGGCTGTTCCTCAGATCTTCAGTTCAATGCCAGTGCTCTACTACTTTTGATTTGACCAGACCTGGGCTTGAACTCAGGGACTGAGCACTGTCCTTATATTTTCTCAAGGCTAGGGCTCTACCACTTCAGCCTCAGCACCACTTCCAGCATTTTTCTACGTATGTGGTATGGAGGAATTGAACCCAAGTCTTCGTGCATGCTAGGCAAGCACTCTACCACTAGGCCAAACTCTGTGTGAAGTCAAAGAATGGAGGTGTGTGAAGTCACAGAATGAAGGTATGTAACGTCATAAATGTTGGTGTGTGAAGTCATAGAATGGAGGTGTGAAGTAATAGAATGGAGGTGTGAAGTCATAGAATGGAGGTGTGTGAAGTCAGATTGGAGGTGTGTGAAGGAAAAGAATGGAGGTTTGTCAACTCAGAAAGGAGGAGTGTGAAGTCATAGAGTGGAGGTGTGTGAAGTTATAGAATGCAGGTGTGTGAAATCATAGAATGGAGGTGTGTGAAGCCACAGAAATGAGGTGTTTGAAGTCAAAATGGAAGTGTGTGAAGTCAGAATGGAGGTGTGTGAAGTCATAGAATGGAGGTGTGTGAAGTCATAGAATGGAGGTGTGTGAACTCATAGAATGGAGGAGTGTGAAGTCATAGAATGGAGGTGTGTGAAGTAACAGATGGAGGTGTGTGAAGTCATAGAATGGAGGTGTGTGAAGTCACAGAATGGAGGTGTGTGAAGTCACAGAATGGAGGTGTGTGAACAAAGAATGGAGGTGTGTGAATTCACAGAAGGGAGGTTTGTGAAGTCATAGAATGGATGTTTCTGAAGTAAGAATGAACGTGAGTGAAGTCATAGAATTGAGGTGTGTGAAGTCAAAATGCAGGTGTGTGAAGTCAAACAATGGAGTGGTGTTAAGTCACAGAATGGAGGTGTGTGAAGTCACAGAATGGAAATGTGTGAAGTCAAAATGGAGGTGTGTGAAGTCAGATTGGAGGTGTGTGAAGTAAAAGGATGGAGGTGTGTCAACTCAGAAAGGAGGTATGTGAAGTCATAGAATGGAGGTGTGTGAAGTCAAACAATGGAGGTGTGGGAAATCATACAAAGGAGGTGTGTGAAGTGACAGAACTGAGTTGTGTGAAGTCAGAATGGAGGTGTGTGTATTCAGAATGGAGGTGTGTGAAGTCAGAGACTGGAGGTGTGTGAAGTCACAATGCAGGTGTGTGAACTGATAGAACGTAGGTGTGTGAAGTCACAATGTAAGTGTGTGAAGTCATAGAATGGAGGTGTGTGAAGTCACAAAATGGAGGTGTGTGAAGTCATATAATGGAGGTGTGTGAAGTCACAGAATGGAGGTGTGTGAACTCAGAATGGAGGTGTATGAAGTCAAAGAATGGAGGTGTGTGAAGTCATAGAATGGAGATGTGTGAAGTCACAGAATGGAGGTGTGTGAAGTCACAGAATGGAGGTGTGTGAAGTGAGAAAATCGAGGTGTGTGAAGTCACAGAATGGATGTGTGAGAAGTCACAGAATGGAGGTGTGTGAACTCACAATGGAGGTGAGTGAAGTCAAAGAATGGGGGTGTGTGAAGTCATAGAATGGAAGTGTGTGAAGTCATAGATGGAGGTGTGTGATGTCAGAATGGAGGTGTGTGAAGTCATAGAATGGAGGTGTGTGAAGTCAGATGGAGGTGTGTGATCTCATAGAATGGAGGTGTGTGAAGTCACAATGGAGGTGTGTGAAGTCATAGAATGGTGGTGTGTGAAGTTACAGAATGGAGGTGTGGAAGTCATAGAATGGAGGTGTGTGAAGTCAGAAATTGAGGTGTGTGAAGTCACACAATATAGGTGTGGGAATTCAGAATGGAGGTGTGTGAAGTCATAGAATGGAGGTGTGTGAAGTCATGGAATGGAGGTGTGTGAAATCATAGAATGGAGGTGTGTGAAGTCACAGAATGGAGGTGTGTGAACACATAGAATGGAGGTGTGTGAAATCACAATGGAGGTGTGTGAAGTCATAGAATAGAGGTGTGTGAAGTCACAGAAGGAGGTGTGTGAAGTCATAGAAAGGAGCTGTGTGAATTCAGAATGGAGGTGTGTGAAGTCACAGAATGGAGGTTTGTGAAGTCACAGAATGGAGGTGTGTGAAGTCATAGAATGGATGTTTCTGAAGTAAGAATGAAGGTGTGTGAAGTCATAGAATGGAGGTGTGTGAAGTCAAAATGGAGGTGTGTGAACTCATAGAAGAGAGATTTGTGACCTCATAGAATGGAGGTGTGTGAAGTCATGGAATGGAGGTGTATGAAATCCAAGAATGGAGGTGTGTGAAATCAGACAATCGAGGTGTGTGAAGTCACAGAATGGAGGTGTGTGAAGTCACAGAATGCAAGTGTGTGAAGTCAAAATTAAGGTGTGTGAAATCACAGAATGGAGGTGTGTGAAGTCACAGAATGGACGTGTGTGAAGTCAAAATTGTGATGTGTGAAGTCACAAATGGAGGTGTGTGAAGTCACAGAATTGTGGTGTGTGAAGTCAAAATGGAGGTGTGTGAAGTCTTAGAATGGAGGTTTGTGAAGTCATAGAATGGAGATTTGTGAAGTCATAGAATGGATGTGTTTGAAGTTAGAATGGAGATGTGTGAAGTCACAAAATGGAGGTGTGTGAAGTCAAAGAATATTGGTGTGTGAAGTCAGAGAATGGAGGTGTGTGAAGTCTTAGAATGGAGGTGTGTGAAGTCATAGAATGGAGGTGTGTGAAGTCACAGAAGGAAGGTGTGTGAAGTCACAGAATGGAGGTGTGTAAAGTCACAGAGTGCAGGTGTGTGAAGGCACAGAATGGAGGGGTGTGAAGTCAAAGAATGGCGGTATGTGAAGTCACAGAAGGGAGGTTTGTGAAGTCATAGAATGGATGTGTTTGAAGTTAGAATGGAGATGTGTGAAGTCACAAAATGGAGGTGTGTGAAGTCATAGAATGGAGGTGTGTGAAGTCATAGAATGGAGGTGTGTGAACTCATAGAATGGAGGAGTGTGAAGTCATAGAATAGAGGTGTGTGAAGTAACAGATGGAGGTGTGTGAAGTCATAGAATGGAGGTGTGTGAAGTCACAGAATGGAGGTGTGTGAAGTCACAGAATGGAGGTGTGTGAACAAAGAATGGAGGTGTGTGAATTCACAGAAGGGAGGTTTGTGAAGTCATAGAATGGATGTTTCTGAAGTAAGAATGAAGGTGAGTGAAGTCATAGAATTGAGGTGTGTGAAGTCAAAATGCAGGTGTGTGAAGTCAAACAATGGAGTGGTGTTAAGTCACAGAATGGAGGTGTGTGAAGTCACAGAATGGAAATGTGTGAAGTCAAAATGGAGGTGTGTGAAGTCAGATTGGAGGGGTGAAGTAAAAGGATGGAGGTGTGTCAACTCAGAAAGGAGGTATGTGAAGTCATAGAATGGAGGTGTGTGAAGTCAAAGAATGGATGTGTGGGAAATCATACAAAGGAGGTGTGTGAAGTGACAGAACTGAGGTGTGTGAAGTCAGAATGGAGGTGTGTGTATTCAGAATGGAGGTGTGTGAAGTCAGAGACTGGAGGTGTGTGAAGTCACAATGCAGGTGTGTGAACTGATAGAACGTAGGTGTGTGAAGTCACAATGTAAGTGTGTGAAGTCATAGAATGGAGGTGTGTGAAGTCACAAAATGGAGGTGTGTGAAGTCATATAATGGAGGTGTGTGAAGTCACAGAATGGAGGTGTGTGAACTCAGAATGGAGGTGTATGAAGTCAAAGAATGGAGGTGTGTGAAGTCATAGAATGGAGATGTGTGAAGTCACAGAATGGAGGTGTGTGAAGTCACAGAATGGAGGTGTGTGAAGTGAGAAAATCGAGGTGTGTGAAGTCACAGAATGGATGTGTGAGAAGTCACAGAATGGAGGTGTGTGAACTCACAATGGAGGTGAGTGAAGTCAAAGAATGGGGGTGTGTGAAGTCATAGAATGGAAGTGTGTGAAGTCATAGATGGAGGTGTGTGATGTCAGAATGGAGGTGTGTGAAGTCATAGAATGGAGGTGTGTGAAGTCAGATGGAGGTGTGTGATCTCATAGAATGGAGGTGTGTGAAGTCACAATGGAGGTGTGTGAAGTCATAGAATGGTGGTGTGTGAAGTTACAGAATGGAGGTGTGGAAGTCATAGAATGGAGGTGTGTGAAGTCATGGAATGGAGGTGTGTGAAATCATAGAATGGAGGTGTGTGAAGTCACAGAATGGAGGTGTGTGAACACATAGAATGGAGGTGTGTGAAATCACAATGGAGGTGTGTGAAGTCATAGAATAGAGGTGTGTGAAGTCACAGAAGGAGGTGTGTGAAGTCATAGAAAGGAGCTGTGTGAATTCAGAATGGAGGTGTGTGAAGTCACAGAATGGAGGTTTGTGAAGTCACAGAATGGAGGTGTGTGAAGTCATAGAATGGATGTTTCTGAAGTAAGAATGAAGGTGTGTGAAGTCATAGAATGGAGGTGTGTGAAGTCAAAATGGAGGTGTGTGAACTCATAGAATAGAGATTTGTGACCTCATAGAATGGAGGTGTGTGAAGTCATGGAATGGAGGTGTATGAAATCCAAGAATGGAGGTGTGTGAAATCAGACAATCGAGGTGTGTGAAGTCACAGAATGGAGGTGTGTGAAGTCACAGAATGCAAGTGTGTGAAGTCAAAATTAAGGTGTGTGAAATCACAGAATGGAGGTGTGTGAAGTCACAGAATGGACGTGTGTGAAGTCAAAATTGTGATGTGTGAAGTCACAAATGGAGGTGTGTGAAGTCACAAAATTGTGGTGTGTGAAGTCAAAATGGAGGTGTGTGAAGTCTTAGAATGGAGGTTTGTGAAGTCATAGAATGGAGATTTGTGAAGTCATAGAATGGATGTGTTTGAAGTTAGAATGGAGATGTGTGAAGTCACAAAATGGAGGTGTGTGAAGTCAAAGAATATTGGTGTGTGAAGTCAGAGAATGGAGGTGTGTGAAGTCTTAGAATGGAGGTGTGTGAAGTCATAGAATGGAGGTGTGTGAAGTCACAGAAGGAAGGTGTGTGAAGTCACAGAATGGAGGTGTGTAAAGTCACAGAGTGCAGGTGTGTGAAGGCACAGAATGGAGGGGTGTGAAGTCAAAGAATGGCGGTATGTGAAGTCACAGAATGGAGGGGTGTGAAGTCAGAATAGAGGTGTGCGAAGTCATAGAATGGAGGTGTGTGAAGTCAGAATGGAGCTGTGTGAACTCATAGAATGGAGGTGTGTGAAGTCACAATGGAGATGTGCGAAGTCATAGAATGGTGGTTTTTGAAGTCACAGAATGGAGGTGTGTGAAGTCACAAAATGGAGGTGTGTGAAGACATAGAATGGAGGTGTGTCAAGTCAGATTGGAGGTATGTGAAGTCACAGAATGGAGGTGTGTCAACTCAGAAAGGAGGTATGTGAAGTCATAGAATGGAGGTGTGTGAAGTCAAAGAACGGAGGTGTGGGAAATCATAGAATGGAGGTGTGTGAAGTGACATCACTGAGGTGTGTGAAGTCAGAATGGAGGTGTGTGTATTCAGAATGGAGGTGTGTGAAGTCAGAGACTGGAGGTGTGTGAAGTCACAATGCAGGTGTGTGAACTGATAGAACGTAGGTGTGTGAAGTCACAATGTAGGTGTGTGAAGTCATAGAATGGAGGTGTGTGAAGTCATAGAATGGAGGTGTGTGAAGTCACAAAATGGAGGTGTGTGAAGTCATTTAATGGAGGTGTGTGAAGTCATAGAATGGAGATGTGTGAACTCAGAATGGAGGTTTGTGAAGTCACAGAATGGAGGTGTGTGAAGTCACAGAATGGAGGTGTGTGAAATCGTAGAATGGAGGTGTGTGAAGTCACAGAATCAAGGTGTGTGAAGTCACAGAATGGAGGTGTGAGAAGTCACAGAATGGAGGTGTGTGAAGTCATAGAATGGAGATGTGTGAACTCAGAATGGAGGTGTGTGAAGTCATAGAATGGAAGTGTGAAGTCATAGAATGGAGGTGTGTGAAGTCATAGAATGGACGTGTGTGAAGTCATAGAATGGAGGTGTGTGAAGTCATAGAATGGAGGTGTGTGAAGTCACAGAAGGCAGGTGTGTGAAGTCACAGAATAGAGTTGTGTGAAGTCACAATGGAGGTGTGTGAATTCATAGAATGGAGGTGTGTGAAGTCAAAGAATGGAGGTGTGTGAAGTCATAGAATGGAGGTGTGTGAAATCACAGAATGGAGGTGTGTAGTCACAGAGTGTAGGTGTGCAAAGTCACAGAGTGTAGGTGTGTGAAGTCTCAGAATGGAGGTGTGTGAAGTCATAGAATGGAGGTGTTTGAAGTCATAGAATGTTGGTTTTTGAAGGCACAGAATGGAGGTGTGTGAAGTCATTGAATGGAGTTGTGTGATGTCAGATTGGAGGTGTGTGAAGTAACAGAATGGAGGTGTGTCAACTCAGAAAGGAGGTGTGTGAAGACATAGAATGGAGGTGTGTAAAGTCATAGAATGCAGTTGTGTGAAGTCATAGAATGGAGGTGTGTGAAGTCACAGAATGGAGGTGTGTGAACTCATAGAATGGAGGAGTGTGAAGTCAGAATGGAGGTGTGTGAAGTCACAAATGGAGGTGTGTGAAATCATAGAATGGAGGTGTGTGAAGTCACAGAGTGGAGGTGTGTGAAGTCACAGAATGGAAGTGTGTGAACTCAGAATGGAGGTGTGTGAATTCACAAAAGGTAGGTTTGTGTATTCATAGAATGGATGTTTCTGAAGTAAGAATGAAGGCGTGTGAAGTCAAAGAATGGAGGTGTGTGAAGTCAAAATGCAGGTGTGTGAAGTCAAACAATGGATGTGTGTTAAGTCACAGAATGGAGGTGTGTGAAGTCACAGAATGGAAGTGTGTGAAGTCAAAATGGAGGTGTGTGAAGTCAGAGAATGGAGGTGTGTGAAGTCATAGAAGGGAGGTGTGTGAAGTCATAGAATGGAGGTTTGTGAAGTCACAGAATGCAGGTGTGTGAAATCATAAGGGTGGTGTGTGAAGTCACAAATGGAGGTGTGTGAAGTCACAGAATGTAGGTGTGTGAAGTCAAAATGGAGGTGTGTGAAGTCAAAGAATGGAGGTGTGTGAACTTATAGAATGGAGGTGTGTGAAGTCATAGAATGGATGTGTGTGAAGTCATGGAATGGAGGTGTGTGAAGTCAAAGAATGGAGGTGTGTGAAGTCACAGAATGGAGGTGTGAGAAGTTACAGCATGGAGGTATGTGAAATCATAGAATGGAAGTGTGTGAAGTCATAGAATGGAGGAGTGTGAAGTCACAGAATGAAGGTGTGTGAAGTCATAGAATGGAGGTGTGTGAAGACACAGAAGGGAGGTGTGTGAAGTCACATAATGGACGTGTGTGAAGTCAAAATGGAGGTGTGTGACGTCATAAACTGGAGGTGTGTGAAGTCATAGAATGGAGGTGTGTGAAATTATAGAATGGAGGTTTGTGAAGTCACAGAATGGAGTTGTGTGACGTCACAGAATGGAGGTTTGTGAACTCATAGAACGGAGGTATGTGAAGTCAAATTGGAGGGGTGTGAAGTCGGAGAATAGAGGTGTGTGAAGTCACAGAATGGAGGTGGGTGAAGTCACGGAATGGAGGTGTGTGAAGTCATAGAATGCAGGTGTGTGAAGTCACAGAATGGACGGGTATGAAGTCATAGAATGGAGGTGTGTGAAGTCACAGAATTGAGGTGTTTGAAGTCATATCTTTTATGGGTGTGAAGTCAAAATGGATGTGTGAAATCATAGAATAGAGGTGTGTGAAGTCATAGAATTGAGGTGTGTGAAGTCATAGAATGAAGGTGTGTGAAGTCACAGAATGGAGGTGTGTGAAGTCACAGAATGGAGATGTGTGATGTCATAGAATGGAAGTGTGTAAAGTCATAGAATGGAGGTGCGTGAAGTCAGAATGGAGGTGTGTGAAGTCAATGAATGGAGGTGTGTGAACTCAGAATGGAGGTGTGTGAAGTCACAGAATGGAGGTTTTTGAAGTCATAGAATGGAGGTGTGTGAAGTCATAGAATGGATGTTTCTGAATTAAGAATGAAGGTGTGTGAAGTCATAGAATGGAGGTGTGTGAAGACAAAATTGTGGTGTGTGAACTCATAGAATGGATGTTTCTGAACTCATAGAATGGAGTTGTGTGAAGTCGTGGAATGGAGGTGTGTGAAGTCAAAGAATGGAGGTGTGTGAAGTCAAACAATGGTGGTGTGTGAAGTCACAGAATTGAGGTGTGTGACGTCCCAGAATGGAAGTGTGTGAAGTCAAAACGGAGGTGTGTAAAGTCAAAGAATGGAGGTGTGTGAAGTCACAGAGTGGAGGTGTGTCAAATAAAAATGGTGGTGTGTGAAGTCACAAATGGAGGTGTGTGAAGTCACAAAATGTAGGTGTGTGAAGTCAAAATGGAGGTGTGTGAAGTCAAAGAATGGAGGTGTGTGAACTTATAGAATGGAGGTGTGTGAAGTCATAGAATGGATGTGTGTGAAGTCATGGAATGGAGGTGTGTGAAGTCATAGAAAGGAGGTCTGTGAAGTCATCGAATGGAGGTGTGTGAAGTCCTAGAGTGCAGGTGAGTTAAGTCACAGATTCGAGGTCTGTGAAGTTATAGAATGGAGGTGTGTGATGTCAGAATGCAGGTATGTGAAGTCATAGATGGAGTTGTGTGAAGTCATAGTATGGAGGTGTGTGAAATCATAGAATGGAGTTGTGAAAAGTCACAGAATGGAGCTGTGTGAATTCAGAATGGAGGTGTGTGAAGTCACAGAATGGAGGTGTGTGAAGTCATAGAATGGAGGTTTGTGAAGTCAGAGAATGGAGATGTTTGAAGTCATAGAATGGAGGTGTGTGAAGTTATAGAATGGATGTTTGTAATGTAAGAATGAAGTTGTGTGAAGTCATAGAATGGAGGTGTGTGACGTCAAAGAATGGAGGTGTGTGAAATCATAGAATGGAGGTGTGTAAACTCAGAATGGAGGTGTGGGAAGTCAAAGAATTAAGGTGTGTGAAGTCATAGAATGGAGGTGTGTGAAGTCACAGAATGGAGGTGTGTGAAGTCATAGAATGGAGGTGTGTGAAGTCATAGAATGGAGGTGTGTGAAGTCAGAATGGAGGTGTGAAGTCATAGAATAGAGGTGGGTGAAGTCATATAATGGAGGTGTGTGAAGTCACAGAATGGAGGTGTGTGAAGTCAGAATGGAGGTGTGAAGTCATAGAATAGAGGTGGGTGAAGTCATAGAAAGGAGGTGTGGGAAGTCAGAGAATGGAGGAGTGTGAAGTCATAGAATGGAGGTGAGTGAAGTCACAGATTCGAGGTCTATGAAGTCATAGAATGGAGGTGTGTGAAGTCAGAATGTAGGTGTGTGAAGTCATAGAATGGAGGTGTGTGAACTCATAGAATAGAGGTGTGTGACGTCACAATGGAAGTGTGTGAATTCATAGTATGGAGGTTTGTGAAGTCACAGAATGGAGGTGTGTGAAGTCAAAATGGAGGTGTGTGATGTCCTAAAATGGAGGTGTGTGAAGTCATAGAATGGAGGTGTGTGAAATCATAGAATGAAGGTTTGTGAAGTCACAGAATTGAGGTGTGTGAAGTCATAGAATGGAGGTGTGTGAAGTCACAGAATGGGGGTGTGTGAAGTCATAACATGGCGGTATGTGAAATCATAGAATGGAAGTGTGTGAAGTCATAGAATGGAGGTGTGTGAATTCACAGAAGGGAGGTGTGTGGAGTCACATAATGGAGGTGTGTGAAGTCAAAATGGACGTGTGTGACGTCATGAAATGTAGGTGTGTGAAGTCATAGATTGGAGGTGTGTGAAATCATAGAATGGAGGTTTGTGAAGTCACAGAATGGAGGTGTGTGAAGTCCTAGAATGGAGGTATGTGACGTCAAATTGGAGGGGTGTGAAGTCGGAGAATGGAGGTGTGGGAAGTCACAGAATGGAGGTGGGTGAGGTCACAGAATGGAGGTGTGTGAAGTCAAAGAATGGAAGTGTGTGAAGTCACAGAATGGACGGGTATGAATTCATAGAATGGAGGTGTGTGAAGTCACAGAATTGAGGTGTTTGAAGTTATATATTGGAGTTGTGTGAAGTCAAAATGGATGTGTGAAGTCATAGAATGGAGGTGTGTGAAGTCGGAGAATGGAGGTGTGTGAAGTCACAGAATGGAGGTGTGTGAAGTCACCGAATGGAAGTGTGTGAAGTCAAAGAATGGAGGTGTGTGAAGTCATAGAATGGAGGTGTGTGAAATCATAGAATGAAGGTTTGTGAAGTCACAGAATGGAGGTGTGTGAAGTCATAGCATGGAGGTATGTGAAATCATAGAATGGAAGTGTGTGAAGTCATAGAATGGAGGTGTGTGATGTCATACAATGAAGGTGTGTGAAGTCATAGAATGGAGGTGTGTGAAGTCACAGAAGGGAGGTGTGTGGAGTCACATAATGGAGGTTTGTGAAGTCAAAATGGCGGTGTGTGACATCATAAAATGTAGGTGTGTGAAGTCATAGATTCGAGGTGTGTGAAATCATAGGATGGAGGTTTGTGAAGTCACAGATGGAGGTGTGTGAAGTCATAGAATGGAGGTATGTGAAGTCAAATTGGAGGGGTGTGAAGTCGGAGAATGGAGGTGTGGGAAGTCCCAGAATGGAGGTGGGTGAAGTCACAGAATGGAGGTTTGTGAAATCAAAGAATGGAGGTGTGTGAAGTCACAGAATGGAAGGGTATGAATTCATAGAATGGAGGTGTGTGAAGTCACAGAATTGAGGTGTTTGAAGTTATATATTGGAGTTGTGTGAAGTCAAAATGGATGTGTGAAGTCATAGAATGGAGGTGTGTGAAGTCGGAGAATGGAAGTGTGTGAAGTCAAAATGGAGGTGTGTGACGTCCTAAAATGGACGTGTGAGAAGTCATAGAATGCAGGTGTGTGAAATCATAGAATAGAGGTTTGTGAAGTCACAGAATGGCGGTGTGTGAAATCAGAATGGAGGTGTGTGAAGTCACAGAATGTAGGTGTGTGAAGTCATCGTATGAAGGTATGTGAAATCATAGAATGGAAGTGTGTGAAGTCATAGAATGGAGGTGTGCGAAGTCATACAATGAAGGTGTGTGAAGTCATAGAATGGAGGTGTGTGAAGTCACAGAAGAGAGGTGTGTGAAGTCACATAATGGAGGTGTGAGAAGTCAAAATGGAGGTGTGTGACGTCATAAAATGGAGGTGTGTGAAGTCATAGATCGAGGTGTGTGAAATCATAGAATGGAGGTTTGTGAAGTCACAGAATGGACGTTTGTGAAGTCATAGAATGGAGGTGTGTGAAGTCACAGAATGGATGGTATGAACTCATAGAATGGAGGTGTGTGAAGTCACAGAATTGAGGTGTTTGAAGTCATATATTGGAGGTGTGTGAAGTCAAAATGGATGTGTGAATTCATAGAATGGAGGTGTGTGAAACCATAGAATGAGGGTGTGTGAGGTCTTATAATGGAGGTGTGTGAAGTCACAGAATGGAGGTTTGTGAAGTCATAGAATGGAGGTGTGTGAAGTCATAGAATGGAAGTGTGTGAATTCACAGAATGGAGTTGTGTGAAGTCACAGAATGGAGGTGTGTGAAGTCACAGAATGGAAGTGTGCGAACACAGAATGGAGGTGTGTGAAGTTACAGAATGGAGGTGTGCGAAGTCATAGAATGGAAGTGTGTGAAGTCATAGAATGGAGGTGTGTGAAGTCAGAATGGAGGTGTGTGAAGTCACCGAATGGAGTTGTGTGAACTCAGAATGGAGGTGTGTGAAGTCACAGAATGGAGGTTTGTGAAGTCATAGAATGGAGTTGTGTGAAGTCATAGAACTGATGTTTCTGAAGTAAGAATGAAGGTTTGTGAAGTCATAGAATGGAGGTGTGTGAACACATAGAATGGAGGTGTGCCAATTCACAGAAAGAAGGTGTGTGAAGTCAGAATGGAGGTGTGTAGTCATAGAGTGGAGGTGGTGAAGTCATAGAAAAGAGGTGTGGAAAGTCATAGAATGGAGGAGTGTGAAGTCATAGAGTGCAGGTGAGTGAAGTCACAGATTCGAGGTCTGTGAAGTCATAGAATGGAGGTGTGTGATGTCAGAATGAAGGTGTGTGAAGTCATAGATGGAGGTGTGTGAAGTTAGAATGCATGTGTGGGAAGTCATAGAATGGAGGTGTGTGATGTCATAGAATGGTGGTGTGTGAAGACATAGAGTGGAAGTGTGTGAATTCATAGAATGGAGGTGTGTGAAACCATAGAATGAGGGTGTGTGAGGTCATATAATGGAGGTGTGTGAAGTCACAGAATGGAGGTGTGTGAAGTCATAGAATGGAGGTGTGTGAAGTCATAGAATGGAAGTGTGTGAAGTCACAGAATGGACGTGTGTGAAGTCACAGAATGGAGGTGTGTGAAGTCACAGAATGGAAGTGTGCGAACACAGAATGGAGTGTGTGAAGTCATAGAATGGAGGTGTGTGAAGTCATAGAATGGAACTGTGTGAAGTCATAGAATGGAGGTGTGTGAAGTCAGAATGGAGGTGTGTGAAGTCACCGAATGGAGTTGTGTGAACTCAGAATGGAGGTGTGTAAAGTCACAGAATGGAGGTTTGTGAAGTCATAGAATGGAGTTGTGTGAAGTCATAGAACTGATGTTTCTGAAGTAAGAATGGAGGTTTGTGAAGTCATAGAATGGAGGTCTGTGAACACATAGAATGGAGGTGTGCCAATTCACAGAAAGAAGGTGTGTGAAGTCAGAATGGAGGTGTGTAGTCATAGATTGGAGGTTGTGAAGTCATAGAAAAGAGGTGTGGAAAGACATAGAATGGAGGAGTGTGAAGTCACAGAGTGCAGGTGAGTGAAGTCACAGATTCGAGGTCTGTGAAGTCATAGAATGGAGGTGTGTGATGTCAGAATGAAGGTGTGTGAAGTCATAGATGGAGGTGTGTGAAGTTAGAATGAATGTGTGGGAAGTCATAGAATGGAGGTGTGTGAAGTCATAGAATGGTGGTGTGTGAAGTCATAGAGTGGAAGTGTGTGAAGTCATAGAATGGAGGTGTGTGATGTCATAGAATGGAGGTGTGTGAAGTCATAGAATGGAGGTGGGTGAAGTCACAGAAGGGAGGTGTGTGAAATCACAGAATGGAGGTGTGTGAAGTCACAGAATGGACGTGTGTGAAGTCACAGATTGGAGGTGTGTGCAGTCACAGAATGGAGATGTGTGAAGTCAAAAAGGTGGTGTGAGAAGTCACAAATGTAAGTGTGTGAACTCACAGAATTGAGGTGTGAAGTCAAAATGGTAGTGTGTGAAGTCAAAGAATGTAGGTGTGTGAAGTCATCGAATGGAGGTGTGTGAAGTCACAGAATGGAGGTGTGTGAAGTCAGAATAGAGGTGTGCGAAGTCATAGAATGAAGGTGTGTGAACTCAGAATGGAGGTGTGTGAAGTCATAGAATGGAGGTGTGTGAAGTCACAGAATGGAGATGTGTGAAGTCAAAAAGGTGGTGTGAGAAGTCACAAATGTAAGTGTGTGAACTCACAGAATTGAGGTGTGAAGTCAAAATGGTAGTGTGTGAAGTCAAAGAATGTAGGTGTGTGAAGTCATAGAATGGAGGTGGGTGAAGTCACAAAAGGGAGGTGTGTGAAATCACAGAATGGAGGTGTGTGAAGTCACAGAATGGAGGTGTGTGAAGTCACAGATTGGAGGTGTGTGCAGTCACAGAATGGAGATGTGTGAAGTCAAAAAGGTGGTGTGAGAAGTCACAAATGTAAGTTTGTGAACTCACAGAATGGAGGTGTGAAGTCAAAATGGTTGTGTGTGAAGTCAAAGAATGTAGGTGTGTGAAGTCATCGAATGGAGGTGTGTGAAGTCACAGAATGGAGGTGTGTGAACTCAGAATAGAGGTGTGCGAAGTCATAGAATGAAGGTGTGTGAAGTCAGAATGGAGGTGTGTGAGTCATAGAATGGAGGTGTGTGACGTCAGAATAGAGGTGTGTGAAGTCATACAATGGAGGTGTGTGAAGTCACGGAATGGAGGTGTGGGAAGTCACAGAATGGAGGTGTGTGAAGTCACAGAATGGAGGTGTGTGAACTCAGAATGGAGGTATGTAAAGTCACAGAATGGAGGTGTATGAAGTCATAGAATGGAAGTGTGTGAAGTCATAGAATGGAGGTGTGTGAAGTCACAGAATGGATTGTATGAACTCATAGAATGGAGGTGTGTGAAATCACAGAATTGAGGTGTTTGAAGTCATATGTTGGAGGTGTGTGAAGTCAAAATGGATGTGTAAATTCATAGAATGGAGGTGTCTGCAACCATAGAATGAGGGTGTGTGAGGTCATATAATGGAGGTGTGTGAAGTCACAGAATGGAGGTGTGTGAAGTCATAGAATGGAGGTGTGTGAAGTCATAGAATGGAAGTGTGTGAAGTCACAGAATAGAGGTGTGTGAAGTCACAGAACGGAGGTGTGTGAAGTCACAGAATGGAAGTGTGCGAACACAGAATGGAGGTATGTGAAGTCACAGAATGGAGGTGTGTGAAGTCATAGAATGGAACTGTGTGAAGTCATAGAATGGAGGTGTGTGAAGTCAGAATGGAGGTGTGTGAAGTCACCGAATGGAGTTGTGTGAACTCAGAATGGAGGTGTGTAAAGTCACAGAATGGAGGTTTGTGAAGTCATAGAATGGAGTTGTGTGAAGTCATAGAACTGATGTTTCTGAAGTAAGAATGGAGGTTTGTGAAGTCATAGAATGGAAGTGTGTGAACACATAGAATGGAGGTGTGCCAATTCACAGAATGAAGGTGTGTGAAGTCAGAATGGAGGTGGGTAGTCATAGATTGGAGGTTGTGAAGTCATAGAAAAGAGGTGTGGAAAGACATAGAATGGAGGAGTGTGAAGTCATAGAGTGCAGGTGAGTGAAGTCACAGATTCGAGGTCTGTGAAGTCATAGAATGGAGGTGTGTGATGTCAGAATGAAGGTGTGTCAAATAAAAATGGTGGTGTGTGAAGTCACAAATGGAGGTGTGTGAAGTCACAAAATGTAGGTGTGTGAAGTCAAAATGGAGGTGTGTGAAGTCAAAGAATGGAGGTGTGTGAACTTATAGAATGGAGGTGTGTGAAGTCATAGAATGGATGTGTGTGAAGTCATGGAATGGAGGTGTGTGAAGTCATAGAAAGGATGTCTGTGAAGTCATCGAATGGAGGTGTGTGAAGTCCTAGAGTGCAGGTGAGTTAAGTCACAGATTCGAGGTCTGTGAAGTTATAGAATGGAGGTGTGTGATGTCAGAATGCAGGTATGTGAAGTCATAGATGGAGTTGTGTGAAGTCATAGTATGGAGGTGTGTGAAATCATAGAATGGAGTTGTGGAAAGTCACAGAATGGAGCTGTGTGAATTCAGAATGGAGGTGTGTGAAGTCACAGAATGGAGGTGTGTGAAGTCATAGAATGGAGGTTTGTGAAGTCAGAGAATGGAGATGTTTGAAGTCATAGAATGGAGGTGTGTGAAGTTATAGAATGGATGTTTGTAATGTAAGAATGAAGTTGTGTGAAGTCATAGAATGGAGGTGTGTGACGTCAAAGAATGGAGGTGTGTGAAATCATAGAATGGAGGTGTGTAAACTCAGAATGGAGGTGTGGGAAGTCAAAGAATTAAGGTGTGTGAAGTCACAGAATGGAGGTGTGTGAAGTCACAGAATGGAGGTGTGTGAAGTCATAGAATGGAGGTGTGTGAAGTCATAGAATGGAGGTGTGTGAAGTCAGAATGGAGGTGTGAAGTCATAGAATAGAGGTGGGTGAAGTCATATAATGGAGGTGTGTGAAGTCACAGAATGGAGGTGTGTGAAGTCAGAATGGAGGTATGAAGTCATAGAATAGAGGTGGGTGAAGTCATAGAAAGGAGGTGTGGGAAGTCAGAGAATGGAGGAGTGTGAAGTCATAGAATGGAGGTGAGTGAAGTCACAGATTCGAGGTCTATGAAGTCATAGAATGGAGGTGTGTGAAGTCAGAATGTAGGTGTGTGAAGTCATAGAATGGAGGTGTGTGAACTCATAGAATAGAGGTGTGTGACGTCACAATGGAAGTGTGTGAATTCATAGTATGGAGGTGTGTGAAGTCACAGAATGGAGGTGTGTGAAGTCAAAATGGAGGTGTGTGATGTCCTAAAATGGAGGTGTGTGAAGTCATAGAATGGAGGTGTGTGAAATCATAGAATGAAGGTTTGTGAAGTCACAGAATTGAGGTGTGTGAAGTCATAGAATGGAGGTGTGTGAAGTCACAGAATGGGGGTGTGTGAAGTCATAACATGGAGGTATGTGAAATCATAGAATGGAAGTGTGTGAAGTCATAGAATGGAGGTGTGTGAATTCACAGAAGGGAGGTGTGTGGAGTCACATAATGGAGGTGTGTGAAGTCAAAATGGAGGTGTGTGACGTCATAAAATGTAGGTGTGTGAAGTCATAGATTGGAGGTGTGTGAAATCATAGAATGGAGGTTTGTGAAGTCACAGAATGGAGGTGTGTGAAGTCCTAGAATGGAGGTATGTGACGTCAAATTGGAGGGGTGTGAAGTCGGAGAATGGAGGTGTGGGAAGTCACAGAATGGAGGTGGGTGAGGTCACAGAATGGAGGTGTGTGAAGTCAAAGAATGGAAGTGTGTGAAGTCACAGAATGGACGGGTATGAATTCATAGAATGGAGGTGTGTGAAGTCACAGAATTGAGGTGTTTGAAGTTATATATTGGAGTTGTGTGAAGTCAAAATGGATGTGTGAAGTCATAGAATGGAGGTGTGTGAAGTCGGAGAATGGAGGTGTGTGAAGTCACAGAATGGAGGTGTGTGAAGTCACCGAATGGAAGTGTGTGAAGTCAAAGAATGGAGGTGTGTGAAGTCATAGAATGGAGGTGTGTGAAATCATAGAATGAAGGTTTGTGAAGTCACAGAATGGAGGTGTGTGAAGTCATAGCATGGAGGTATGTGAAATCATAGAATGGAAGTGTGTGAAGTCATAGAATGGAGGTGTGTGATGTCATACAATGAAGGTGTGTGAAGTCATAGAATGGAGGTGTGTGAAGTCACAGAAGGGAGGTGTGTGGAGTCACATAATGGAGGTTTGTGAAGTCAAAATGGCGGTGTGTGACATCATAAAATGTAGGTGTGTGAAGTCATAGATTCGAGGTGTGTGAAATCATAGGATGGAGGTTTGTGAAGTCACAGATGGAGGTGTGTGAAGTCATAGAATGGAGGTATGTGAAGTCAAATTGGAGGGGTGTGAAGTCGGAGAATGGAGGTGTGGGAAGTCCCAGAATGGAGGTGGGTGAAGTCACAGAATGGAGGTTTGTGAAATCAAAGAATGGAGGTGTGTGAAGTCACAGAATGGAAGGGTATGAATTCATAGAATGGAGGTGTGTGAAGTCACAGAATTGAGGTGTTTGAAGTTATATATTGGAGTTGTGTGAAGTCAAAATGGATGTGTGAAGTCATAGAATGGAGGTGTGTGAAGTCGGAGAATGGAAGTGTGTGAAGTCAAAATGGAGGTGTGTGACGTCCTAAAATGGACGTGTGAGAAGTCATAGAATGCAGGTGTGTGAAATCATAGAATAGAGGTTTGTGAAGTCACAGAATGGCGGTGTGTGAAATCAGAATGGAGGTGTGTGAAGTCACAGAATGTAGGTGTGTGAAGTCATCGTATGAAGGTATGTGAAATCATAGAATGGAAGTGTGTGAAGTCATAGAATGGAGGTGTGCGAAGTCATACAATGAAGGTGTGTGAAGTCATAGAATGGAGGTGTGTGAAGTCACAGAAGAGAGGTGTGTGAAGTCACATAATGGAGGTGTGAGAAGTCAAAATGGAGGTGTGTGACGTCATAAAATGGAGGTGTGTGAAGTCATAGATCGAGGTGTGTGAAATCATAGAATGGAGGTTTGTGAAGTCACAGAATGGACGTTTGTGAAGTCATAGAATGGAGGTGTGTGAAGTCACAGAATGGATGGTATGAACTCATAGAATGGAGGTGTGTGAAGTCACAGAATTGAGGTGTTTGAAGTCATATATTGGAGGTGTGTGAAGTCAAAATGGATGTGTGAATTCATAGAATGGAGGTGTGTTAAACCATAGAATGAGGGTGTGTGAGGTCTTATAATGGAGGTGTGTGAAGTCACAGAATGGAGGTTTGTGAAGTCATAGAATGGAGGTGTGTGAAGTCATAGAATGGAAGTGTGTGAATTCACAGAATGGAGTTGTGTGAAGTCACAGAATGGAGGTGTGTGAAGTCACAGAATGGAAGTGTGCGAACACAGAATGGAGGTGTGTGAAGTTACAGAATGGAGGTGTGCGAAGTCATAGAATGGAAGTGTGTGAAGTCATAGAATGGAGGTGTGTGAAGTCAGAATGGAGGTGTGTGAAGTCACCGAATGGAGTTGTGTGAACTCAGAATGGAGGTGTGTGAAGTCACAGAATGGAGGTTTGTGAAGTCATAGAATGGAGTTGTGTGAAGTCATAGAACTGATGTTTCTGAAGTAAGAATGAAGGTTTGTGAAGTCATAGAATGGAGGTGTGTGAACACATAGAATGGAGGTGTGCCAATTCACAGAAAGAAGGTGTGTGAAGTCAGAATGGAGGTGTGTAGTCATAGAGTGGAGGTGGTGAAGTCATAGAAAAGAGGTGTGGAAAGTCATAGAATGGAGGAGTGTGAAGTCATAGAGTGCAGGTGAGTGAAGTCACAGATTCGAGGTCTGTGAAGTCATAGAATGGAGGTGTGTGATGTCAGAATGAAGGTGTGTGAAGTCATAGATGGAGGTGTGTGAAGTTAGAATGCATGTGTGGGAAGTCATAGAATGGAGGTGTGTGATGTCATAGAATGGTGGTGTGTGAAGACACAGAGTGGAAGTGTGTGAATTCATAGAATGGAGGTGTGTGAAACCATAGAATGAGGGTGTGTGAGGTCATATAATGGAGGTGTGTGAAGTCACAGAATGGAGGTGTGTGAAGTCATAGAATGGAGGTGTGTGAAGTCATAGAATGGAAGTGTGTGAAGTCACAGAATGGACGTGTGTGAAGTCACAGAATGGAGGTGTGTGAAGTCACAGAATGGAAGTGTGCGAACACAGAATGGAGTGTGTGAAGTCATAGAATGGAGGTGTGTGAAGTCATAGAATGGAACTGTGTGAAGTCATAGAATGGAGGTGTGTGAAGTCAGAATGGAGGTGTGTGAAGTCACCGAATGGAGTTGTGTGAACTCAGAATGGAGGTGTGTAAATCACAGAATGGAGGTTTGTGAAGTCATAGAATGGAGTTGTGTGAAGTCATAGAACTGATGTTTCTGAAGTAAGAATGGAGGTTTGTGAAGTCATAGAATGGAGGTCTGTGAACACATAGAATGGAGGTGTGCCAATTCACAGAAAGAAGGTGTGTGAAGTCAGAATGGAGGTGTGTAGTCATAGATTGGAGGTTGTGAAGTCATAGAAAAGAGGTGTGGAAAGACATAGAATGGAGGAGTGTGAAGTCACAGAGTGCAGGTGAGTGAAGTCACAGATTCGAGGTCTGTGAAGTCATAGAATGGAGGTGTGTGATGTCAGAATGAAGGTGTGTGAAGTCATAGATGGAGGTGTGTGAAGTTAGAATGAATGTGTGGGAAGTCATAGAATGGAGGTGTGTGAAGTCATAGAATGGTGGTGTGTGAAGTCATAGAGTGGAAGTGTGTGAAGTCATAGAATGGAGGTGTGTGATGTCATAGAATGGAGGTGTGTGAAGTCATAGAATGGAGGTGGGTGAAGTCACAGAAGGGAGGTGTGTGAAATCACAGAATGGAGGTGTGTGAAGTCACAGAATGGACGTGTGTGAAGTCACAGATTGGAGGTGTGTGCAGTCACAGAATGGAGATGTGTGAAGTCAAAAAGGTGGTGTGAGAAGTCACAAATGTAAGTGTGTGAACTCACAGAATTGAGGTGTGAAGTCAAAATGGTAGTGTGTGAAGTCAAAGAATGTAGGTGTGTGAAGTCATCGAATGGAGGTGTGTGAAGTCACAGAATGGAGGTGTGTGAAGTCAGAATAGAGGTGTGCGAAGTCATAGAATGAAGGTGTGTGAACTCAGAATGGAGGTGTGTGAAGTCATAGAATGGAGGTGTGTGACGTCAGAATAGAGGTGTGTGAAGTCATACAATGGAGGTGTGTGAAGTCACGGAATGGAGGTGTGGGAAGTCACAGAATGGAGGTGTGTGAAGTCACAGAATGGAGGTGTGTGAACTCAGAATGGAGGTATGTAAAGTCACAGAATAGAGGTGTATGAAGTCATAGAATGGAAGTGTGTGAAGTCATAGAATGGAGGTGTGTGAAGTCACAGAATGGATGGTATGAACTCATAGAATGGAGGTGTGTGAAATCACAGAATTGAGGTGTTTGAAGTCATATGTTGGAGGTGTGTGAAGTCAAAATGGATGTGTAAATTCATAGAATGGAGGTGTCTGCAACCATAGAATGAGGGTGTGTGAGGTCATATAATGGAGGTGTGTGAAGTCACAGAATGGAGGTGTGTGAAGTCATAGAATGGAGGTGTGTGAAGTCATAGAATGGAAGTGTGAAGTCACAGAATGGAGGTGTGTGAAGTCACAGAATGGAGGTGTGTGAAGTCACAGAATGGAAGTGTGCGAACACAGAATGGAGGTGTGTGAAGTCACAGAATGGAGGTGTGTGAAGTCATAGAATGGAACTGTGTGAAGTCATAGAATGGAGGTGTGTGAAGTCAGAATGGAGGTGTGTGAAGTCACCGAATGGAGTTGTGTGAACTCAGAATGGAGGTGTGTAAAGTCACAGAATGGAGGTTTGTGAAGTCATAGAATGGAGTTGTGTGAAGTCATAGAACTGATGTTTCTGAAGTAAGAATGAAGGTTTGTGAAGTCATAGAATGGAGGTGTGTGAACACATAGAATGGAGGTGTGCCAATTCACAGAATGAAGGTGTGTGAAGTCAGAATGGAGGTGTGTAGTCATAGATTGGAGGTTGTGAAGTCATAGAAAAGAGGTGTGGAAAGACATAGAATGGAGGAGTGTGAAGTCATAGAGTGCAGGTGAGTGAAGTCACAGATTCGAGGTCTGTGAAGTCATAGAATGGAGGTGTGTGATGTCAGAATGAAGGTTTGTGAAGTCATAGATGGAGGTGTGTGAAGTTAGAATGCATGTGTGGGAAGTCATAGAATGGAGGTGTGTGAAGTCATAGAATGGTGGTGTGTGAAGTCATAGAGTGGAAGTGTGTGAAGTCATAGAATGGAGGTGTGTGATGTCATAGAATGGAGGTGTGTGAAGTCATAGAATGGAGGTGGGTGAAGTCACAAAAGGGAGGTGTGTGAAATCACAGAATGGAGGTGTGTGAAGTCACAGAATGTAGGTGTGTGAAGTCACAGATTGGAGGTGTGTGCAGTCACAGAATGGAGATGTGTGAAGTCAAAAAGGTGGTGTGAGAAGTCACAAATGTAAGTGTGTGAACTCACAGAATGGAGGTGTGAAGTCAAAATGGTTGTGTGTGAAGTCAAAGAATGTAGGTGTGTGAAGTCATCGAATGGAGGTGTGTGAAGTCACAGAATGGAGGTGTGTGAAGTCAGAATAGAGGTGTGCGAAGTCATAGAATGAAGGTGTGTGAAGTCAGAATGGAGGTGTGTGAGTCATAGAATGGAGGTGTGTGACGTCAGAATAGAGGTGTGTGAAGTCATACAATGGAGGTGTGTGAAGTCACGGAATGGAGGTGTGGGAAGTCACAGAATGGAGGTGTGTGAAGTCACAGAATGGAGGTGTGTGAACTCAGAATGGAGGTATGTAAAGTCACAGAATGGAGGTGTATGAAGTCATAGAATGGAAGTGTGTGAAGTCATAGAATGGAGGTGTGTGAAGTCACAGAATGGATTGTATGACTCATAGAATGGAGGTGTGTGAAATCACAGAATTGAGGTGTTTGAAGTCATATGTTGGAGGTGTGTGAAGTCAAAATGGATGTGTAAATTCATAGAATGGAGGTGTCTGCAACCATAGAATGAGGGTGTGTGAGGTCATATAATGGAGGTGTGTGAAGTCACAGAATGGAGGTGTGTGAAGTCATAGAATGGAGGTGTGTGAAGTCATAGAATGGAAGTGTGTGAAGTCACAGAATAGAGGTGTGTGAAGTCACAGAACGGAGGTGTGTGAAGTCACAGAATGGAAGTGTGCGAACACAGAATGGAGGTGTGTGAAGTCACAGAATGGAGGTGTGTGAAGTCATAGAATGGAACTGTGTGAAGTCATAGAATGGAGGTGTGTGAAGTCAGAATGGAGGTGTGTGAAGTCACCGAATGGAGTTGTGTGAACTCAGAATGGAGGTGTGTAAAGTCACAGAATGGAGGTTTGTGAAGTCATAGAATGGAGTTGTGTGAAGTCATAGAACTGATGTTTCTGAAGTAAGAATGGAGGTTTGTGAAGTCATAGAATGGAAGTGTGTGAACACATAGAATGGAGGTGTGCCAATTCACAGAATGAAGGTGTGTGAAGTCAGAATGGAGGTGTGTAGTCATAGATTGGAGGTTGTGAAGTCATAGAAAAGAGGTGTGGAAAGACATAGAATGGAGGAGTGTGAAGTCATAGAGTGCAGGTGAGTGAAGTCACAGATTCGAGGTCTGTGAAGACATAGAATGGAGGTGTGTGATGTCAGAATGAAGGTGTGTGAAGTCATAGATGGAGGTGTGTGAAGTTAGAATGCATGTGTGGGAAGTCATAGAATGGAGGTGTGTGAAGTCATAGAATGGTGGTGTGTGAAGTCATAGAGTGGAAGTGTGTGAAGTCATAGAATGGAGGTGTGTGATGTCATAGAATGAGGTGTGTGAAGTCATAGAATGGAGGTGGGTGAAGTCACAGAAGGGAGGTGTGTGAAATCACAGAATGGAGGTGTGTGAAGTCACAGAATGGAGGTGAGTGAAGTCACAGATTGGAGGTGTGTGCAGTCACAGAATGGAGATGTGTGAAGTCAAAAAGGTGGTGTGAGAAGTCACAAATGTAAGTGTGTGAACTCACAGAATTGAGGTGTGAAGTCAAAATGGTTGTGTGTGAAGTCAAAGAATGTAGGTGTGTGAAGTCATCGAATGGAGGTGTGTGAAGTCACAGAATGGAGTTGTGTGAAGTCATAGAACTGATGTTTCTGAAGTAAGAATGGAGGTTTGTGAAGTCATAGAATGGAGGTGTGTGAACACATAGAATGGAGGTGTGCCAATTCACAGAATGAAGGTGTGTGAAGTCACAATGGAGGTGTGTAGTCATAGATTGGAGGTTGTGAAGTCATAGAAAAGAAGTGTGGAAAGACATAGAATGGAGGAGTGTGAAGTCATAGAGTGCAGGTGAGTGAAGTCACAGATTCGAGGTCTGTGAAGTCATAGAATGGAGGTGTGTGATGTCAGAATGAAGGTGTGTGAAGTCATAGATGGAGGTGTGTGAAGTTAGAATGCATGTGTGTGAAGTCATAGAATGTAGGTGTGTGAAGTCATAGAATGGAAGTGTGTGAAGTCACAGAATGGAGGTGTGTGAAGTCACAGAATGGAGGTGTGTGAAGTCACAGAATGGAAGTGTGCGAACACAATGGAGGTGTGTGAAGTCACAGAATGGAGGTGTGTGAAGTCATAGAATGGAACTGTGTGAAGTCATAGAATGGAGGTGTGTGAAGTCAGAATGGAGGTGTGTGAAGTCACCGAATGGAGTTGTGTGAACTCAGAATGGAGGTGTGTAAAGTCACAGAATGGAGGTTTGTGAAGTCATAGAATGGAGTTGTGTGAAGTCATAGAACTGATGTTTCTGAAGTAAGAATGAAGGTTTGTGAAGTCATAGAATGGAGGTGTGTGAACACATAGAATGGAGGTGTGCCAATTCACAGAATGAAGGTGTGTGAAGTCAGAATGGAGGTGTGTAGTCATAGATTGGAGGTTGTGAAGTCATAGAAAAGAGGTGTGGAAAGACATAGAATGGAGGAGTGTGAAGTCATAGAGTGCAGGTGAGTGAAGTCACAGATTCGAGGTCTGTGAAGTCATAGAATGGAGGTGTGTGATGTCAGAATGAAGGTGTATGAAGTCATAGATGGAGGTGTGTGAAGTTAGAATGCATGTGTGGGAAGTCATAGAATGGAGGTGTGTGAAGTCATAGAATGGTGGTGTGTGAAGTCATAGAGTGGAAGTGTGTGAAGTCATAGAATGGAGGTGTGTGATGTCATAGAATGGAGGTGTGTGAAGTCATAGAATGGAGGTGGGTGAAGTCACAGAAGGGAGGTGTGTGAAATCACAGAATGGAGGTGTGTGAAGTCACAGAATGGACGTGTGTGAAGTCACAGATTGGAGGTGTGTGCAGTCACAGAATGGAGATGTGTGAAGTCAAAAAGGTGGTGTGAGAAGTCACAAATGTAAGTTTGTGAACTCACAGAATGGAGGTGTGAAGTCAAAATGGTTGTGTGTGAAGTCAAAGAATGTAGGTGTGTGAAGTCATCGAATGGAGGTGTGTGAAGTCACAGAATGGAGGTGTGTGAAGTCAGAATAGAGGTGTGCGAAGTCATAGAATGAAGGTGTGTGAAGTCAGAATGGAGGTGTGTGAAGTCATAGAATGGAGGTGTGTGACGTCAGAATAGAGGTGTGTGAAGTCATACAATGGAGGTGTGTGAAGTCACGGAATGGAGGTGTGGGAAGTCACAGAATGGAGGTGTGTGAAGTCACAGAATGGAGGTGTGTGAACTCAGAATGGAGGTATGTAAAGTCACAGAATGGAGGTGTATGAAGTCATAGAATGGAAATGTGTGAAGTCATAGAATGGAGGTGTGTGAAGTCACAGAATGGATGGTATGAACTCATAGAATGGAGGTGTGTGAAATCACAGAATTGAGGTGTTTGAAGTCATATATTGGAGGTGTGTGAAGTCAAAATGGATGTGTAAATTCATAGAATGGAGGTGTCTGCAACCATAGAATGAGGGTGTGTGAGGTCATATAATGGAGGTGTGTGAAGTCACAGAATGGAGGTGTGTGAAGTCATAGAATGGAGGTGTGTGAAGTCATAGAATGGAAGTGTGTGAAGTCACAGAATAGAGGTGTGTGAAGTCACAGAATGGAGGTGTGTGAAGTCACAGAATGGAAGTGTGCGAACACAGAATGGAGGTGTGTGAAGTCACAGAATGGAGGTGTGTGAAGTCATAGAATGGAACCGTGTGAAGTCATAGAATGGAGGTGTGTGAAGTCAGAATGGAGGTGTGTGAAGTCACCGAATGGAGTTGTGTGAACTCAGAATGGAGGTGTGTAAAGTCACAGAATGGAGGTTTGTGAAGTCATAGAATGGAGTTGTGTGAAGTCATAGAACTGATGTTTCTGAAGTAAGAATGGAGGTTTGTGAAGTCATAGAATGGAGGTGTGTGAACACATAGAATGGAGGTGTGCCAATTCACAGAATGAAGGTGTGTGAAGTCAGAATGGAGGTGTGTAGTCATAGATTGGAGGTTGTGAAGTCATAGAAAAGAGGTGTGGAAAGACATAGAATGGAGGAGTGTGAAGTCATAGAGTGCAGGTGAGTGAAGTCACAGATTCGAGGTCTGTGAAGTCATAGAATGGAGGTGTGTGATGTCAGAATGAAGGTGTGTGAAGTCATAGATGGAGGTGTGTGAAGTTAGAATGCATGTGTGGGAAGTCATAGAATGGAGGTGTGTGAAGTCATAGAATGGTGGTGTGTGAAGTCATAGAGTGGAAGTGTGTGAAGTCATAGAATGGAGGTGTGTGATGTCATAGAATGAGGTGTGTGAAGTCATAGAATGGAGGTGGGTGAAGTCACAGAAGGGAGGTGTGTGAAATCACAGAATGGAGGTGTGTGAAGTCACAGAATGGAGGTGTGTGAAGTCACAGATTGGAGGTGTGTGCAGTCACAGAATGGAGATGTGTGAAATCAAAAAGGTGGTGTGAGAAGTCACAAATGTAAGTTTGTGAACTCACAGAATGGAGGTGTGAAGTCAAAATGGTTGTGTGTGAAGTCAAAGAATGTAGGTGTGTGAAGTCATCGAATGGAGGTGTGTGAAGTCACAGAATGGAGGTGTGTGAAGTCAGAATAGAGGTGTGCGAAGTCATAGAATGAAGGTGTGTGAAGTCAGAATGGAGGTGTGTGAAGTCATAGAATGGAGGTGTGTGACGTCAGAATAGAGGTGTGTGAAGTCATACAATGGAGGTGTGTGAAGTCACGGAATGGAGGTGTGGGAAGTCACAGAATGGAGGTGTGTGAAGTCACAGAATGGAGGTGTGTGAACTCAGAATGGAGGTATGTAAAGTCACAGAATGGAGGTGTATGAAGTCATAGAATGGAAGTGTGTGAAGTCATAGAATGGAGGTGTGTTAAGTCACAGAATGGATGGTATGAACTCATAGAATGGAGGTGTGTGAAATCACAGAATTGAGGTGTTTGAAGTCATATATTGGAGGTGTGTGAAGTCAAAATGGATGTGTAAATTCATAGAATGGAGGTGTCTGCAACCATAGAATGAGGGTGTGTGAGGTCATATAATGGAGGTGTGTGAAGTCACAGAATGGAGGTGTGTGAAGTCATAGAATGGAGGTGTGTGAAGTCATAGAATGGAAGTGTGTGGAGTCACAGAATGGAGGTGTGTGAAGTCACAGAATGGAGGTGTGCGAAGTCACAGAATGGAGGTTTGCGAAAACAGAATGGAGGTGTGTGAAGTCACAGAATGGAGGTGTGTGAAGTCATAGAATGGAAGTGTATGAAGTCAGAATGGAGGTGTGTGAAGTCACCGAATGGAGTTGTGTGAACTCAGAATGGAGGTGTGTGAACTCATAGAATGGAGGTGTGTGACGTCACAATGGAAGTGTGGGAAGTCATAGAATGGAGGTTTGTGAAGTCACAGAATGGAGGTGTGTGAAGTGATAGAATGGATGTTTCTGAAGTAAGAATGAAGGTGTGTGAAGTCATAGAATGGAGGTGAATGAAGTCAAAATGGAGATGTGTGCACTCATAGAATAGAGATGTGTGACCTCATAGAATGGACGTGTGTGAAGTCATGGAATGGAGGTGTATGAAATCCAAGAATGGAGGTGTGTGAAATCAGACAATCGAGGTGTGTGAAGTCACAGAATGGAGGTGTGTGAAGTCACAGAATGGAAGTGTGTGAAGTCAAAATTAAGGTGTGTGAAATCACAGAATGGAGGTGTGTGAAGTCACAGAATGGATGTGTGTGAAGTCAAAATAGTGATGTGTGAAGTCACAAATGGAGGTGTGTGAAGTCACAGAATTGTGGTGTGTGAAGTCAAAATGGAGGTGTATGAAGTCAAAGAAAGGAGGTGTGTGAAGTCATAGAATGGAGGTGTATGAAGTCATGGAATGGAGGTTTGTGAAGTCATAGAATGGAGATTTGTGAAGTCATAGAATGGATGTGTGTGAAGTCAGAATGGAGATGTGTGAAGTCACAGAATGGAGGTGTGTGAAGTCAAAGAATATTGATGTGTGAACTCAGAGAATGGAGGTGTGTGAAGTCTTAGAATGGAGGTGTGTGAAGTCATAGAATGGAGGTGTGTGAAGTCACAGAAGGAAGGTGTGTGAAGTCACAGAATGGAGGTGTGTAAAGTCACAGAGTGGAGGTGTGTGAAGGCACAGAATGGAGGGGTGTGAAGTCAAAGAATGGTGGTATGTGAAGTCACAGAATGGAGGGGTGTGAAGTCAGAATAGAGGTGTGCGAAGTCATAGAATGGAGGTGTGTGAAGTCAGAATGGAGCTGTGTGAGCTCATAGAATGGAGGTGTGTGAAGTCACAATGGAGATGTGGGAAGTCATAGAATGGTGGTTTTTGAAGTCACAGAATGGAGGTGTGTGAAGTCACAGAATGGGGGTGTGTGAAGACATAGAATGGAGGTGTGTGAAGTCAGATTGGAGGTATGTGAAGTCACAGAATGGAGGTGTGTCAACTCAGAAAGGAGGTATGTGAAGTCATAGAATGGAGGTGTATGAAGTCAAAGAATGGAGGTGTGGGAAATCATAGAATGGAGGTGTGTGAAGTGATAGCACTGAGGTGTGTGAAGTCAGAATGGAGGTGTGTGTATTCAGAATGGAGGTGTGTGAAGTCAGAGACTGGAGGTGTGTGAAGTGACAACGCAGGTGTGTGAACTGATAGAACGTAGGTGTGTGAAGACACAATGTAGTTGTGAGAAGTCATAGAATGGAGGTGTGTGAAGTCATAGAATGGAGGTGTGTGAAGTCACAAAATGGAGGTGTGTGAAGTCATATAATGGAGGTGTGTGAAGTCATAGAATGGAGATGTGTGAACTCAGAATGGAGGTGTGTGAAGTCACAGAATGGAGGTGTGTCAAGTCACAGAATGGAGGTGTGTGAAATCGTAGAATGGAGGTGTGAGAAGTCACAGAATGGAGGTGTGTGAAGTCATAGAATGGAGATGTGTGAACTCAGAATGGAGGTGTGTGAAGTCATAGAATGGAAGTGTGAAGTCATAGAATGGAGGTGTGTGAAGTCATAGAATGGAGGTGTGTGAAGTCATAGAATAGATGTGTGTGAAGTCATAGAATGGAGGTGTGTGAAGTCACAGAAGGCAGGTGTGTGAAGTCACAGATTAGAGTTGTGTGAAGTCACAATGGAGGTGTGTGAATTCATAGAATGGAGGTGTGTGAAGTCAAAGAATGGAGGTGTGTGAAGTCATAGAATGGAGGTGTGTGAAATCACAGAATGGAGGTGTGTAGTCACAGAGTGTAGGTGTGCAAAGTCACAGAGTGTAGGTGTGTGAAGTCTCAGAATGGAGGTGTATGAAGTCATAGAATGGAGGTGTTTGAAGTCATAGAATGTTGGTTTTTGAAGACACAGAATGGAGGTGTGTGAAGTCATTGAATGGAGGTGTGTGACGTCAGATTGGAGGTGTGTGAAGTAACAGAATGGAGGTGTGTCAAATCAGAAAGGAGGTGTGTGAAGACATAGAATGGAGGTGTGTGAAGTCATAGAATGCAGTTGTGTGAAGTCATAGAATGGAGGTGTGTGAAGTCACAGAATGGAGGTGTGTGAACTCATAGAATGGAGGAGTGTGAAGTCAGAATGGAGGTGTGTGAAGTCACAGATGGAGGTGTGTGAAATCATAGAATGGAGGTGTGTGAAGTCAGAGAATGGAGGTGTGTGAAGTCACAAAATGGAAGTGTGTGAACTCAGAATGGAGGTGTGTGAATTCACAGAAGGTAGGTTTGTGTATTCATAGAATGGATGTTTCTGAAGTAAGAATGAAGGTGTTTGAAGTCAAAGAATGGAGGTGGGTGAAGTCAAAATGCAGGTGTGTGAAGTCAAACAATGGATGTGTGTTAAGTCACAGAATGGAGGTGTGTGAAGTCACAGAATGAAAGTGTGTGAAGTCAAAATGGAGGTGTGTGAAGTCAGAGAATGGAGGTGTGTAAAGTCATAGAATGGAAGTGTGTGAAGTCACAATGCAGGTGTGTGAACTCAGAGAATGGAGTTGTGTGAAGTCATAGAATGGAGGTGTGTAAAGCCATAGAATGTAGGTGTGTAAACTCAAAAAATGGAGGTGTGTGAAGTCATAGAATGGAGGTGTTTGAGTCACAGAATGGAGGTGTGTGAAGTCATAGAATGGAGGTGTGTGAAGTCATTTATTGGACGTGTGTGAAGTTACAGAACTGAGGTGTGTGAAGTCACAGAATGGAGGTGTGTGAACTCAGAATGGATGTGTGGGAAGTCATAAAATGGAGGTGTGTGAAGTCAGAGAATGGAGATGTGTGAAGGCACAGAATGGAGTTGTGTGAAATCATAGAATGGAGGTATGTGAAGTCAGAGAATCGATGTATGTGAAGTCACAGAATGGAGGTGTGTGAGGTCACAGAATGGAGGTGTGTGAACACACAATGGAGGAGAGTGAAGTCACAGAATGGAGGTGTGTGAAGTCATAGAATGGAGGTGTGTAAAGCCATAGAATGTAGGTGTGTAAACTCAAAAAATGGAGGTGTGTGAAGTCATAGAATGGAGGTGTTTGAGTCATAGAATGGAGGTGTGTGAAGTCATAGAATGGAGGTGTGTGAAGTCATTTATTGGACGTGTGTGAAGTTACAGAACTGAGGTGTGTGAAGTCACAGAATGGAGGTGTGTGAACTCAGAATGGATGTGTGGGAAGTCATAAAATGGAGGTGTGTGAAGTCAGAGAATGGAGATGTGTGAAGGCACAGAATGGAGTTGTGTGAAATCATAGAATGGAGGTATGTGAAGTCAGAGAATCGATGTATGTGAAGTCACAGAATGGAGGTGTGTGAGGTCACAGAATGGAGGTGTGTGAACACACAATGGAGGAGAGTGAAGTCACAGAATGGAGGTGTGTGAAGTCATAGAATGGAGATGTGTGAAGTCACACAATGGCGGTGTGTGAAGTCATAGAATGGAGGTGTGTGAAGTCACAAAATGGAAGGGTGTGAAGTCATAGAATGGAGGTGTGTGAAGTTAAAGGATGGAGGTGTGTGAAGTCATAGAATGCAGGTGTGTGAAGTCATAAAATGGAGATGTGTGAAGTCACAGAATGTAGCTGTGTGAAATCATAGAATTTAGGTGTGTGAAGTCAGATAATCGAGGTGTGTGAAGTCACAGAATGGAGGTGCGTGAAGTCAGAGTGGTGTTGTGTGAAGTCACAGAATTGAGGTGTGTGAAGTCATAAAATGGAGATGTGTGAAGTCATAGAATGGAGGTGTGTGACGTCACAGAATCGAGGTGTGTGAAGTCATATAATGGAAGTGTGTGAAGTCATAGAATGGAGGTGTGTGAACCCATAGAATGGAGGTGTGTGAAATCATGGACTGGACGTGTGTGAAATCAAAGAATGGAGGTGTGGGAAGTGAAAAAATGGAGGTGTGTGAAGTCACAGAATGGAAGTGTGTGAAGTCAAAATTGAGGTGTGTGAAGTCACAGAAAGGAGGTGTGTGAAGTCACAGAATGGAGGTGTGTGAAGTCAAAATGGAGGTGTGTGAAGTCAAAGAAATAGGTGTGTGAAGTCATAGAATGGAGGTCTGTGAAGTCATGGAATGGAGGTTTGTGAGGTCAAATATTTGCAGTGTGTGAAGTCACTGAATAGAGTTGTGTGAAATCACAATGGATGTGTGTGAATTCATAGAATGGAGGTGTGTGAAGTGAAAGAATGGGGGTGTGTGAAGTCATAGAATGGAGGTGTGTGAAATCACAGAATGGATTTGTGTGTAGTCACAGAATGGAGGTGTGTAAATTCACAGATTGGAGGTGTGTGAAGTCAGATTGGAGGTGTGTGAAGTAACAGAATGGAGGTGTGTCAACTCAGAAAGGAGGTGTGTGAAGTCATAGAATGGAGGTGTGTGAAGTCATAGAATGGAGGTGTTTGAAGTCATAGAATGTTGGTTTTTGAAGTCACAGAATGGAGGTGTGTGAAGTCATAGAATGGAGGTGTGTGAAGTCAGATTGGAGGTGTGTGAAGTAACAGGATGGAGGTGTGTCAACTCAGAAAGGAGGTGTGTGAAGTCATAGAATGGAGGTGTGTGAAGTCATAGAATGTAGGTGTGTGAAATCCTAGAATGTAGGTGTGTGAATTCACAGAAATGAGGTGTTTGAAGTCAAAATGGAACTGTGTGAAGTCAGAATGGAGGTGTGTGAAGTCATAGAATGGAGGTGTGTGAAGTCACAGAATGGTGGTGTGTGAAGTCATAGAATGGAGGGGTGTGAAGTCACAGATTGGAGGTGTGTGAAGTCATAGAATGGAGGTGTGTGAAGTTACAGAATGGAGGTGTGTGAAGTCACAGAATGGAGGTGTGTGAACTCAGAATGGAGGTGTGTGAATTCACAGAAGGGATGTTTGTGAAGTCATAGAATGGATGTTTCTGAAGTAAGAATGAAGGTGTGTGAAGCCATAAAATGGAGGTGTGTGAAGTCAAAATGCAGGTGTGTGAAGTCAAAAAATGGAGGTGTGTGAAGTCACAGAATGGAGGTGTGTGAAGTCACAGAATGGAAGTGTGTGAAGTCAAAATGGAGGTGTGTGAAGTCAAAGAATGGAGTTGGGTGAAGTCAAATCATGGACGTGTGTGAAGTCAAAATTTTGGTGTGTGAAATCACAAATGCAGGTGTGTGAAGTCACAGAATGGAGGTGTGTGAGGTCAAAGAATGGATGTGTTTGAAGTCATAGAATGGAGGTGTATGAAGTCATGGAATGGAGGTTTGTGAAGTCAAACATTGGAAGTGTGGAAAGTTACAGAATGGAGGTGTGTGAAGTCATGGAATGGAGGTGTGTGAAGTCAGAGAATAGAGGGGTGTGAAGTCAGAATGCAGGTGTGTGAAGTCATAGAATGGAGGTGTGTTAAGTCATAGAATGGAGGTGTGTGAAGTCATAGATTGGAGGTGTGTGAAGTCATAGAATGGAGGTGTGTGAAGTCATAGATTGAAGGTGTGTGGAAGTCATAGTATGGAGGTGTGTGAAGTCACTGAAAGGAGGTGTGTGAAGTCACAGAATGGAGTTGTGTGAAGTCACAATGGAGGTGTGTGAAGTCATAGAATGGAGTTGTGTGAAATCAAAGAATGGATGTTTGTTAAGTCATAGAATGGATTGTGTGTGAAATCATAGAATGGAGGTGTGTGAAGTCACAGAAGGCAGGTGTGTGAAGTCACAGAATACAGTTGTGTGAAGTCATGGAATGGAGGTGTGTGAAGTCAGAATGCAGGTGTGTGAAGTCATAGAATGGAGGTGTGTAAAGTCATAGAATGGAGGTGTGTGAAGTCATAGACTGGAAGTGTGTGAAGTCATAGAATGGAGGTGTGTAAAGTCATAGAATGGAGGTGTGTGAAGTCACAGAAGGCAGGTGTGTGAAGTCACAGAATACAGTTGTGTGAAGTCATGGAATGGAGGTGTGTGAAGTCAGAATGCAGGTGTGTGAAGTCATAGAATGGAGGTGTGTAAAGTCATAGTATGGAGGTGTGTGAAGTCACAGAAAGGAGGTTTGTGAAGTCACAGAATGGAGGTGTGTGAAGTCAAAACGGAGGTGTGTGAAGTCAAAGAATGGAGGTGTGTGAAGTCATAGAATGGAGGTGTATGAAGTCATGGAATAGAGGTTTGTGAAGTCAAACATTGGAAGTGCGTGAAGTTACAGAATGGAGGTGTGTGAAGTCATAGAATAGAGGTGTGTGAAGTCATAGAATAGAGGAGTGTGAAGTCAGAATGGAGATGTGTGAAGTCACATAATGGAGGTGTGTGAAGTCATAGAATGTTGGTGTGTGAAGTCATAGAATGGAGGTGTATGACGTCATAGAATGGAGGTGTGTGAAGTCAGAATGCAGGTGTGTGAAGTCATAGAATGCAGGTGTGTGAAGTCATAGAATGGAGTTGTGTGAAGTCATAGATTGGAAGTGTGTGAAGTCATAGAATGGAGGTATGGGAAGTCATAGAATGGAGGTGTGTGAAGTCATAGAATGGATGTGTGTGAAGTCACAGAAGGAAGGTGTGTGAAGTCACAGAATCGAGTTGTCTGAAGTCACAATGGAGGTGTTTGAAGTCATAGAATGGAGGTTTGTGAAGTAAGAATAGAGGTGTGCGAAGTCATAGAATGGAGGTGTGTGAAGTCAGAATGGAGCTGTGTGAAGTCTTAGAATTGAGGTGTGTGAAGTCAGAATGGAGGTGTGTGAACTCATAGAATGGAGGTGTGTGAAGTCACAATGGAGGTGTGTGAAGTCATAGAATGGGGGTTTTTGCAGTCACAGAATGGAGGTGTGTGAAGTCATAGAATGGAGGTGTGGAAGGAAAAATGGAGTTTGTGAACGCATAGAATGAAGGTGTGTGAACTCATAGAATGAAGGTTGTGAAGTCATGGAATGGAGGTGTGTGAAGTCAAAGAATGGAGGTGTGTGAAGTCAAACAATAGAGGTGTGTGAAGTCAAACAATGGAGGTGTGTGAAGTCACAGAATGGATGTCTGTGAAGTCAAAACGGAGGTGTGTGAAGTCACATAATGGAGGTGTGTGAAGTCACAGAATGAAGGTGTGTGAAATCAAAAAGGTGGTGTGTGAAGTCACAAATGGACGTGTGTAAAGTCACAGAATGGAGGTGTGTGAAGTCAAAATGCAGGTGTGTGAAGTCGCAGAATGGAGGTGTGTGAAATCAGAATTGAGGTGTGCTAAGTCATAGAATGGAGGTGTGTGAAGTCAGAATGGAGGTGTGTGAACTCATAGAACGGAGGTGTGTGAAGTCAGAATGGAGGTGTGTGAACTCATAGAATGGAGGTATGTGAAGTCACAATGGAGGTGTTTGAAGTCATAGAATGGAGGTGTGTGAAAGCAAAGAATGGAGGTTTGTGAAGTCATAGAATGGATTGTTTGAGAAATCATAGAATGGAGGTGTGTAAAGTCACAGAATGGAGGTGTGTAAAGTCACAGAGTGGAGGTTTGTGGAGTCATAGAAGGTAGTTTTGTGTGAAGTCACAGAATGGAGGTGTGTGAAGTCACAGAATGCAGGTGTGTGAAGTCAGAATATAGGTGTGCGAAGTCATAGAATGGAGGTGTGTGAAGTCAGAATGGAGCTGTGTGAAGTCATAGAATGGAAGTGTGTGAAGTCAGAATGGAGGTGTGTAAACTCATAGAATGGAGGTGTATGAAGTCACAATGGAGGTGTGGGAAGTCACAGAATGGATGTGTAAGAACTTAGAAAGGAGGTGTGTGAAGTCTTAGAATAGAGGTCTGTGAAGTCATAGAATGGAGGTGTGTGAAATCATAGAATGGAGGTGTGTGAATTCACAGAATTGAGGTGTGTGAAGTCAGAATGGAGGTGGGTGAAGTGAGAATGGAGGTTTGTGAAGTCAGAGAATGGAGGTGTGTGAAGTCACAATGAAGGTGTGTGAACTCATAGAATGGAGGTGTGTGAAGTCAAAATGTAGGTTTCTGAAGTCATAGAATGGTGGTGTGTGAAGTCATAGAAGGGAAGTGTGTGAAGTCACAGAATGGAGGTATGTGATGTCATAGAATGGAGGTGTGTGAAGTCACAGAATGGAGGTTTGTGAAGGCATAGAATGGAGGTGTGTGAAGTCATAGAATGGAGGTTTGTGAAGTTATAGAATTGAGGTGTGTGAAGTCACAGAATATAGGTGTGTGAAGTCACAGTATGGAGGTGTGTGAACTCAGATTTGAGGTGTGTGAAGTCACAGAATGGAGGTGTGTGAAGTCAAAGAAGGAGGTGTCTGAAATCACACAATGGAGGTGTGTGAAGACACAGAATGGAGGTGTGTGAACTCAGAGACGAGGTGTGTGAAGTCACAGAATGGAAGTGTGTGAAGTCATAGAATGGATGTGTGTGAAGTCATAGAATGGAGGTGTGTGAACTCATAGAATGGAGGTGTGTGAAGTCAAAATGTAGGTTTCTGAAGTCATAGAATGGTGGTGTGTGACGTCATAGAAGGGAGGTGTGTGAAATCACAGAATGGAGGTTTGTGAAGTCAGAGAATGTAGGTGTGTGAAGTCACAATGAAGGTGTGTGAACTCATAGAATGGAGGTGTGTGAAGTCAAAATGTAGGTTTCTGAAGTCATAGAATGGTGGTGTGTGAAGTCATAGAAGGGAGGTGTGTGAAGTCACAGAATGGAGGTGTGTGATGTCATAGAATGCAGGTGTGTGAAATCACAGAATGGAGGTTTGTGAAGGCATAGAATGTAGGTGTGTGAAGTCACAGTACGGAGGTGTGTGAACTCAGATTTGAGGTGTGTGAAGTCACAGAATGGAGGTGTGGGAAGTCAAAGAAGGAGGTGTCTGAAGTCACACAATGGAGATGTGTGAAGACACAGAATGGAGGTGTGTGAACTCAGAGAGGAGGTGTGTGAAGTCACAGAATGGAAGTGTGTGAAGTCATAGTATGGATGTGTGTGAAGTCATAGAATGGAGGTGTGTGAAATCAAAGAATGGAGGTTTGTTAAGTCATAGAATGGATTGTATGTGAAATCATAGAATGGAGGTGTGTGAAGTCAAAGAATTGAGGTGTGTAAAGTCACAGAGTGGAGGTGTGTGAAGTCACAGAATGGAGTTGTGTGTGAAGTCATAGAATGGAGGTGTGTGAAGTCACAGAATGCAGGTGTGTGATGTCAGAATGGAGGTGTGTGAAGTCACAGAATGGAGGTATGTGAAGTCACAGAAGGCAGGTGTGTGAAGTCACAGAATACAGTTGTGTGAAGTCATGGAATGGAGGTGTGTGAAGTCAGAATGTAGGTGTGTGAAGTCATAGAATGGAAGTGCGTGAAGTCATAGATTGAAGGTGTGTGGAAGTCATAGTATGGAGGTGTGTGAAGTCACAGAAAGGAGGTGTGTGAAGTCACAGAATGGAGGTGTGTGAAGTTAAAATGGAGGTGTGTGAAGTCAAAGAATGGAGGTGTGTGAAGGCATAGAATGGAGGTGTATGAAGTCATGGAATGGAGGTTTGTGAAGTCAAACATTGGAAGTGTGTGAAGTTACAGAATGGAGGTGTGTGAAGTCATAGAATGGAGGTGGGTGAAGTCATAGAATGGAGGAGGGTGAAGTCAGAATGGAGATGTGTGAAGTCACATAATGGAGGTGTGTGAAGTCATAGAATGGAGGTGTGTGAAGTAAGAATAGAGGTGTGCGAAGTCAAAGAATGGAGATGTGTGAAGTCAGAATGGAGCTGTGTGAAGTCTTAGAATGGAGGTGTGTGAAGTCAGATTGGAGGTGTGTGAACTCATAGAATGGAGGTGTGTGAAGTCACAATGGAGGTGTGTGAAGTCATAGAATGGGGGTTATTGCAGTCACAGAATGGAGGTGTGTGAAGTCATAGAATGGAGGTGTGGGAAGTAAAAATGGAGTTTGTGAACTCATAGAATGAAGGTGTGTGAACTCATAGAACGGAGGTTGTGAAGTCATGGAATGGAGGTGTGTGAAGTCAAAGAATGGAGGTGTGTGAAGTCAAACAATAGAGGTGTGTGAAGTCAAACAATGTAGGTGTGTGAAATCACAGAATGGATGTGTGTGAAGTCAAAACGGAGTGTGTGAGGTCACAAAATGGAGGTGTGTGAAGTCACAGAATGAAGGTGTGTGAAGTCAAAAAGGTGGTGTGTGAAGTCACAAATGGACGTGGGTAAAGTCACAGAATGGAGGTGTGTGAAGTCAAAATGGAGGTGTGTGAAGTCAAAGAATGGAGGTGTGTGAAGTCATCGAATGGAGGTATGTAAAGTCATGTCATGGAGGTGTGTGAAGTCACAGAATGGAGGTGTGTGAAATCAGAATTGAGGTGTGCTAAGTCATAGAATAGAGGTGTGTGAAGTCAGAATGGAGGTGTGTGAAGTCATAGAATGGAGGTGTGTGAAGTCAGAATGGAGGTGTGTGAACTCATAGAATGGAGGTATGTGAAGTCACAGAATGGTGGTATGTGAAGTTACAGAATGGAGGTGTGGAAGTCATAGAATGGAAGTGTGTGAAGTCAGAAATTGAGGTTTATGAATTCACAGAATATAGGTGTGTGAATTCAGAATGGAGGTGTGTGAAGTCATAGAATGGAGGTGTGTGAATTCATGGAATGGAGGTGTGTGAAATCATAGAATGGAGGTGTGTGAAGTCACAGAATGGAGGTGTGTGAAGTCAGAATGGAGGTGTGTGAAGTGATAGAATTGAGGTGTGTAAAGTCAGAATTTAGGTCTGTGAACACATAGAAGGGAGGTGTTTGAAATCACAATGGATGTGTGTGAAGTCATAGAATAGAGGTGTGTGAAGTCACAGAAGGAGGTGTGTGAAGTCATAGAAAGGAGCTGTGTGAATTCAGAATGGAGGTGTGTGAAGTCACAGAATGGAGGTGTGTGAAGTCATAGAATGGAGATGTGTGAAATCATAGAATGGAGGTGTGTGACATCGTAGAATGGAGGTATGTGATTCAGAGAATCAAGGTGTGTGAAGTAAATGAATGGAGGTGTGTGAAGTCACAGAATGGATGTGTGTGAACTCACAATGGAGGTGAGTGAAGTCACAGAATGGAGGTGTGTGAAGTCATAGAATGGAATTGTGTGAAGTCATAGAATGTAGGTGTGTGATGTCAGAATGGAGGTGTGTGAAGTCACACAATGGAGGTGTCTGACGGCATAAATGTTGGTGTGTGAAGTCATAGAATGGAGGTGTGAAGCCATAGAATGGAGGTGTGAAGTCATAGAATGGAGGTGTGTGAAGTCATAGAATGGAGGTGTGTGAAGTCACAGAAGGGAGGTGTGTGAAGTCACAGAATGGATGTTGCTGAAGTAAGAATGAAGGTGTGTGAAGTCATAGAATGGAGGTGTCTGAAGTCATAGAATGGATGTTGCTGAAGTAAGAATGGAGGTGTGTGAACTCATAGAATGGACGTGTGTGAACTCATAGAATGGAGGAGTGTGAATTCATGGAACGGAGGTGTGTGAAGTCAAAGAATGGAGGTGTATGATGTCAAACAATGGAAGTGTGTGAAGTGATAGAATGGAAGTGTGTGAAGTCTTAGAATGGAGGTGTGTGAAGTCATAGAATGGAGGTGTGTGAAGTCACAGAAGGGAGGTGTGTGAAGTTACAGAATGGAGGTGTGTAAAGTCACAGAGTGGAGGTGTGTGAAGGCAGAGAATTGAGGGGTGTGAAGACAAAGAATGGAGGTATGTGAAGTCACAGAATGGAGGGGTGTGAAGACAGAATAGAGGTGTGCGAAGTCATAGAATGGAGGTGTGTGAAGTCAGAAAGGAGCTGTGTGAACTCATAGAATGGAGGTGTGTGAAGTCAAAATGGAGATGTGTGAAGTCATAGAATGGTGGTTTTTGAAGTTACAGAATGGAGGTGTGTGAAATCATAGAATGGAGGTGTGTGAAGTCAGATTGGAGGTATGTGAAGTCACAGAATGGAGGTGTGTCAACTCAGAAAGGAGGTATGTGAAGTCATAGAATGGAGGTGTGTGAAGTCAAAGAATGGAGGTGTGGGAAATCATAGAATGGAGGTGTGTGAAGTCACAGAATTGAGGTGTATGAAGCCAGAATGGAGGTGTGTGAATTCAGAATGGAGGTGTGTGAAGTCATAGAATGGAGGTGTGTGAAGTCATGGAATGGAGGTGTGTGAAATCCAAGAATGGAGGTGTGTGAAATCAAACATTGGAGGTGTATGAAGTCACAGAATGGAGATGTGTGAAGTCAAAGAATGGAAGTGTGTGAAGTCAAAATTGAGGTGTGTGAAGTCACAGAATTGAGGTGTGTGAAGGCACAGAATATAGGTGTGTGAAGTCAAAATGGAGGTGTGTGAACTCATAGAATAGAGATGTGTGACCTCATAGAATGGAGGTGTGTGAAGTCATGGAATGGAGATGTGTGAAATCCAAGAATGGCGGTGTGTGAAATCAAACAATGGAGGTATATGAAGTCACAGAATGGAGATGTGTGAAGTCACCGAATGGAAGTGTGTGAAGTCAAAATTGAGGTGTGTGAAGTCACAGAATGGAGGTATGTGAAGTCAAAATTTTCAGGTATGAAGTCACAAATGGAGGTGTGTGAAGTCACAGAATTGTGGTGTGTGAAGTCAAAATGGAGGTGTGTGAAGTCAAAGAAAGGAGGTGTGTGAAGTCATAGAATGGAGGTGTATGAAGTCACGGAATTGAGGTTTCTGAAGTCATAGAATGGAGGTTTGTGAAGTCATAGAATGGATGTGTGTGAAGTCAGAATGGAGATATTTGAAGTCACAGAATGGAGGTGTGTGAAGTCAAAGAATGTTGGTGTGTGAAGTCATAGAATGGAGGTGTATGAAGTCATGGAATGGAGGTGTGTGAAGTCAGAATGCACGTGTGTGAAGTCATAGAATGGAGTTGTGGGAAGTCATAGAATGGAGGTGTGTGAAGTCCCAAAATGGAGGTGTGTGAAGTCACAGAATGGAAGTGTGTGAAATCATAGAATTGAGGTGTGTGAAGTCGTAGAATGGAGGTGTGTGAAGTCATAGAATGGAGGTGTGTGAAGTCACAGAAGGGAGGTGTGTGAAGTCACAGAATGGATGGGGCTGAAGTAAGAATGGAGGTGTGTGAACTCATAGAATGGAGGTGTGTGAACTCATAGAATGGAGGTGTGTGAATTCATGGAACGGAGGTGTGTGAATTCATGGAACGGAGGTGTGTGAAGTCAAAGAATGGAGGTGTGTGAAGTCACAGAAGAGAGGTGTGTGAAGTCAGAGCATCGAGGTGTGTGAATTCACAGAGTGGAGGTGTGTGAAGTCACAGAATGGAGGTGGGTGAACTCACAATGGAGGTGAGTGAAGTCACAGAATGGAGGTGGGTGAAGATATAGAATGGAGGTGTGTGATGTCAGAATGGAGGTGTGTTAAGTCACAGAATGGAGGTGTGTGACGTCATAAATTTTGGTGTGTGAAGTCATAGTATGTTGGTGTGAAGTCATAGAATGGAGGTGTGTGAAGTCATAGAATGGAGGTGTGTGAAGTCACACAAGTCAGGTGTGTGAAGTCACAGAATAGAGTTGTGTGAGGTCACAATGGAGGTGTGTGAATTCATAGAATGGAGGTTTGTGAAGTCAAAGAATGGATGTGTGTGAAGTTATAGAATGGAGATGTGTGAAATCACAGAATGGATGTGTGTGTAGTCACAGATTGGAGGTGTGTAAAGTCACAGAGTGGAGGTTTGTGAAGTCTCAGAATGGAGGTGTGTGAAGTCATAGAATGGAGGTGTTTGAAGTCATAGAATGTTGGTTTTTGAAGTCATAGAATGCAGGTGTGTGAAGTCATAGAATGGAGGTGTGTGAAGTCACATTGGAGGGGTGTGAAGTAACAGAATGGAGGTGTGTCAACTCACAAAGGAGGTGTGTGAAGTCATAGAATGGAGGTGTGTGAAATCATAGAATGGAGGTGTGTGAAGTCACAGAAATGAAGTGTTTGAAGTCAAATGGAAGTCTGTGAAGGCAGAATGGAGGTGTGTGAAGTCATAGAATGGAGGTGTGTGAAGTTACAGAATGGAGGTGTGTAAAGTCACAGAGTGGAGGTGTGTGAAGGCAGAGAATTGAGGGGTGTGAAGTCAAAGAATGGAGGTATGTGAAGTCACAGAATGGAGGGGTGTGAAGTCAGAATAGAGGTGTGCGAAGTCATAGAATGGAGGTGTGTGAAGTCAGAAAGGAGCTGTGTGAACTCATAGAATGGAGGTGTGTGAAGTCAAAATGGAGATGTGTGAAGTCATAGAATGGTGGTTTTTGAAGTCACAGAATGGAGGTGTGTGAAGTCATAGAATGGAGGTGTGTGAAATCAAAGAATGGAGGTGTGGGAAATCATAGAATGAAGGTGTGTGAATTCACAGAATTGAGGTGTATGAAGTCATAATGGAGGTGTGTGAATTCAGAATGGAGGTGTGTGAAGTCATAGAATGGAGGTGTGTGAAGTCATGGAATGGAGGTGTGTGAAATCCAAGAACGGAGGTGTGTGAACTCAAACATTGGAGGTGTATGAAGTCACAGAATGGAGATGTGTGAAGTCACAGAATGGAAGTGTGTGAAGTCAAAATCGAGGTGTGTGAAGTCACAGAATGGAGGTGTGTGAAGTCACAGAATATAGGTGTGTGAAGTCAAAATGGAGGTGTGTGAACTCATAGAATAGAGGTGTGTGACCTCATAGAATGGAGGTGTGTGAAGTCATGGAATGGAGATGTGTGAAATCCAAGAATGGAGGTGTGTGAAATCAAACAATGGAGGTGTATGAAGTCACAGAATGGAGATGTGTGAAGTCACAGAATGGAAGTGTGTGAAGTCAAAATTGAGGTGTGTGAAGTCACAGAATGGAGGTGTGTGAAGTCAAAATTTTCAGGTGTGAAGTCACAAATGGAGGTGTGTGAAGTCTCAGAATTGTGGTGTGTGAAGTCAAAATGGAGGTGTGTGAAGTCAAAGAAAGGAGGTGTGTGAAGTCATAGAATGGAGGTGTATGCAGTCATGGAATTGAGGTTTCTGAAGTCATAGAATGGAGGTTTGTGAAGTCATAGAATGGATGTGTGTGAAGTCAGAATGGAGATATTTGAAGTCACAGAATGGAGGTGTGTGAAGTCAAAGAATGTTGGTGTGTGAAGTCATAGAATGAAGGTGTATGAAGTCATGGAATGGAGGTGTGTGAAGTCAGAATGCACGTGTGTGAAGTCATAGAATGGAGTTGTGGGAAGTCATAGAATGGAGGTGTGTGAAGTCACAAAATGGAGGTGTGTGAAATCATAGAATGGAAGTGTGTGAAGTCATAGAATGGAGGTGTGTGAAGTCTTAGAATGGAGGTGTGTGAAGTCATAGAATGGAGGTGTGTGAAGTCACAGAAGGGAGGTGTGTGAAGTCACAGAATGGATGTGGCTGAAGTAATAATGAAGGTGTGTGAAGTCATAGAATGGAGGTGTCTGAAGTCATAGAATGGATGTTGCTGAAGTAAGAATGGAGGTGTGTGAACTCATAGAATGGAGGTGTGTGAACTCATAGAATGGAGGTGTGTGAAGTCATGGAATGGAGGTGTGTGAAATCCAAATATGGAGGTGTGTCAAATCAAACATTGGAGGTGTATGAAGTCACAGAATGGAGATGTGTGAAGTCACAGAATGGAAGTGTGTGAAGTCAAAATTGAGGTGTGTGAAATCACAGAATGGAGGTGTGTGAAGTCACAGAATATAGGTGTGTGAAGTCAAAATGGAGGTGTGTGAACTCATAGAATAGAGGTGTGTGACCTCATAGAATGGAGGTGTGTGAAGTCATGGAATGGAGATGTGTGAAATCCAAGAATGGCGGTGTGTGAAATCAAACAATGGAGGTGTATGAAGTCACAGAATGGAGATGTGTGAAGTCACAGAATGGAAGTGTGTGAAGTCAAAATTGAGGTGTGTGAAGTCACAGAATGGAGGTGTGTGAAGTCAAAATTTTCAGGTATGAAGTCACAAATGGAGGTGTGTGAAGTCACAGAATTGTGGTGTGTGAAGTCAAAATGGAGGTGTGTGAAGTCAAAGAAAGGAGGTGTGTGAAGTCATAGAATGGAGGTGTATGCAGTCATGGAATTGAGGTTTCTGAAGTCATAGAATGGAGGTTTGTGAAGTCATAGAATGGATGTGTGTGAAGTCAGAATGGAGATATTTGAAGTCACAGAATGGAGGTGTGTGAAGTCAAAGAATGTTGGTGTGTGAAGTCATAGAATGGAGGTGTATGAAGTCATGGAATGGAGGTGTGTGAAGTCAGAATGCACGTGTGTGAAGTCATAGAATGGAGTTGTGGGAAGTCATAGAATGGAGGTGTGTGAAGTCACAAAATGGAGGTGTGTGAAGTCATAGAATGGAAGTGTGTGAAGTCATAGAATGGAGGTGTGTGAAGTCTTGAATGGAGGTGTGTGAAGTCATAGAATGGAGGTGTGTGAAGTCACAGAAGGGAGGTGTGTGAAGTCACAGAATGGATGTGGCTGAAGTAATAATGAAGGTGTGTGAAGTCATAGAATGGAGGTGTCTGAAGTCATAGAATGGATGTTGCTGAAGTAAGAATGGAGGTGTGTGAACTCATAGAATGGAGGTGTGTGAACTCATAGAATGGAGGTGTGTGAATTCATGGAACGGAGGTGTGTGAAGTCAAAGAATGGAGGTGTGTGAAGTCACAGAAGAGAGGTGTGTGAAGTCAGAGCATCGAGGTGTGTGAATTCACAGAGTGGAGGTGTGTGAAGTCACAGAATGGAGGTGGGTGAACTCACAATGGAGGTGAGTGAAGTCACAGAATGGAGGTGTGTGAAGGTATAGAATGGAGGTGTGAGATGTCAGAATGGAGGTGTGTTAAGTCACAGAATGGAGGTGTGTGACGTCATAAATTTTGGTGTGTGAAGTCATAGTATGTTTGTGTGAAGTCATAGAATGGAGGTGTGTGAAGTCATAGAATGGAGGTGTGTGAAGTCACAGAAGTCAGGTGTGTGAAGTCACAGAATAGAGTTGTGTGAGGTCACAATGGAGGTGTGTGAATTCATAGAATGGAGGTTTGTGAAGTCAAAGAATGGATGTGTGTGAAGTCATAGAATGGAGGTGTGTGAAATCACAGAATGGAGGTGTGTGTAGTCACAGATTGGAGGTGTGTAAAGTCACAGAGTGGAGGTTTGTGAAGTCTCAGAATGGAGGTGTGTGAAGTCATAGAATGGAGGTGTTTGAAGTCATAGAATGTTAGTTTTTGAAGTCATAGAATGCAGGTGTGTGAAGTCATAGAATGGAGGTGTGTGAAGTCAGATTGGAGGGGTGTGAAGTAACAGAATGGAGGTGTGTCAACTCAGAAAGGAGGTGTGTGAAGTCATAGAATGGAGGTGTGTGAAATCATAGAATGGAGGTGTGTGAAGTCACAGAAATGAAGTGTTTGAGGTCAAATGGAAGTCTGTGAAGGCAGAATGGAGGTGTGTGAAGTCATAGAATAGAGGTGTGTGAAGTAACAGAATGGAGGTGTGTGAAGACTTAGAATGGAGGTGTGTGAAGTCATAGAATGGAGGTGTGTGAAGTCAGAGAATGGAGGTGTGTGAAGTTACAGAATGGAGGTGTGTAAAGTCACAGAGTGGAGGTGTGTGAAGGCAGAGAATTGAGGGGTGTGAAGTCAAAGAATGGAGGTATGTGAAGTCACAGAATGGAGGGGTGTGGAGTCAGAATAGAGGTGTGCGAAGTCATAGAATGGAGGTGTGTGGAGTCAGAAAGGAGCTGTGTGAACTCATAGAATGGAGGTGTGTGAAGTCAAAATGGAGATGTGTGAAGTCATAGAATGGTGGTTTTTGAAGTCACAGAATGGAGGTGTGTGAAGTCATAGAATGGAGGTGTGTGAAGTCAGATTGGAGGTATGTGAAGTCACAGAATGGAGGTGTGTCAACTCAGAAAGGAGGTATGTGAAGTCATAGAATGGAGGTGTGTGAAGTCAAAGAATGGAGGTGTGGGAAATCGTAGAATGGAGGTGTGTGAATTCACAGAATTGAGGTGTATGAAGTCAGAATGGAGGTGTGTGAATTCAGAATGGAGGTGTGTGAAGTCATAGAATGGAGGTGTGTGAAGTCATGGAATGGAGGTGTGTGAAATCCAAGAATGGAGGTGTGTGAAATCAAACATTGGAGGTGTATGAAGTCACAGAATGGAGATGTGTGAAGTCACAGAATGGAAGTGTGTGAAGTCAAAATTGACGTGTGTGAAGTCACAGAATGGAGGTGTGTGAAGTCACAGAATATAGGTGTGTGAAGTCAAAATGGAGGTGTGTGAACTCATAGAATAGAGGTGTGTGACCTCATAGAATGGAGGTGTGTGAAGTCATGGAATGGAGATGTGTGAAATACAAGAATGGAGGTGTATGAAATCAAACAATGGAGGTATATGAAGTCACAGAATGGAGATGTGTGAAGTCACAGAATGGAAGTGTGTGAAGTCAAAATTGAGGTGTGTGAAGTCACAGAATGGAGGTGTGTGAAGTCAAAATTTTCAGGTGTGAAGTCACAAATGGAGGTGTGTGAAGTCTCAGAATTGTGGTGTGTGAAGTCAAAATGGAGGTGTGTGAAGTCAAAGAAAGGAGGTGTGTGAAGTCATAGAATGGAGGTGTATGCAGTCATGGAATTGAGGTTTCTGAAGTCATAGAATGGAGGTTTGTGAAGTCATAGAATGGATGTGTGTGAAGTCAGAATGGAGATATTTGAAGTCACAGAATGGAGGTGTGTGAAGTCAAAGAATGTTGGTGTGTGAAGTCATAGAATGGAGGTGTATGAAGTCATGGAATGGAGGTGTGTGAAGTCAGAATGCACGTGTGTGAAGTCATAGAATGGAGTTGTGGGAAGTCATAGAATGGAGGTGTGTGAAGTCACAAAATGGAGGTGTGTGAAGTCATAGAATGGAAGTGTGTGAAGTCATAGAATGGAGGTGTGTGAAGTCTTAGAATGGAGGTGTGTGAAGTCATAGAATGGAGGAGTGTGAAGTCACAGAAGGGAGGTGTGTGAAGTCACAGAATGGATGTGGCTGAAGTAATAATGAAGGTGTGTGAAGTCATAGAATGGAGGTGTCTGAAGTCATAGAATGGATGTTGCTGAAGTAAGAATGGAGGTGTGTGAACTCATAGAATGGAGGTGTGTGAACTCATAGAATGGAGGTGTGTGAATTCATGGAACGGAGGTGTGTGAAGTCAAAGAATGGAGGTGTGTGAAGTCAGAGAAGAGAGGTTTGTGAAGTCAGAGCATCGAGGTGTGTGAATTCACAGAATGGAGGTGTGTGAAGTCACAGAATGGAGGTGGGTGAACTCACAATGGAGGTGAGTGAAGTCACAGAATGGAGGTGTGTGAAGTCATAGAATGGAAGTGTGTGAAGTCATAGAATGGAGGTGTGTGATGTCAGAATGGAGGTGTGTTAAGTCACAGAATGGAGGTGTGTGACGTCATAAATTTTGGTGTGTGAAGTCATAGTATGTTGGTGTGAAGTCATAGAATGAAGGTGTGTGAAGTCATAGAATGGAGGTGTGTGAAGTCACAGAATTCAGGTGTGTGAAGTCAAAGAATAGAGTTGTGTGAGGTCACAATGGAGGTGTGTGAATTCATAGAATGGAGGTGTGTGAAGTCAAAGAATGGATGTGTGTGAAGTCATAGAATGGAGGTGTGTGAAATCACAGAATGGAGGTGTGTGTAGTCACAGATTGGAGGTGTGTAAAGTCACAGAGTGGAGGTTTGTGAAGTCTCCGAATGGAGGTGTGTGAAGTCATAGAATGGAGGTGTTTGAAGTCATAGAATGTTGGTTTTTGAAGTCATATAATGCAGGTGTGTGAAGTCATAAAATGGAGGTGTGTGAAGTCAGATTGGAGGGGTGTGAAGTAAAAGAATGGAGGTGTGTCAACTCAGAAAGGAGGTGTGTGAAGTCATAGAATGGAGGTGTGTGAAATCATAGAATGGAGGTGTGTGAAGTAACAGAATGGAGGTGTGTGAAGTCACAGAATGGAGGTGTGTGAACTCAGAATGGAGGTGTATGAATTCACTGAAGGGAGGTTTGTGAAGTCATAGAATGGAGATTTCTGCAGTAAGAATGAAGGTGTGTGAAGACATAGAATGGAGGTGTGTGTAGTCAAAATGGAGGTGTGTGAAGGCAAACAATGGAGGTGTGTGAAGTCACAGAATGGAGGTGTGTGAAGTAACAATGTAGGTTTCTGGAGTCATAGAATGGAGGTTTGTGAAGTCATAGAATGGAGGTGTGTGTAGTCACAGAATGGAGGCGTGTGATGTAATATAATGGAGGTGTGTGAAGTCACAGAATGGAGGTGTGTGAAGGCATAAAATGGAGGTGTGTGAAGTCATAGAATGGAGGTGTTTGAAGTCATAGAATGGAGGTGTGTGAAGTCACAGAATGGAGGTGCGTGAAGTCACAGTATGGAGGTTTGTGAACTCAGAATGGAGGTGAGTGAAGGCACAGAATGGAGGGGTGTGAAGTCAAAGAATGGAGGTATGTGAAGTCACAGAATGGAGGGGTGTGAAGTCAGAATAGAGGTTTGCGAAGTCATAGAATGGAGGTGTGTGAAGTCAGAATGGAGCTGTGTGAACTCATAGAATGGAGGTGTGTGAAGTCACAATGGATATGTGTGAAGTCATAGAATGGTGGTTTTTGAAGTCACAGAATGGAGGTGTGTGAAGTCATAGAATGGAGGTGTGTGAAGTCAGATTGGAGGTATGTGAAGTCACAGAATGGAGGTGTGTCAACTCAGAAATGAGGTATGTGAATTCATAGAATGGAGGTGTGTGAAGTCACAGAATTGAGGTGTGTGAAGTCAGAATGGAGGTGTGTGAATTCAGAATGGAGGTGTGTGAAGTCAGAGAATGGAGGTTTGTGAAGTCACAATGCAGGTGTGTGAACTTATAGAACGAAGGTGTGTGAAGTCACAATGTAGGTGTGTGATGTGATAGAATGGAGGTGTGTGAAGTCATAGATTGGAGGTGTATGAAGTCACAAATTGGAGGTGTGTGAAGTCATATAATGGAGGATTGTGAAGTCACAGAATGGAGGTGTGTGAACTCAGAATGGAGGTGTGTGAAGTCACAGAATGGAGGTGTGTGAAATCATAGAATTTAGATGTGTGAAGTCACAGAATGGAGGTGTGTGAAATCGTAGAATGGAGGTATGTGAAGTCAGAGAATCAAGGTGTGTGAGGTCAATGAATGTAGGTGTGTGAAGTCACAGAATGGATGTGTGTGAACTCACAATGGAGGTGAGTGAAGTCACAGAATGGAGGTGTGTGAAGTCATAGAATAGAAGTGCGTGAAGTCATAGAATGTAGGTGTGTGATGTCAGAATGGAGGTGTGTGAAGTCACAGAATGGAGGTGTGTGACGTCATAAATGTTGGTGTGTGAAGTCATAGAACAGAGATTTGAAGTCATAGAATGGAGGTGTGAAGTCATAGAATGGAGGTGTGTGAAGTCACAGAAGGCATGTGTGTGAAGTCACAGAATAGAGTTGTGTGAAGTCACAATGGAGGTGTGTGAATTCATAGAGTGGAGATGTGTGAAGTCATAGAATGGAGGTGTGTGAAGTCATAGAATGGAGGTGTGTGAAATCACAAAATGGAGGTGTGTGTAGTCACAGAGTGGAGGTGTGTAAAGTCACAGAGTGGAGGTGTGTGAATTCATAGAATGGAGGTGTGTGAAGTCAAAGAATGGAGGTGTGTGAAATCATAGAATGGATGTGTGTGAAGTCACAAAAAGGAGGTTTGTGAACTCATAGAATGGAGGAGTGTGAAGTCATAGAATGGAGGTGTGTGAAGTCACAGATGGAGGTGTGTGAAGTCATAGAATGGAGGTGTGTGAAGTCACAGAATGGAGGTGTGTTAAGTCACAGAATGGAGGTGTGTGAACCCAGAATGGAGATGTGTGAATTCACAGAAGGGAGGTTTGTGAAGTCATAGAATGGATTGTGTGTGAAATCACAGAATGGAGCTGTGTGAAGTCACAGAATGGAGGTGTGTATAGTCACAGAGTGGAGGTGTGTGAAGTCACAGAATGGAGCTGTGTGAAGTCACAGAATGGAGGTGTGTAAAGTCACAGAGTGGAGGTGTGTGAAGTCACAGAATGGAGTTGTGTGTGAAGTCATAGAATGGAGGTGTGTGAAGTCACAGAATGCAGGTGTGTGATGTCAGAATGGAGGTGTGTGAAGTCACAGAATGGAGGTATGTGACGTCATAAATGTTGGTGTGTGAAGTCGTAGAATGGAGGTGTGAAGTCATAGAATGGAGGTGTGTGAAGTCATAGAATGGAGGTGTGTGAAGTCACAGAAGGCAGGTGTGTGAAGTCACAGAATACAGTTGTGTGAAGTCATGGAATGGAGGTGTGTGAAGTCAGAATGGAGGTGTGTGAAGTCATAGAATGGAGGTGTGTGAAGTCATAGAATGGAGGTGTGTGAAGTCATAGATTGGAAGTCTGTTAAGTCATAGAATGGAGGTGCGTGAAGTCATAGATTGAAGGTGTGTGGAAGTCATAGTATGGAGGTGTGTGAAGTCACAGAAAGGAGGTGTGTGAAGTCACAGAATGGAGGTGTGTGAAGTCAAAATGGAGGTGTGTGAAGTCAAAGAATGGAGGTGTGTGAAGGCATAGAATGGAGGTGTATGAAGTCATGGAATGGAGGTTTGTGAAGTCAAACATTGGAAGTGTGTGAAGTTACAGAATGGAGGTGTTTGAAGTCATAGAATGGAGGTGGGTGAAGTCATAGAATGGAGGAGTGTGAAGTCAGAATGGAGATGTGTGAAGTCACATAATGGAGGTGTGTGAAGTCATAGTATGTTGGTGTGTGAAGTCATAGAATGGAGGTGTATGAGGTCATAGAATGGAGGTGTGTGAAGTCAGAATGCAGGTGTGTGAAGTTATAGAATGGAGGTGTGTGAAGTCATAGAATGGAGGTGTGTGAAGTCATAGATTGGAAGTGTGTGAAGTCATAGAATGGAGGTGTGGGAAGTCATAGAATGGAGGTGTGTGAAGTCATAGAATGGAGGTGTGTGAAGTCACAGAAGGGAGGTGTGTCAACTCAGAAAGGAGGTATGTGAAGTCATAGAATGGAGGTGTGTGAAGTCAAAGAATGGAGGTGTGGGAAATCATAGAATGGAGGTGTGTGAAGTCACAGAATTGAGGTGTATGAAGTCAGAATGGAGGTGTGTGAATTCAGAATGGAGGTGTGTGAAGTCATAGAATGGAGGTGTGTGAAGTCATGGAATGGAAGTGTGTGAAGTCAAAATTGAGGTGTGGGAAGTCACAGAATGGAGGTGTGTGAAGTCAAAATTTTCAGGTGAGAAGTCACAAATGGAGGTGTGTGAAGTCACAGAATTGTGGTGTGTGAAGTCAAAATGGAGGTGTGTGAAGTCAAAGAAAGGAGGTGTGTGAAGTCACAGAATGGAGGTTTGCGAAAACAGAATGGAGGTGTGTGAAGTCACAGAATGGAGGTGTGTGAAGTCATAGAATGGAAGTGTATGAAGTCAGAATGGAGGTGTGTGAAGTCACCGAATGGAGTTGTGTGAACTCAGAATGGAGGTGTGTGAACTCATAGAATGGAGGTGTGTGACGTCACAATGGAAGTGTGGGAAGTCATAGAATGGAGGTTTGTGAAGTCACAGAATGGAGGTGTGTGAAGTGATAGAATGGATGTTTCTGAAGTAAGAATGAAGGTGTGTGAAGTCATAGAATGGAGGTGAATGAAGTCAAAATGGAGATGTGTGCACTCATAGAATAGAGATGTGTGACCTCATAGAATGGACGTGTGTGAAGTCATGGAATGGAGGTGTATGAAATCCAAGAATGGAGGTGTGTGAAATCAGACAATCGAGGTGTGTGAAGTCACAGAATGGAGGTGTGTGAAGTCACAGAATGGAAGTGTGTGAAGTCAAAATTAAGGTGTGTGAAATCACAGAATGGAGGTGTGTGAAGTCACAGAATGGATGTGTGTGAAGTCAAAATAGTGATGTGTGAAGTCACAAATGGAGGTGTGTGAAGTCACAGAATTGTGGTGTGTGAAGTCAAAATGGAGGTGTATGAAGTCAAAGAAAGGAGGTGTGTGAAGTCATAGAATGGAGGTGTATGAAGTCATGGAATGGAGGTTTGTGAAGTCATAGAATGGAGATTTGTGAAGTCATAGAATGGATGTGTGTGAAGTCAGAATGGAGATGTGTGAAGTCACAGAATGGAGGTGTGTGAAGTCAAAGAATATTGATGTGTGAACTCAGAGAATGGAGGTGTGTGAAGTCTTAGAATGGAGGTGTGTGAAGTCATAGAATGGAGGTGTGTGAAGTCACAGAAGGAAGGTGTGTGAAGTCACAGAATGGAGGTGTGTAAAGTCACAGAGTGGAGGTGTGTGAAGGCACAGAATGGAGGGGTGTGAAGTCAAAGAATGGTGGTATGTGAAGTCACAGAATGGAGGGGTGTGAAGTCAGAATAGAGGTGTGCGAAGTCATAGAATGGAGGTGTGTGAAGTCAGAATGGAGCTGTGTGAGCTCATAGAATGGAGGTGTGTGAAGTCACAATGGAGATGTGGGAAGTCATAGAATGGTGGTTTTTGAAGTCACAGAATGGAGGTGTGTGAAGTCACAGAATGGGGGTGTGTGAAGACATAGAATGGAGGTGTGTGAAGTCAGATTGGAGGTATGTGAAGTCACAGAATGGAGGTGTGTCAACTCAGAAAGGAGGTATGTGAAGTCATAGAATGGAGGTGTATGAAGTCAAAGAATGGAGGTGTGGGAAATCATAGAATGGAGGTGTGTGAAGTGATAGCACTGAGGTGTGTGAAGTCAGAATGGAGGTGTGTGTATTCAGAATGGAGGTGTGTGAAGTCAGAGACTGGAGGTGTGTGAAGTGACAACGCAGGTGTGTGAACTGATAGAACGTAGGTGTGTGAAGACACAATGTAGTTGTGAGAAGTCATAGAATGGAGGTGTGTGAAGTCATAGAATGGAGGTGTGTGAAGTCACAAAATGGAGGTGTGTGAAGTCATATAATGGAGGTGTGTGAAGTCATAGAATGGAGATGTGTGAACTCAGAATGGAGGTGTGTGAAGTCACAGAATGGAGGTGTGTCAAGTCACAGAATGGAGGTGTGTGAAATCGTAGAATGGAGGTGTGAGAAGTCACAGAATGGAGGTGTGTGAAGTCATAGAATGGAGATGTGTGAACTCAGAATGGAGGTGTGTGAAGTCATAGAATGGAAGTGTGAAGTCATAGAATGGAGGTGTGTGAAGTCATAGAATGGAGGTGTGTGAAGTCATAGAATAGATGTGTGTGAAGTCATAGAATGGAGGTGTGTGAAGTCACAGAAGGCAGGTGTGTGAAGTCACAGATTAGAGTTGTGTGAAGTCACAATGGAGGTGTGTGAATTCATAGAATGGAGGTGTGTGAAGTCAAAGAATGGAGGTGTGTGAAGTCATAGAATGGAGGTGTGTGAAATCACAGAATGGAGGTGTGTAGTCACAGAGTGTAGGTGTGCAAAGTCACAGAGTGTAGGTGTGTGAAGTCTCAGAATGGAGGTGTATGAAGTCATAGAATGGAGGTGTTTGAAGTCATAGAATGTTGGTTTTTGAAGACACAGAATGGAGGTGTGTGAAGTCATTGAATGGAGGTGTGTGACGTCAGATTGGAGGTGTGTGAAGTAACAGAATGGAGGTGTGTCAAATCAGAAAGGAGGTGTGTGAAGACATAGAATGGAGGTGTGTGAAGTCATAGAATGCAGTTGTGTGAAGTCATAGAATGGAGGTGTGTGAAGTCACAGAATGGAGGTGTGTGAACTCATAGAATGGAGGAGTGTGAAGTCAGAATGGAGGTGTGTGAAGTCACAGATGGAGGTGTGTGAAATCATAGAATGGAGGTGTGTGAAGTCAGAGAATGGAGGTGTGTGAAGTCACAAAATGGAAGTGTGTGAACTCAGAATGGAGGTGTGTGAATTCACAGAAGGTAGGTTTGTGTATTCATAGAATGGATGTTTCTGAAGTAAGAATGAAGGTGTTTGAAGTCAAAGAATGGAGGTGGGTGAAGTCAAAATGCAGGTGTGTGAAGTCAAACAATGGATGTGTGTTAAGTCACAGAATGGAGGTGTGTGAAGTCACAGAATGAAAGTGTGTGAAGTCAAAATGGAGGTGTGTGAAGTCAGAGAATGGAGGTGTGTAAAGTCATAGAATGGAAGTGTGTGAAGTCACAATGCAGGTGTGTGAACTCAGAGAATGGAGTTGTGTGAAGTCATAGAATGGAGGTGTGTAAAGCCATAGAATGTAGGTGTGTAAACTCAAAAAATGGAGGTGTGTGAAGTCATAGAATGGAGGTGTTTGAGTCACAGAATGGAGGTGTGTGAAGTCATAGAATGGAGGTGTGTGAAGTCATTTATTGGACGTGTGTGAAGTTACAGAACTGAGGTGTGTGAAGTCACAGAATGGAGGTGTGTGAACTCAGAATGGATGTGTGGGAAGTCATAAAATGGAGGTGTGTGAAGTCAGAGAATGGAGATGTGTGAAGGCACAGAATGGAGTTGTGTGAAATCATAGAATGGAGGTATGTGAAGTCAGAGAATCGATGTATGTGAAGTCACAGAATGGAGGTGTGTGAGGTCACAGAATGGAGGTGTGTGAACACACAATGGAGGAGAGTGAAGTCACAGAATGGAGGTGTGTGAAGTCATAGAATGGAGGTGTGTAAAGCCATAGAATGTAGGTGTGTAAACTCAAAAAATGGAGGTGTGTGAAGTCATAGAATGGAGGTGTTTGAGTCATAGAATGGAGGTGTGTGAAGTCATAGAATGGAGGTGTGTGAAGTCATTTATTGGACGTGTGTGAAGTTACAGAACTGAGGTGTGTGAAGTCACAGAATGGAGGTGTGTGAACTCAGAATGGATGTGTGGGAAGTCATAAAATGGAGGTGTGTGAAGTCAGAGAATGGAGATGTGTGAAGGCACAGAATGGAGTTGTGTGAAATCATAGAATGGAGGTATGTGAAGTCAGAGAATCGATGTATGTGAAGTCACAGAATGGAGGTGTGTGAGGTCACAGAATGGAGGTGTGTGAACACACAATGGAGGAGAGTGAAGTCACAGAATGGAGGTGTGTGAAGTCATAGAATGGAGATGTGTGAAGTCACACAATGGCGGTGTGTGAAGTCATAGAATGGAGGTGTGTGAAGTCACAAAATGGAAGGGTGTGAAGTCATAGAATGGAGGTGTGTGAAGTTAAAGGATGGAGGTGTGTGAAGTCATAGAATGCAGGTGTGTGAAGTCATAAAATGGAGATGTGTGAAGTCACAGAATGTAGCTGTGTGAAATCATAGAATTTAGGTGTGTGAAGTCAGATAATCGAGGTGTGTGAAGTCACAGAATGGAGGTGCGTGAAGTCAGAGTGGTGTTGTGTGAAGTCACAGAATTGAGGTGTGTGAAGTCATAAAATGGAGATGTGTGAAGTCATAGAATGGAGGTGTGTGACGTCACAGAATCGAGGTGTGTGAAGTCATATAATGGAAGTGTGTGAAGTCATAGAATGGAGGTGTGTGAACCCATAGAATGGAGGTGTGTGAAATCATGGACTGGACGTGTGTGAAATCAAAGAATGGAGGTGTGGGAAGTGAAAAAATGGAGGTGTGTGAAGTCACAGAATGGAAGTGTGTGAAGTCAAAATTGAGGTGTGTGAAGTCACAGAAAGGAGGTGTGTGAAGTCACAGAATGGAGGTGTGTGAAGTCAAAATGGAGGTGTGTGAAGTCAAAGAAATAGGTGTGTGAAGTCATAGAATGGAGGTCTGTGAAGTCATGGAATGGAGGTTTGTGAGGTCAAATATTTGCAGTGTGTGAAGTCACTGAATAGAGTTGTGTGAAATCACAATGGATGTGTGTGAATTCATAGAATGGAGGTGTGTGAAGTGAAAGAATGGGGGTGTGTGAAGTCATAGAATGGAGGTGTGTGAAATCACAGAATGGATTTGTGTGTAGTCACAGAATGGAGGTGTGTAAATTCACAGATTGGAGGTGTGTGAAGTCAGATTGGAGGTGTGTGAAGTAACAGAATGGAGGTGTGTCAACTCAGAAAGGAGGTGTGTGAAGTCATAGAATGGAGGTGTGTGAAGTCATAGAATGGAGGTGTTTGAAGTCATAGAATGTTGGTTTTTGAAGTCACAGAATGGAGGTGTGTGAAGTCATAGAATGGAGGTGTGTGAAGTCAGATTGGAGGTGTGTGAAGTAACAGGATGGAGGTGTGTCAACTCAGAAAGGAGGTGTGTGAAGTCATAGAATGGAGGTGTGTGAAGTCATAGAATGTAGGTGTGTGAAATCCTAGAATGTAGGTGTGTGAATTCACAGAAATGAGGTGTTTGAAGTCAAAATGGAACTGTGTGAAGTCAGAATGGAGGTGTGTGAAGTCATAGAATGGAGGTGTGTGAAGTCACAGAATGGTGGTGTGTGAAGTCATAGAATGGAGGGGTGTGAAGTCACAGATTGGAGGTGTGTGAAGTCATAGAATGGAGGTGTGTGAAGTTACAGAATGGAGGTGTGTGAAGTCACAGAATGGAGGTGTGTGAACTCAGAATGGAGGTGTGTGAATTCACAGAAGGGATGTTTGTGAAGTCATAGAATGGATGTTTCTGAAGTAAGAATGAAGGTGTGTGAAGCCATAAAATGGAGGTGTGTGAAGTCAAAATGCAGGTGTGTGAAGTCAAAAAATGGAGGTGTGTGAAGTCACAGAATGGAGGTGTGTGAAGTCACAGAATGGAAGTGTGTGAAGTCAAAATGGAGGTGTGTGAAGTCAAAGAATGGAGTTGGGTGAAGTCAAATCATGGACGTGTGTGAAGTCAAAATTTTGGTGTGTGAAATCACAAATGCAGGTGTGTGAAGTCACAGAATGGAGGTGTGTGAGGTCAAAGAATGGATGTGTTTGAAGTCATAGAATGGAGGTGTATGAAGTCATGGAATGGAGGTTTGTGAAGTCAAACATTGGAAGTGTGGAAAGTTACAGAATGGAGGTGTGTGAAGTCATGGAATGGAGGTGTGTGAAGTCAGAGAATAGAGGGGTGTGAAGTCAGAATGCAGGTGTGTGAAGTCATAGAATGGAGGTGTGTTAAGTCATAGAATGGAGGTGTGTGAAGTCATAGATTGGAGGTGTGTGAAGTCATAGAATGGAGGTGTGTGAAGTCATAGATTGAAGGTGTGTGGAAGTCATAGTATGGAGGTGTGTGAAGTCACTGAAAGGAGGTGTGTGAAGTCACAGAATGGAGTTGTGTGAAGTCACAATGGAGGTGTGTGAAGTCATAGAATGGAGTTGTGTGAAATCAAAGAATGGATGTTTGTTAAGTCATAGAATGGATTGTGTGTGAAATCATAGAATGGAGGTGTGTGAAGTCACAGAAGGCAGGTGTGTGAAGTCACAGAATACAGTTGTGTGAAGTCATGGAATGGAGGTGTGTGAAGTCAGAATGCAGGTGTGTGAAGTCATAGAATGGAGGTGTGTAAAGTCATAGAATGGAGGTGTGTGAAGTCATAGACTGGAAGTGTGTGAAGTCATAGAATGGAGGTGTGTAAAGTCATAGAATGGAGGTGTGTGAAGTCACAGAAGGCAGGTGTGTGAAGTCACAGAATACAGTTGTGTGAAGTCATGGAATGGAGGTGTGTGAAGTCAGAATGCAGGTGTGTGAAGTCATAGAATGGAGGTGTGTAAAGTCATAGTATGGAGGTGTGTGAAGTCACAGAAAGGAGGTTTGTGAAGTCACAGAATGGAGGTGTGTGAAGTCAAAACGGAGGTGTGTGAAGTCAAAGAATGGAGGTGTGTGAAGTCATAGAATGGAGGTGTATGAAGTCATGGAATAGAGGTTTGTGAAGTCAAACATTGGAAGTGCGTGAAGTTACAGAATGGAGGTGTGTGAAGTCATAGAATAGAGGTGTGTGAAGTCATAGAATAGAGGAGTGTGAAGTCAGAATGGAGATGTGTGAAGTCACATAATGGAGGTGTGTGAAGTCATAGAATGTTGGTGTGTGAAGTCATAGAATGGAGGTGTATGACGTCATAGAATGGAGGTGTGTGAAGTCAGAATGCAGGTGTGTGAAGTCATAGAATGCAGGTGTGTGAAGTCATAGAATGGAGTTGTGTGAAGTCATAGATTGGAAGTGTGTGAAGTCATAGAATGGAGGTATGGGAAGTCATAGAATGGAGGTGTGTGAAGTCATAGAATGGATGTGTGTGAAGTCACAGAAGGAAGGTGTGTGAAGTCACAGAATCGAGTTGTCTGAAGTCACAATGGAGGTGTTTGAAGTCATAGAATGGAGGTTTGTGAAGTAAGAATAGAGGTGTGCGAAGTCATAGAATGGAGGTGTGTGAAGTCAGAATGGAGCTGTGTGAAGTCTTAGAATTGAGGTGTGTGAAGTCAGAATGGAGGTGTGTGAACTCATAGAATGGAGGTGTGTGAAGTCACAATGGAGGTGTGTGAAGTCATAGAATGGGGGTTTTTGCAGTCACAGAATGGAGGTGTGTGAAGTCATAGAATGGAGGTGTGGAAGGAAAAATGGAGTTTGTGAACGCATAGAATGAAGGTGTGTGAACTCATAGAATGAAGGTTGTGAAGTCATGGAATGGAGGTGTGTGAAGTCAAAGAATGGAGGTGTGTGAAGTCAAACAATAGAGGTGTGTGAAGTCAAACAATGGAGGTGTGTGAAGTCACAGAATGGATGTCTGTGAAGTCAAAACGGAGGTGTGTGAAGTCACATAATGGAGGTGTGTGAAGTCACAGAATGAAGGTGTGTGAAATCAAAAAGGTGGTGTGTGAAGTCACAAATGGACGTGTGTAAAGTCACAGAATGGAGGTGTGTGAAGTCAAAATGCAGGTGTGTGAAGTCGCAGAATGGAGGTGTGTGAAATCAGAATTGAGGTGTGCTAAGTCATAGAATGGAGGTGTGTGAAGTCAGAATGGAGGTGTGTGAACTCATAGAACGGAGGTGTGTGAAGTCAGAATGGAGGTGTGTGAACTCATAGAATGGAGGTATGTGAAGTCACAATGGAGGTGTTTGAAGTCATAGAATGGAGGTGTGTGAAAGCAAAGAATGGAGGTTTGTGAAGTCATAGAATGGATTGTTTGAGAAATCATAGAATGGAGGTGTGTAAAGTCACAGAATGGAGGTGTGTAAAGTCACAGAGTGGAGGTTTGTGGAGTCATAGAAGGTAGTTTTGTGTGAAGTCACAGAATGGAGGTGTGTGAAGTCACAGAATGCAGGTGTGTGAAGTCAGAATATAGGTGTGCGAAGTCATAGAATGGAGGTGTGTGAAGTCAGAATGGAGCTGTGTGAAGTCATAGAATGGAAGTGTGTGAAGTCAGAATGGAGGTGTGTAAACTCATAGAATGGAGGTGTATGAAGTCACAATGGAGGTGTGGGAAGTCACAGAATGGATGTGTAAGAACTTAGAAAGGAGGTGTGTGAAGTCTTAGAATAGAGGTCTGTGAAGTCATAGAATGGAGGTGTGTGAAATCATAGAATGGAGGTGTGTGAATTCACAGAATTGAGGTGTGTGAAGTCAGAATGGAGGTGGGTGAAGTGAGAATGGAGGTTTGTGAAGTCAGAGAATGGAGGTGTGTGAAGTCACAATGAAGGTGTGTGAACTCATAGAATGGAGGTGTGTGAAGTCAAAATGTAGGTTTCTGAAGTCATAGAATGGTGGTGTGTGAAGTCATAGAAGGGAAGTGTGTGAAGTCACAGAATGGAGGTATGTGATGTCATAGAATGGAGGTGTGTGAAGTCACAGAATGGAGGTTTGTGAAGGCATAGAATGGAGGTGTGTGAAGTCATAGAATGGAGGTTTGTGAAGTTATAGAATTGAGGTGTGTGAAGTCACAGAATATAGGTGTGTGAAGTCACAGTATGGAGGTGTGTGAACTCAGATTTGAGGTGTGTGAAGTCACAGAATGGAGGTGTGTGAAGTCAAAGAAGGAGGTGTCTGAAATCACACAATGGAGGTGTGTGAAGACACAGAATGGAGGTGTGTGAACTCAGAGACGAGGTGTGTGAAGTCACAGAATGGAAGTGTGTGAAGTCATAGAATGGATGTGTGTGAAGTCATAGAATGGAGGTGTGTGAACTCATAGAATGGAGGTGTGTGAAGTCAAAATGTAGGTTTCTGAAGTCATAGAATGGTGGTGTGTGACGTCATAGAAGGGAGGTGTGTGAAATCACAGAATGGAGGTTTGTGAAGTCAGAGAATGTAGGTGTGTGAAGTCACAATGAAGGTGTGTGAACTCATAGAATGGAGGTGTGTGAAGTCAAAATGTAGGTTTCTGAAGTCATAGAATGGTGGTGTGTGAAGTCATAGAAGGGAGGTGTGTGAAGTCACAGAATGGAGGTGTGTGATGTCATAGAATGCAGGTGTGTGAAATCACAGAATGGAGGTTTGTGAAGGCATAGAATGTAGGTGTGTGAAGTCACAGTACGGAGGTGTGTGAACTCAGATTTGAGGTGTGTGAAGTCACAGAATGGAGGTGTGGGAAGTCAAAGAAGGAGGTGTCTGAAGTCACACAATGGAGATGTGTGAAGACACAGAATGGAGGTGTGTGAACTCAGAGAGGAGGTGTGTGAAGTCACAGAATGGAAGTGTGTGAAGTCATAGTATGGATGTGTGTGAAGTCATAGAATGGAGGTGTGTGAAATCAAAGAATGGAGGTTTGTTAAGTCATAGAATGGATTGTATGTGAAATCATAGAATGGAGGTGTGTGAAGTCAAAGAATTGAGGTGTGTAAAGTCACAGAGTGGAGGTGTGTGAAGTCACAGAATGGAGTTGTGTGTGAAGTCATAGAATGGAGGTGTGTGAAGTCACAGAATGCAGGTGTGTGATGTCAGAATGGAGGTGTGTGAAGTCACAGAATGGAGGTATGTGAAGTCACAGAAGGCAGGTGTGTGAAGTCACAGAATACAGTTGTGTGAAGTCATGGAATGGAGGTGTGTGAAGTCAGAATGTAGGTGTGTGAAGTCATAGAATGGAAGTGCGTGAAGTCATAGATTGAAGGTGTGTGGAAGTCATAGTATGGAGGTGTGTGAAGTCACAGAAAGGAGGTGTGTGAAGTCACAGAATGGAGGTGTGTGAAGTTAAAATGGAGGTGTGTGAAGTCAAAGAATGGAGGTGTGTGAAGGCATAGAATGGAGGTGTATGAAGTCATGGAATGGAGGTTTGTGAAGTCAAACATTGGAAGTGTGTGAAGTTACAGAATGGAGGTGTGTGAAGTCATAGAATGGAGGTGGGTGAAGTCATAGAATGGAGGAGGGTGAAGTCAGAATGGAGATGTGTGAAGTCACATAATGGAGGTGTGTGAAGTCATAGAATGGAGGTGTGTGAAGTAAGAATAGAGGTGTGCGAAGTCAAAGAATGGAGATGTGTGAAGTCAGAATGGAGCTGTGTGAAGTCTTAGAATGGAGGTGTGTGAAGTCAGATTGGAGGTGTGTGAACTCATAGAATGGAGGTGTGTGAAGTCACAATGGAGGTGTGTGAAGTCATAGAATGGGGGTTATTGCAGTCACAGAATGGAGGTGTGTGAAGTCATAGAATGGAGGTGTGGGAAGTAAAAATGGAGTTTGTGAACTCATAGAATGAAGGTGTGTGAACTCATAGAACGGAGGTTGTGAAGTCATGGAATGGAGGTGTGTGAAGTCAAAGAATGGAGGTGTGTGAAGTCAAACAATAGAGGTGTGTGAAGTCAAACAATGTAGGTGTGTGAAATCACAGAATGGATGTGTGTGAAGTCAAAACGGAGTGTGTGAGGTCACAAAATGGAGGTGTGTGAAGTCACAGAATGAAGGTGTGTGAAGTCAAAAAGGTGGTGTGTGAAGTCACAAATGGACGTGGGTAAAGTCACAGAATGGAGGTGTGTGAAGTCAAAATGGAGGTGTGTGAAGTCAAAGAATGGAGGTGTGTGAAGTCATCGAATGGAGGTATGTAAAGTCATGTCATGGAGGTGTGTGAAGTCACAGAATGGAGGTGTGTGAAATCAGAATTGAGGTGTGCTAAGTCATAGAATAGAGGTGTGTGAAGTCAGAATGGAGGTGTGTGAAGTCATAGAATGGAGGTGTGTGAAGTCAGAATGGAGGTGTGTGAACTCATAGAATGGAGGTATGTGAAGTCACAGAATGGTGGTATGTGAAGTTACAGAATGGAGGTGTGGAAGTCATAGAATGGAAGTGTGTGAAGTCAGAAATTGAGGTTTATGAATTCACAGAATATAGGTGTGTGAATTCAGAATGGAGGTGTGTGAAGTCATAGAATGGAGGTGTGTGAATTCATGGAATGGAGGTGTGTGAAATCATAGAATGGAGGTGTGTGAAGTCACAGAATGGAGGTGTGTGAAGTCAGAATGGAGGTGTGTGAAGTGATAGAATTGAGGTGTGTAAAGTCAGAATTTAGGTCTGTGAACACATAGAAGGGAGGTGTTTGAAATCACAATGGATGTGTGTGAAGTCATAGAATAGAGGTGTGTGAAGTCACAGAAGGAGGTGTGTGAAGTCATAGAAAGGAGCTGTGTGAATTCAGAATGGAGGTGTGTGAAGTCACAGAATGGAGGTGTGTGAAGTCATAGAATGGAGATGTGTGAAATCATAGAATGGAGGTGTGTGACATCGTAGAATGGAGGTATGTGATTCAGAGAATCAAGGTGTGTGAAGTAAATGAATGGAGGTGTGTGAAGTCACAGAATGGATGTGTGTGAACTCACAATGGAGGTGAGTGAAGTCACAGAATGGAGGTGTGTGAAGTCATAGAATGGAATTGTGTGAAGTCATAGAATGTAGGTGTGTGATGTCAGAATGGAGGTGTGTGAAGTCACACAATGGAGGTGTCTGACGGCATAAATGTTGGTGTGTGAAGTCATAGAATGGAGGTGTGAAGCCATAGAATGGAGGTGTGAAGTCATAGAATGGAGGTGTGTGAAGTCATAGAATGGAGGTGTGTGAAGTCACAGAAGGGAGGTGTGTGAAGTCACAGAATGGATGTTGCTGAAGTAAGAATGAAGGTGTGTGAAGTCATAGAATGGAGGTGTCTGAAGTCATAGAATGGATGTTGCTGAAGTAAGAATGGAGGTGTGTGAACTCATAGAATGGACGTGTGTGAACTCATAGAATGGAGGAGTGTGAATTCATGGAACGGAGGTGTGTGAAGTCAAAGAATGGAGGTGTATGATGTCAAACAATGGAAGTGTGTGAAGTGATAGAATGGAAGTGTGTGAAGTCTTAGAATGGAGGTGTGTGAAGTCATAGAATGGAGGTGTGTGAAGTCACAGAAGGGAGGTGTGTGAAGTTACAGAATGGAGGTGTGTAAAGTCACAGAGTGGAGGTGTGTGAAGGCAGAGAATTGAGGGGTGTGAAGACAAAGAATGGAGGTATGTGAAGTCACAGAATGGAGGGGTGTGAAGACAGAATAGAGGTGTGCGAAGTCATAGAATGGAGGTGTGTGAAGTCAGAAAGGAGCTGTGTGAACTCATAGAATGGAGGTGTGTGAAGTCAAAATGGAGATGTGTGAAGTCATAGAATGGTGGTTTTTGAAGTTACAGAATGGAGGTGTGTGAAATCATAGAATGGAGGTGTGTGAAGTCAGATTGGAGGTATGTGAAGTCACAGAATGGAGGTGTGTCAACTCAGAAAGGAGGTATGTGAAGTCATAGAATGGAGGTGTGTGAAGTCAAAGAATGGAGGTGTGGGAAATCATAGAATGGAGGTGTGTGAAGTCACAGAATTGAGGTGTATGAAGCCAGAATGGAGGTGTGTGAATTCAGAATGGAGGTGTGTGAAGTCATAGAATGGAGGTGTGTGAAGTCATGGAATGGAGGTGTGTGAAATCCAAGAATGGAGGTGTGTGAAATCAAACATTGGAGGTGTATGAAGTCACAGAATGGAGATGTGTGAAGTCAAAGAATGGAAGTGTGTGAAGTCAAAATTGAGGTGTGTGAAGTCACAGAATTGAGGTGTGTGAAGGCACAGAATATAGGTGTGTGAAGTCAAAATGGAGGTGTGTGAACTCATAGAATAGAGATGTGTGACCTCATAGAATGGAGGTGTGTGAAGTCATGGAATGGAGATGTGTGAAATCCAAGAATGGCGGTGTGTGAAATCAAACAATGGAGGTATATGAAGTCACAGAATGGAGATGTGTGAAGTCACCGAATGGAAGTGTGTGAAGTCAAAATTGAGGTGTGTGAAGTCACAGAATGGAGGTATGTGAAGTCAAAATTTTCAGGTATGAAGTCACAAATGGAGGTGTGTGAAGTCACAGAATTGTGGTGTGTGAAGTCAAAATGGAGGTGTGTGAAGTCAAAGAAAGGAGGTGTGTGAAGTCATAGAATGGAGGTGTATGAAGTCACGGAATTGAGGTTTCTGAAGTCATAGAATGGAGGTTTGTGAAGTCATAGAATGGATGTGTGTGAAGTCAGAATGGAGATATTTGAAGTCACAGAATGGAGGTGTGTGAAGTCAAAGAATGTTGGTGTGTGAAGTCATAGAATGGAGGTGTATGAAGTCATGGAATGGAGGTGTGTGAAGTCAGAATGCACGTGTGTGAAGTCATAGAATGGAGTTGTGGGAAGTCATAGAATGGAGGTGTGTGAAGTCCCAAAATGGAGGTGTGTGAAGTCACAGAATGGAAGTGTGTGAAATCATAGAATTGAGGTGTGTGAAGTCGTAGAATGGAGGTGTGTGAAGTCATAGAATGGAGGTGTGTGAAGTCACAGAAGGGAGGTGTGTGAAGTCACAGAATGGATGGGGCTGAAGTAAGAATGGAGGTGTGTGAACTCATAGAATGGAGGTGTGTGAACTCATAGAATGGAGGTGTGTGAATTCATGGAACGGAGGTGTGTGAATTCATGGAACGGAGGTGTGTGAAGTCAAAGAATGGAGGTGTGTGAAGTCACAGAAGAGAGGTGTGTGAAGTCAGAGCATCGAGGTGTGTGAATTCACAGAGTGGAGGTGTGTGAAGTCACAGAATGGAGGTGGGTGAACTCACAATGGAGGTGAGTGAAGTCACAGAATGGAGGTGGGTGAAGATATAGAATGGAGGTGTGTGATGTCAGAATGGAGGTGTGTTAAGTCACAGAATGGAGGTGTGTGACGTCATAAATTTTGGTGTGTGAAGTCATAGTATGTTGGTGTGAAGTCATAGAATGGAGGTGTGTGAAGTCATAGAATGGAGGTGTGTGAAGTCACACAAGTCAGGTGTGTGAAGTCACAGAATAGAGTTGTGTGAGGTCACAATGGAGGTGTGTGAATTCATAGAATGGAGGTTTGTGAAGTCAAAGAATGGATGTGTGTGAAGTTATAGAATGGAGATGTGTGAAATCACAGAATGGATGTGTGTGTAGTCACAGATTGGAGGTGTGTAAAGTCACAGAGTGGAGGTTTGTGAAGTCTCAGAATGGAGGTGTGTGAAGTCATAGAATGGAGGTGTTTGAAGTCATAGAATGTTGGTTTTTGAAGTCATAGAATGCAGGTGTGTGAAGTCATAGAATGGAGGTGTGTGAAGTCACATTGGAGGGGTGTGAAGTAACAGAATGGAGGTGTGTCAACTCACAAAGGAGGTGTGTGAAGTCATAGAATGGAGGTGTGTGAAATCATAGAATGGAGGTGTGTGAAGTCACAGAAATGAAGTGTTTGAAGTCAAATGGAAGTCTGTGAAGGCAGAATGGAGGTGTGTGAAGTCATAGAATGGAGGTGTGTGAAGTTACAGAATGGAGGTGTGTAAAGTCACAGAGTGGAGGTGTGTGAAGGCAGAGAATTGAGGGGTGTGAAGTCAAAGAATGGAGGTATGTGAAGTCACAGAATGGAGGGGTGTGAAGTCAGAATAGAGGTGTGCGAAGTCATAGAATGGAGGTGTGTGAAGTCAGAAAGGAGCTGTGTGAACTCATAGAATGGAGGTGTGTGAAGTCAAAATGGAGATGTGTGAAGTCATAGAATGGTGGTTTTTGAAGTCACAGAATGGAGGTGTGTGAAGTCATAGAATGGAGGTGTGTGAAATCAAAGAATGGAGGTGTGGGAAATCATAGAATGAAGGTGTGTGAATTCACAGAATTGAGGTGTATGAAGTCATAATGGAGGTGTGTGAATTCAGAATGGAGGTGTGTGAAGTCATAGAATGGAGGTGTGTGAAGTCATGGAATGGAGGTGTGTGAAATCCAAGAACGGAGGTGTGTGAACTCAAACATTGGAGGTGTATGAAGTCACAGAATGGAGATGTGTGAAGTCACAGAATGGAAGTGTGTGAAGTCAAAATCGAGGTGTGTGAAGTCACAGAATGGAGGTGTGTGAAGTCACAGAATATAGGTGTGTGAAGTCAAAATGGAGGTGTGTGAACTCATAGAATAGAGGTGTGTGACCTCATAGAATGGAGGTGTGTGAAGTCATGGAATGGAGATGTGTGAAATCCAAGAATGGAGGTGTGTGAAATCAAACAATGGAGGTGTATGAAGTCACAGAATGGAGATGTGTGAAGTCACAGAATGGAAGTGTGTGAAGTCAAAATTGAGGTGTGTGAAGTCACAGAATGGAGGTGTGTGAAGTCAAAATTTTCAGGTGTGAAGTCACAAATGGAGGTGTGTGAAGTCTCAGAATTGTGGTGTGTGAAGTCAAAATGGAGGTGTGTGAAGTCAAAGAAAGGAGGTGTGTGAAGTCATAGAATGGAGGTGTATGCAGTCATGGAATTGAGGTTTCTGAAGTCATAGAATGGAGGTTTGTGAAGTCATAGAATGGATGTGTGTGAAGTCAGAATGGAGATATTTGAAGTCACAGAATGGAGGTGTGTGAAGTCAAAGAATGTTGGTGTGTGAAGTCATAGAATGAAGGTGTATGAAGTCATGGAATGGAGGTGTGTGAAGTCAGAATGCACGTGTGTGAAGTCATAGAATGGAGTTGTGGGAAGTCATAGAATGGAGGTGTGTGAAGTCACAAAATGGAGGTGTGTGAAATCATAGAATGGAAGTGTGTGAAGTCATAGAATGGAGGTGTGTGAAGTCTTAGAATGGAGGTGTGTGAAGTCATAGAATGGAGGTGTGTGAAGTCACAGAAGGGAGGTGTGTGAAGTCACAGAATGGATGTGGCTGAAGTAATAATGAAGGTGTGTGAAGTCATAGAATGGAGGTGTCTGAAGTCATAGAATGGATGTTGCTGAAGTAAGAATGGAGGTGTGTGAACTCATAGAATGGAGGTGTGTGAACTCATAGAATGGAGGTGTGTGAAGTCATGGAATGGAGGTGTGTGAAATCCAAATATGGAGGTGTGTCAAATCAAACATTGGAGGTGTATGAAGTCACAGAATGGAGATGTGTGAAGTCACAGAATGGAAGTGTGTGAAGTCAAAATTGAGGTGTGTGAAATCACAGAATGGAGGTGTGTGAAGTCACAGAATATAGGTGTGTGAAGTCAAAATGGAGGTGTGTGAACTCATAGAATAGAGGTGTGTGACCTCATAGAATGGAGGTGTGTGAAGTCATGGAATGGAGATGTGTGAAATCCAAGAATGGCGGTGTGTGAAATCAAACAATGGAGGTGTATGAAGTCACAGAATGGAGATGTGTGAAGTCACAGAATGGAAGTGTGTGAAGTCAAAATTGAGGTGTGTGAAGTCACAGAATGGAGGTGTGTGAAGTCAAAATTTTCAGGTATGAAGTCACAAATGGAGGTGTGTGAAGTCACAGAATTGTGGTGTGTGAAGTCAAAATGGAGGTGTGTGAAGTCAAAGAAAGGAGGTGTGTGAAGTCATAGAATGGAGGTGTATGCAGTCATGGAATTGAGGTTTCTGAAGTCATAGAATGGAGGTTTGTGAAGTCATAGAATGGATGTGTGTGAAGTCAGAATGGAGATATTTGAAGTCACAGAATGGAGGTGTGTGAAGTCAAAGAATGTTGGTGTGTGAAGTCATAGAATGGAGGTGTATGAAGTCATGGAATGGAGGTGTGTGAAGTCAGAATGCACGTGTGTGAAGTCATAGAATGGAGTTGTGGGAAGTCATAGAATGGAGGTGTGTGAAGTCACAAAATGGAGGTGTGTGAAGTCATAGAATGGAAGTGTGTGAAGTCATAGAATGGAGGTGTGTGAAGTCTTGAATGGAGGTGTGTGAAGTCATAGAATGGAGGTGTGTGAAGTCACAGAAGGGAGGTGTGTGAAGTCACAGAATGGATGTGGCTGAAGTAATAATGAAGGTGTGTGAAGTCATAGAATGGAGGTGTCTGAAGTCATAGAATGGATGTTGCTGAAGTAAGAATGGAGGTGTGTGAACTCATAGAATGGAGGTGTGTGAACTCATAGAATGGAGGTGTGTGAATTCATGGAACGGAGGTGTGTGAAGTCAAAGAATGGAGGTGTGTGAAGTCACAGAAGAGAGGTGTGTGAAGTCAGAGCATCGAGGTGTGTGAATTCACAGAGTGGAGGTGTGTGAAGTCACAGAATGGAGGTGGGTGAACTCACAATGGAGGTGAGTGAAGTCACAGAATGGAGGTGTGTGAAGGTATAGAATGGAGGTGTGAGATGTCAGAATGGAGGTGTGTTAAGTCACAGAATGGAGGTGTGTGACGTCATAAATTTTGGTGTGTGAAGTCATAGTATGTTTGTGTGAAGTCATAGAATGGAGGTGTGTGAAGTCATAGAATGGAGGTGTGTGAAGTCACAGAAGTCAGGTGTGTGAAGTCACAGAATAGAGTTGTGTGAGGTCACAATGGAGGTGTGTGAATTCATAGAATGGAGGTTTGTGAAGTCAAAGAATGGATGTGTGTGAAGTCATAGAATGGAGGTGTGTGAAATCACAGAATGGAGGTGTGTGTAGTCACAGATTGGAGGTGTGTAAAGTCACAGAGTGGAGGTTTGTGAAGTCTCAGAATGGAGGTGTGTGAAGTCATAGAATGGAGGTGTTTGAAGTCATAGAATGTTAGTTTTTGAAGTCATAGAATGCAGGTGTGTGAAGTCATAGAATGGAGGTGTGTGAAGTCAGATTGGAGGGGTGTGAAGTAACAGAATGGAGGTGTGTCAACTCAGAAAGGAGGTGTGTGAAGTCATAGAATGGAGGTGTGTGAAATCATAGAATGGAGGTGTGTGAAGTCACAGAAATGAAGTGTTTGAGGTCAAATGGAAGTCTGTGAAGGCAGAATGGAGGTGTGTGAAGTCATAGAATAGAGGTGTGTGAAGTAACAGAATGGAGGTGTGTGAAGACTTAGAATGGAGGTGTGTGAAGTCATAGAATGGAGGTGTGTGAAGTCAGAGAATGGAGGTGTGTGAAGTTACAGAATGGAGGTGTGTAAAGTCACAGAGTGGAGGTGTGTGAAGGCAGAGAATTGAGGGGTGTGAAGTCAAAGAATGGAGGTATGTGAAGTCACAGAATGGAGGGGTGTGGAGTCAGAATAGAGGTGTGCGAAGTCATAGAATGGAGGTGTGTGGAGTCAGAAAGGAGCTGTGTGAACTCATAGAATGGAGGTGTGTGAAGTCAAAATGGAGATGTGTGAAGTCATAGAATGGTGGTTTTTGAAGTCACAGAATGGAGGTGTGTGAAGTCATAGAATGGAGGTGTGTGAAGTCAGATTGGAGGTATGTGAAGTCACAGAATGGAGGTGTGTCAACTCAGAAAGGAGGTATGTGAAGTCATAGAATGGAGGTGTGTGAAGTCAAAGAATGGAGGTGTGGGAAATCGTAGAATGGAGGTGTGTGAATTCACAGAATTGAGGTGTATGAAGTCAGAATGGAGGTGTGTGAATTCAGAATGGAGGTGTGTGAAGTCATAGAATGGAGGTGTGTGAAGTCATGGAATGGAGGTGTGTGAAATCCAAGAATGGAGGTGTGTGAAATCAAACATTGGAGGTGTATGAAGTCACAGAATGGAGATGTGTGAAGTCACAGAATGGAAGTGTGTGAAGTCAAAATTGACGTGTGTGAAGTCACAGAATGGAGGTGTGTGAAGTCACAGAATATAGGTGTGTGAAGTCAAAATGGAGGTGTGTGAACTCATAGAATAGAGGTGTGTGACCTCATAGAATGGAGGTGTGTGAAGTCATGGAATGGAGATGTGTGAAATACAAGAATGGAGGTGTATGAAATCAAACAATGGAGGTATATGAAGTCACAGAATGGAGATGTGTGAAGTCACAGAATGGAAGTGTGTGAAGTCAAAATTGAGGTGTGTGAAGTCACAGAATGGAGGTGTGTGAAGTCAAAATTTTCAGGTGTGAAGTCACAAATGGAGGTGTGTGAAGTCTCAGAATTGTGGTGTGTGAAGTCAAAATGGAGGTGTGTGAAGTCAAAGAAAGGAGGTGTGTGAAGTCATAGAATGGAGGTGTATGCAGTCATGGAATTGAGGTTTCTGAAGTCATAGAATGGAGGTTTGTGAAGTCATAGAATGGATGTGTGTGAAGTCAGAATGGAGATATTTGAAGTCACAGAATGGAGGTGTGTGAAGTCAAAGAATGTTGGTGTGTGAAGTCATAGAATGGAGGTGTATGAAGTCATGGAATGGAGGTGTGTGAAGTCAGAATGCACGTGTGTGAAGTCATAGAATGGAGTTGTGGGAAGTCATAGAATGGAGGTGTGTGAAGTCACAAAATGGAGGTGTGTGAAGTCATAGAATGGAAGTGTGTGAAGTCATAGAATGGAGGTGTGTGAAGTCTTAGAATGGAGGTGTGTGAAGTCATAGAATGGAGGAGTGTGAAGTCACAGAAGGGAGGTGTGTGAAGTCACAGAATGGATGTGGCTGAAGTAATAATGAAGGTGTGTGAAGTCATAGAATGGAGGTGTCTGAAGTCATAGAATGGATGTTGCTGAAGTAAGAATGGAGGTGTGTGAACTCATAGAATGGAGGTGTGTGAACTCATAGAATGGAGGTGTGTGAATTCATGGAACGGAGGTGTGTGAAGTCAAAGAATGGAGGTGTGTGAAGTCAGAGAAGAGAGGTTTGTGAAGTCAGAGCATCGAGGTGTGTGAATTCACAGAATGGAGGTGTGTGAAGTCACAGAATGGAGGTGGGTGAACTCACAATGGAGGTGAGTGAAGTCACAGAATGGAGGTGTGTGAAGTCATAGAATGGAAGTGTGTGAAGTCATAGAATGGAGGTGTGTGATGTCAGAATGGAGGTGTGTTAAGTCACAGAATGGAGGTGTGTGACGTCATAAATTTTGGTGTGTGAAGTCATAGTATGTTGGTGTGAAGTCATAGAATGAAGGTGTGTGAAGTCATAGAATGGAGGTGTGTGAAGTCACAGAATTCAGGTGTGTGAAGTCAAAGAATAGAGTTGTGTGAGGTCACAATGGAGGTGTGTGAATTCATAGAATGGAGGTGTGTGAAGTCAAAGAATGGATGTGTGTGAAGTCATAGAATGGAGGTGTGTGAAATCACAGAATGGAGGTGTGTGTAGTCACAGATTGGAGGTGTGTAAAGTCACAGAGTGGAGGTTTGTGAAGTCTCCGAATGGAGGTGTGTGAAGTCATAGAATGGAGGTGTTTGAAGTCATAGAATGTTGGTTTTTGAAGTCATATAATGCAGGTGTGTGAAGTCATAAAATGGAGGTGTGTGAAGTCAGATTGGAGGGGTGTGAAGTAAAAGAATGGAGGTGTGTCAACTCAGAAAGGAGGTGTGTGAAGTCATAGAATGGAGGTGTGTGAAATCATAGAATGGAGGTGTGTGAAGTAACAGAATGGAGGTGTGTGAAGTCACAGAATGGAGGTGTGTGAACTCAGAATGGAGGTGTATGAATTCACTGAAGGGAGGTTTGTGAAGTCATAGAATGGAGATTTCTGCAGTAAGAATGAAGGTGTGTGAAGACATAGAATGGAGGTGTGTGTAGTCAAAATGGAGGTGTGTGAAGGCAAACAATGGAGGTGTGTGAAGTCACAGAATGGAGGTGTGTGAAGTAACAATGTAGGTTTCTGGAGTCATAGAATGGAGGTTTGTGAAGTCATAGAATGGAGGTGTGTGTAGTCACAGAATGGAGGCGTGTGATGTAATATAATGGAGGTGTGTGAAGTCACAGAATGGAGGTGTGTGAAGGCATAAAATGGAGGTGTGTGAAGTCATAGAATGGAGGTGTTTGAAGTCATAGAATGGAGGTGTGTGAAGTCACAGAATGGAGGTGCGTGAAGTCACAGTATGGAGGTTTGTGAACTCAGAATGGAGGTGAGTGAAGGCACAGAATGGAGGGGTGTGAAGTCAAAGAATGGAGGTATGTGAAGTCACAGAATGGAGGGGTGTGAAGTCAGAATAGAGGTTTGCGAAGTCATAGAATGGAGGTGTGTGAAGTCAGAATGGAGCTGTGTGAACTCATAGAATGGAGGTGTGTGAAGTCACAATGGATATGTGTGAAGTCATAGAATGGTGGTTTTTGAAGTCACAGAATGGAGGTGTGTGAAGTCATAGAATGGAGGTGTGTGAAGTCAGATTGGAGGTATGTGAAGTCACAGAATGGAGGTGTGTCAACTCAGAAATGAGGTATGTGAATTCATAGAATGGAGGTGTGTGAAGTCACAGAATTGAGGTGTGTGAAGTCAGAATGGAGGTGTGTGAATTCAGAATGGAGGTGTGTGAAGTCAGAGAATGGAGGTTTGTGAAGTCACAATGCAGGTGTGTGAACTTATAGAACGAAGGTGTGTGAAGTCACAATGTAGGTGTGTGATGTGATAGAATGGAGGTGTGTGAAGTCATAGATTGGAGGTGTATGAAGTCACAAATTGGAGGTGTGTGAAGTCATATAATGGAGGATTGTGAAGTCACAGAATGGAGGTGTGTGAACTCAGAATGGAGGTGTGTGAAGTCACAGAATGGAGGTGTGTGAAATCATAGAATTTAGATGTGTGAAGTCACAGAATGGAGGTGTGTGAAATCGTAGAATGGAGGTATGTGAAGTCAGAGAATCAAGGTGTGTGAGGTCAATGAATGTAGGTGTGTGAAGTCACAGAATGGATGTGTGTGAACTCACAATGGAGGTGAGTGAAGTCACAGAATGGAGGTGTGTGAAGTCATAGAATAGAAGTGCGTGAAGTCATAGAATGTAGGTGTGTGATGTCAGAATGGAGGTGTGTGAAGTCACAGAATGGAGGTGTGTGACGTCATAAATGTTGGTGTGTGAAGTCATAGAACAGAGATTTGAAGTCATAGAATGGAGGTGTGAAGTCATAGAATGGAGGTGTGTGAAGTCACAGAAGGCATGTGTGTGAAGTCACAGAATAGAGTTGTGTGAAGTCACAATGGAGGTGTGTGAATTCATAGAGTGGAGATGTGTGAAGTCATAGAATGGAGGTGTGTGAAGTCATAGAATGGAGGTGTGTGAAATCACAAAATGGAGGTGTGTGTAGTCACAGAGTGGAGGTGTGTAAAGTCACAGAGTGGAGGTGTGTGAATTCATAGAATGGAGGTGTGTGAAGTCAAAGAATGGAGGTGTGTGAAATCATAGAATGGATGTGTGTGAAGTCACAAAAAGGAGGTTTGTGAACTCATAGAATGGAGGAGTGTGAAGTCATAGAATGGAGGTGTGTGAAGTCACAGATGGAGGTGTGTGAAGTCATAGAATGGAGGTGTGTGAAGTCACAGAATGGAGGTGTGTTAAGTCACAGAATGGAGGTGTGTGAACCCAGAATGGAGATGTGTGAATTCACAGAAGGGAGGTTTGTGAAGTCATAGAATGGATTGTGTGTGAAATCACAGAATGGAGCTGTGTGAAGTCACAGAATGGAGGTGTGTATAGTCACAGAGTGGAGGTGTGTGAAGTCACAGAATGGAGCTGTGTGAAGTCACAGAATGGAGGTGTGTAAAGTCACAGAGTGGAGGTGTGTGAAGTCACAGAATGGAGTTGTGTGTGAAGTCATAGAATGGAGGTGTGTGAAGTCACAGAATGCAGGTGTGTGATGTCAGAATGGAGGTGTGTGAAGTCACAGAATGGAGGTATGTGACGTCATAAATGTTGGTGTGTGAAGTCGTAGAATGGAGGTGTGAAGTCATAGAATGGAGGTGTGTGAAGTCATAGAATGGAGGTGTGTGAAGTCACAGAAGGCAGGTGTGTGAAGTCACAGAATACAGTTGTGTGAAGTCATGGAATGGAGGTGTGTGAAGTCAGAATGGAGGTGTGTGAAGTCATAGAATGGAGGTGTGTGAAGTCATAGAATGGAGGTGTGTGAAGTCATAGATTGGAAGTCTGTTAAGTCATAGAATGGAGGTGCGTGAAGTCATAGATTGAAGGTGTGTGGAAGTCATAGTATGGAGGTGTGTGAAGTCACAGAAAGGAGGTGTGTGAAGTCACAGAATGGAGGTGTGTGAAGTCAAAATGGAGGTGTGTGAAGTCAAAGAATGGAGGTGTGTGAAGGCATAGAATGGAGGTGTATGAAGTCATGGAATGGAGGTTTGTGAAGTCAAACATTGGAAGTGTGTGAAGTTACAGAATGGAGGTGTTTGAAGTCATAGAATGGAGGTGGGTGAAGTCATAGAATGGAGGAGTGTGAAGTCAGAATGGAGATGTGTGAAGTCACATAATGGAGGTGTGTGAAGTCATAGTATGTTGGTGTGTGAAGTCATAGAATGGAGGTGTATGAGGTCATAGAATGGAGGTGTGTGAAGTCAGAATGCAGGTGTGTGAAGTTATAGAATGGAGGTGTGTGAAGTCATAGAATGGAGGTGTGTGAAGTCATAGATTGGAAGTGTGTGAAGTCATAGAATGGAGGTGTGGGAAGTCATAGAATGGAGGTGTGTGAAGTCATAGAATGGAGGTGTGTGAAGTCACAGAAGGGAGGTGTGTCAACTCAGAAAGGAGGTATGTGAAGTCATAGAATGGAGGTGTGTGAAGTCAAAGAATGGAGGTGTGGGAAATCATAGAATGGAGGTGTGTGAAGTCACAGAATTGAGGTGTATGAAGTCAGAATGGAGGTGTGTGAATTCAGAATGGAGGTGTGTGAAGTCATAGAATGGAGGTGTGTGAAGTCATGGAATGGAAGTGTGTGAAGTCAAAATTGAGGTGTGGGAAGTCACAGAATGGAGGTGTGTGAAGTCAAAATTTTCAGGTGAGAAGTCACAAATGGAGGTGTGTGAAGTCACAGAATTGTGGTGTGTGAAGTCAAAATGGAGGTGTGTGAAGTCAAAGAAAGGAGGTGTGTGAAGTCATAGAATGGAGGTGTATGCAGTCATGGAATTGAGGTTTCTGAAGTCATAGACTGGAGGTTTGTGAAGTCATAGAATGGATGTGTGTGAAGTCAGAATGGAGATATTTGAAGTCACAGAATGGAGGTGTGTGAAGTCAAAGAATGTTGGTGTGTGAAGTCATAGAATGGAGGTGTATGAAGTCATGGAATGGAGGTGTGTGAAGTCAGAATGCACGTGTGTGAAGTCATAGAATGGTTTTGTGGGAAGTCATAGAATGGAGGTGTGTGAAGTCCCAAAATGGAGGTGGGTGAAGTCATAGAATGGAAGTGTGTGAAGTCATAAAATGGAGGTGTGTGAAGTCTTAGAATGGAGGTGTGTGAAGTCATAGAATGGAGGTGTGTGAAGTCACAGAAGGGAGGTGTGTGAAGTCACAGAAGGGAGGTGGCTGAAGTAATAATGAAGGTGTGTGAAGTCATAGAATGGAGGTGTCTGAAGTCATAGAATGGATGTTGCTGAAGTAAGAATGGAGGTGTGTGAACTCATAGAATGGAGGTGTGTGAACTCATAGAATGGAGGTGTGTGAATTCATGGAACGGAGGTGTGTGAAGTCAAAGAATGGAGGTGTGTGAAGTCACAGAAGAGAGGTGTGTGAAGTCAGAGCATCGAGGTGTGTGAATTCACAGAATGGAGGTGTGTGAAGTCACAGAATGGAGGTGGGTGAACTCACAATGGAGGTGAGTGAAGTCACAGAATGGAGGTGTGTGAAGTCATAGAATGGAAGTGTGTGAAGTCATAGAATGGAGGTGTGTGAAGTCACAGAAGTCAGGTGTGTGAAGTCACAATATAGAGTTGTGTGAGGTCACAATGGAAGTGTGTGAATTCATAGAAAGGAGGTGTGTGAAGTCAAAGAATGGTTGTGTGTGAAGTCATAGAAGGGAGGTGTGTGAAATCACAGAATGGAGGTGTGTGTAGTCACAGATTGGAGGTGTGTAAAGTCACAGAGTGGAGGTTTGTGAAGTCTCAGAATGGAGGTGTGTGAAGTCATAGAATGGAGGTGTTTGAAGTCATAGAATGTTGGTTTTTGAAGTCATAGAATGCAGGTGTTTGAAGTCATAGAATGGAGGTGTGTGAAGTCAGATTGGGGGGGTGTGAAGTAACAGAATGGAGGTGTGTCAACTCAGAAAGGAGGTGTGTGAAAACATAGAATGGAGGTGTGTGAAATCATAGAATGGAGGTGTGTGAAGTCACAGAAATGAAGTGTTTGAAGTCAAATGGAAGTCTGTGAAGGCAGAATGGAGGTGTGTGAAATCATAGAATGGAGGTGTGTGAAGGCACAGAATGGAGGGGTGTGAAGTCAAAGAATGGAGGTATGTGAAGTCACAGAATGGAGCGGTGTGAAGTCACAATGGAGATGTGCGAACTCATAGAATGGTGGTTTTTGAAGTCACAGAATGGAGGTGTGTGAAGTCATAGAATGGAGGTGTGTGAAGTCAGATTGGAGGTATGTGAAGTCACAGAATGGAGGTGTGTCAACTCAGAAATGAGGTATGTGAATTCATAGAATGGAGGTGTGTGAAGTCACAGAATTGAGGTGTGTGAAGTCAGAATGGAGGTGTGTGAATTCAGAATGGAGGTGTGTGAAGTCAGAGAATGGAGGTTTGTGAAGTCACAATGCAGGTGTGTGAACTGATAGAACGTAGGTGTGTGAAGTCACAATGTAGGTGTGTGAAGTGATAGAATGGAGGTGTGTGAAGTCATAGATTGGAGGTGTGTGAAGTCACAAAATGGAGGTGTGTGAAGTCATATAATGGAGGATTGTGAAGTCACAGAATGGAGGTGTGTGAACTCAGAATGGAGGTGTGTGACGTCACAGAATGGAGGTGTGTGAAGTCATAGAATGGAAGTGTGTGAAGTCATAGAATGGAGGTGTCTGAAGTCATAGAATGGATGTTGCTGAAGTAAGAATGGAGGTGTGTGAACTCATAGAATGGAGGTTTGTGAACTCATAGAGTGGAGGTGTGTGAATTCATGGAACGGAGGTGTGTGAAGTCAAAGAATGGAGGTGTGTGAAGTCACAGAAGAGAGGTGTGTGAAGTCAGAGCATCGAGGTGTGTGAATTCACAGAATGGTGGTGTGTGAAGTCACAGAATGGAGGTGGGTGAACTCACAATGGAGGTGAGTGAAGTCACAGAATGGAGGTGTGTGAAGTCATAGAATGGAAGTGTGTGAAGTCATAGAATGGAGGTGTGTGAAGTCACAGAAGTCAGGTGTGTGAAGTCACAATATAGAGTTGTGTGAGGTCACAATGGAAGTGTGTGAATTCATAGAAAGGAGGTGTGTGAAGTCAAAGAATGGTTGTGTGTGAAGTCATAGAAGGGAGGTGTGTGAAATCACAGAATGGAGGTGTGTGTAGTCACAGATTGGAGGTGTGTAAAGTCACAGAGTGGAGGTTTGTGAAGTCTCAGAATGGAGGTGTGTGAAGTCATAGAATGGAGGTGCTTGAAGTCATAGAATGTTGGTTTTTGAAGTCATAGAATGCAGGTGTTTGAAGTCATAGAATGGAGGTGTGTGAAGTCAGATTGGAGGGGTGTGAAGTAACAGAATGGAGGTGTGTCAACTCAGAAAGGAGGTGTGTGAAGTCATAGAATGGAGGTGTGTGAAATCATAGAATGGAGGTGTGTGAAGTCACAGAAATGAAGTGTTTGAAGTCAAATGGAAGTCTGTGAAGGCAGAATGGAGGTGTGTGAAATCATAGAATGGAGGTGTGTGAAGGCACAGAATGGAGGGGTGTGAAGTCAAAGAATGGAGGTATGTGAAGTCACAGAATGGAGGGGTGTGAAGTCATAGAATGGAGGTGTGTGAAGTCAGATTGGAGGTATGTGAAGTCACAGAATGGAGGTGTGTCAACTCAGAAATGAGGTATGTGAATTCATAGAATGGAGGTGTGTGAAGTCACAGAATTGAGGTGTGTGAAGTCAGAATGGAGGTGTGTGAATTCAGAATGGAGGTGTGTGAAGTCAGAGAATGGAGGTTTGTGAAGTCACAATGCAGGTGTGTGAACTGATAGAACGTAGGTGTGTGAAGTCACAATGTAGGTGTGTGAAGTGATAGAATGGAGGTGTGTGAAGTCATAGATTGGAGGTGTGTGAAGTCACAAAATGGAGGTGTGTGAAGTCATATAATGGAGGATTGTGAAGTCACAGAATGGAGGTGTGTGAACTCAGAATGGAGGTGTGTGACGTCACAGAATGGAGGTGTGTGAAATCATAGAATTTAGATGTGTGAAGTCACAGTATGGAGGTGTGTGAAATCGTAGAATGGAGGTATGTGAAGTCAGAGAATCAAGGTGTGTGAGGTCAATGAATGGAGGTGTATGAAGTCACATAATGGATGTGTGTGAACTCACAATGGAGGTGAGTGAAGTCACAGAATGGAGATGTGTGAAGTCATAGAATAGAAGTGCGTGAAGTCATAGAATGTAGGTGTGTGATGTCAGAATGGAGGTGTGTGAAGTCACAGAATGGAGGTGTGTGACGTCATAAATGTTGGTGTGTGAAGTCATAGAATGGAGATTTGAAGTCATAGAATGGAGGTGTGAAGTCATAGAATGGAGGTGTGTGAAGTCACAGAAGGCATGTGTGTGAAGTCACAGAATAGATTTGTGTGAAGTCACAATGGAGGTGTGTGAATTCATAGAGTGGAGATGTGTGAAGTCATAGAATGGAGGTGTGTGAAGTCATAGAATGGAGGTGTGTGAAATCACAAAATGGAGGTGTGTGTAGTCAGAGAGTGGAGGTGTGTAAAGTCACAGAGTGGAGGTGTGTGAATTCATAGAATGGAGGTGTGTGAAGTCAAAGAATGGAGGTGTGTGAAGTCATAGAATGGAGGAGTGTGAAGCCATTGAATGGAGGTGTGTGAAGTCACAGATGGAGGTGTGTGAAGTCATAGAATGGATTGTGTGTGAAGTCACAGAAGGGAGGTGTGTGAAGTCACAGAAGGGAGGTGGCTGAAGTAATAATGAAGGTGTGTGAAGTCATAGAATGGAGGTGTCTGAAGTCATAGAATGGATGTTGCTGAAGTAAGAATGGAGGTGTGTGAACTCATAGAATGGAGGTGTGTGAACTCATAGAATGGAGGTGTGTGAATTCATGGAACGGAGGTGTGTGAAGTCAAAGAATGGAGGTGTGTGAAGTCACAGAAGAGAGGTGTGTGAAGTCAGAGCATCGAGGTGTGTGAATTCACAGAATGGAGGTGTGTGAAGTCACAGAATGGAGGTGGGTGAACTCACAATGGAGGTGAGTGAAGTCACAGAATGGAGGTGTGTGAAGTCATAGAATGGAAGTGTGTGAAGTCATAGAATGGAGGTGTGTGAAGTCACAGAAGTCAGGTGTGTGAAGTCACAATATAGAGTTGTGTGAGGTCACAATGGAAGTGTGTGAATTCATAGAAAGGAGGTGTGTGAAGTCAAAGAATGGTTGTGTGTGAAGTCATAGAAGGGAGGTGTGTGAAATCACAGAATGGAGGTGTGTGTAGTCACAGATTGGAGGTGTGTAAAGTCACAGAGTGGAGGTTTGTGAAGTCTCAGAATGGAGGTGTGTGAAGTCATAGAATGGAGGTGTTTGAAGTCATAGAATGTTGGTTTTTGAAGTCATAGAATGCAGGTGTTTGAAGTCATAGAATGGAGGTGTGTGAAGTCAGATTGGGGGGGTGTGAAGTAACAGAATGGAGGTGTGTCAACTCAGAAAGGAGGTGTGTGAAAACATAGAATGGAGGTGTGTGAAATCATAGAATGGAGGTGTGTGAAGTCACAGAAATGAAGTGTTTGAAGTCAAATGGAAGTCTGTGAAGGCAGAATGGAGGTGTGTGAAATCATAGAATGGAGGTGTGTGAAGGCACAGAATGGAGGGGTGTGAAGTCAAAGAATGGAGGTATGTGAAGTCACAGAATGGAGCGGTGTGAAGTCACAATGGAGATGTGCGAACTCATAGAATGGTGGTTTTTGAAGTCACAGAATGGAGGTGTGTGAAGTCATAGAATGGAGGTGTGTGAAGTCAGATTGGAGGTATGTGAAGTCACAGAATGGAGGTGTGTCAACTCAGAAATGAGGTATGTGAATTCATAGAATGGAGGTGTGTGAAGTCACAGAATTGAGGTGTGTGAAGTCAGAATGGAGGTGTGTGAATTCAGAATGGAGGTGTGTGAAGTCAGAGAATGGAGGTTTGTGAAGTCACAATGCAGGTGTGTGAACTGATAGAACGTAGGTGTGTGAAGTCACAATGTAGGTGTGTGAAGTGATAGAATGGAGGTGTGTGAAGTCATAGATTGGAGGTGTGTGAAGTCACAAAATGGAGGTGTGTGAAGTCATATAATGGAGGATTGTGAAGTCACAGAATGGAGGTGTGTGAACTCAGAATGGAGGTGTGTGACGTCACAGAATGGAGGTGTGTGAAGTCATAGAATGGAAGTGTGTGAAGTCATAGAATGGAGGTGTCTGAAGTCATAGAATGGATGTTGCTGAAGTAAGAATGGAGGTGTGTGAACTCATAGAATGGAGGTTTGTGAACTCATAGAGTGGAGGTGTGTGAATTCATGGAACGGAGGTGTGTGAAGTCAAAGAATGGAGGTGTGTGAAGTCACAGAAGAGAGGTGTGTGAAGTCAGAGCATCGAGGTGTGTGAATTCACAGAATGGTGGTGTGTGAAGTCACAGAATGGAGGTGGGTGAACTCACAATGGAGGTGAGTGAAGTCACAGAATGGAGGTGTGTGAAGTCATAGAATGGAAGTGTGTGAAGTCATAGAATGGAGGTGTGTGAAGTCACAGAAGTCAGGTGTGTGAAGTCACAATATAGAGTTGTGTGAGGTCACAATGGAAGTGTGTGAATTCATAGAAAGGAGGTGTGTGAAGTCAAAGAATGGTTGTGTGTGAAGTCATAGAAGGGAGGTGTGTGAAATCACAGAATGGAGGTGTGTGTAGTCACAGATTGGAGGTGTGTAAAGTCACAGAGTGGAGGTTTGTGAAGTCTCAGAATGGAGGTGTGTGAAGTCATAGAATGGAGGTGCTTGAAGTCATAGAATGTTGGTTTTTGAAGTCATAGAATGCAGGTGTTTGAAGTCATAGAATGGGGGTGTGTGAAGTCAGATTGGAGGGGTGTGAAGTAACAGAATGGAGGTGTGTCAACTCAGAAAGGAGGTGTGTGAAGTCATAGAATGGAGGTGTGTGAAATCATAGAATGGAGGTGTGTGAAGTCACAGAAATGAAGTGTTTAAAGTCAAATGGAAGTCTGTGAAGGCAGAATGGAGGTGTGTGAAATCATAGAATGGAGGTGTTTGAAGGCACAGAATGGAGGGGTGTGAAGTCAAAGAATGGAGGTATGTGAAGTCACAGAATGGAGGGGTGTGAAGTCACAATGGAGATGTGCGAACTCATAGAATGGTGGTTTTTGAAGTCACAGAATGGAGGTGTGTGAAGTCATAGAATGGAGGTGTGTGAAGTCAGATTGGAGGTATGTGAAGTCACAGAATGGAGGTGTGTCAACTCAGAAATGAGGTATGTGAATTCATAGAATGGAGGTGTGTGAAGTCACAGAATTGAGGTGTGTGAAGTCAGAATGGAGGTGTGTGAATTCAGAATGGAGGTGTGTGAAGTCAGAGAATGGAGGTTTGTGAAGTCACAATGCAGGTGTGTGAACTGATAGAACGTAGGTGTGTGAAGTCACAATGTAGGTGTGTGAAGTGATAGAATGGAGGTGTGTGAAGTCATAGATTGGAGGTGTGTGAAGTCACAAAATGGAGGTGTGTGAAGTCATATAATGGAGGATTGTGAAGTCACAGAATGGAGGTGTGTGAACTCAGAATGGAGGTGTGTGACGTCACAGAATGGAGGTGTGTGAAGTCATAGAATGGAAGTGTGTGAAGTCATAGAATGGAGGTGTCTGAAGTCATAGAATGGATGTTGCTGAAGTAAGAATGGAGGTGTGTGAACTCATAGAATGGAGGTTTGTGAACTCATAGAGTGGAGGTGTGTGAATTCATGGAACGGAGGTGTGTGAAGTCAAAGAATGGAGGTGTGTGAAGTCACAGAAGAGAGGTGTGTGAAGTCAGAGCATCGAGGTGTGTGAATTCACAGAATGGTGGTGTGTGAAGTCACAGAATGGAGGTGGGTGAACTCACAATGGAGGTGAGTGAAGTCACAGAATGGAGGTGTGTGAAGTCATAGAATGGAAGTGTGTGAAGTCATAGAATGGAGGTGTGTGAAGTCACAGAAGTCAGGTGTGTGAAGTCACAATATAGAGTTGTGTGAGGTCACAATGGAAGTGTGTGAATTCATAGAAAGGAGGTGTGTGAAGTCAAAGAATGGTTGTGTGTGAAGTCATAGAAGGGAGGTGTGTGAAATCACAGAATGGAGGTGTGTGTAGTCACAGATTGGAGGTGTGTAAAGTCACAGAGTGGAGGTTTGTGAAGTCTCAGAATGGAGGTGTGTGAAGTCATAGAATGGAGGTGCTTGAAGTCATAGAATGTTGGTTTTTGAAGTAATAGAATGCAGGTGTTTGAAGTCATAGAATGGAGGTGTGTGAAGTCAGATTGGAGGGGTGTGAAGTAACAGAATGGAGGTGTGTCAACTCAGAAAGGAGGTGTGTGAAGTCATAGAATGGAGGTGTGTGAAATCATAGAATGGAGGTGTGTGAAGTCACAGAAATGAAGTGTTTGAAGTCAAATGGAAGTCTGTGAAGGCAGAATGGAGGTGTGTGAAATCATAGAATGGAGGTGTGTGAAGGCACAGAATGGAGGGGTGTGAAGTCAAAGAATGGAGGTATGTGAAGTCACAGAATGGAGGGGTGTGAAGTCATAGAATGGAGGTGTGTGAAGTCAGATTGGAGGTATGTGAAGTCACAGAATGGAGGTGTGTCAACTCAGAAATGAGGTATGTGAATTCATAGAATGGAGGTGTGTGAAGTCACAGAATTGAGGTGTGTGAAGTCAGAATGGAGGTGTGTGAATTCAGAATGGAGGTGTGTGAAGTCAGAGAATGGAGGTTTGTGAAGTCACAATGCAGGTGTGTGAACTGATAGAACGTAGGTGTGTGAAGTCACAATGTAGGTGTGTGAAGTGATAGAATGGAGGTGTGTGAAGTCATAGATTGGAGGTGTGTGAAGTCACAAAATGGAGGTGTGTGAAGTCATATAATGGAGGATTGTGAAGTCACAGAATGGAGGTGTGTGAACTCAGAATGGAGGTGTGTGACGTCACAGAATGGAGGTGTGTGAAATCATAGAATTTAGATGTGTGAAGTCACAGTATGGAGGTGTGTGAAATCGTAGAATGGAGGTATGTGAAGTCAGAGAATCAAGGTGTGTGAGGTCAATGAATGGAGGTGTATGAAGTCACATAATGGATGTGTGTGAACTCACAATGGAGGTGAGTGAAGTCACAGAATGGAGATGTGTGAAGTCATAGAATAGAAGTGCGTGAAGTCATAGAATGTAGGTGTGTGATGTCAGAATGGAGGTGTGTGAAGTCACAGAATGGAGGTGTGTGACGTCATAAATGTTGGTGTGTGAAGTCATAGAATGGAGATTTGAAGTCATAGAATGGAGGTGTGAAGTCATAGAATGGAGGTGTGTGAAGTCACAGAAGGCATGTGTGTGAAGTCACAGAATAGATTTGTGTGAAGTCACAATGGAGGTGTGTGAATTCATAGAGTGGAGATGTGTGAAGTCATAGAATGGAGGTGTGTGAAGTCATAGAATGGAGGTGTGTGAAATCACAAAATGGAGGTGTGTGTAGTCAGAGAGTGGAGGTGTGTAAAGTCACAGAGTGGAGGTGTGTGAATTCATAGAATGGAGGTGTGTGAAGTCAAAGAATGGAGGTGTGTGAAGTCATAGAATGGAGGAGTGTGAAGCCATTGAATGGAGGTGTGTGAAGTCACAGATGGAGGTGTGTGAAGTCATAGAATGGATTGTGTGTGAAATCACAGAATGGAGCTGTGTGAAGTCACAGAATGGAGGTGTGTAAAGTCACATAGTGGAGGTGTGTGAAGTCACAGAATGGAGGTTTGTGAAGTCATAGAAGGGAGGTGAGTGAAGTCACAGAATGCAGGTGTGTGAAGTCAGAACAGAGGTGTGCGAAGTCATAGAATGCAGGAGTGTGAAGTGAGAATGGAGCTGTGTGAATTCATAGAATTGAAGTGTATGAAGTCAGAATGGAGGTGTGTGAACTCATAGAATGGAGGTATATGAAGTCACAATGGAGGTGTGTGAAGTCACAGAATGGATGTGTGTGAACTCAGAAAGGAGGTGTGTAAAGTCATAGAATGGAGGTCTGTGAAGTCATAGAATGGAGGTGTGTGAAATCATAGAATGGAGGTGTGTGAAGTCACAGAATTGAGGTGTATGAAGTCAGAATGGAGGTGTGTGAAGTCAGAATGGAGGTGTGTGAAGTCAGATAATGGAGGTGTGTGAAGTCACAAAGCAGGTGTGTGAACTCATAGAATGGAGGTGTGTGAAGTAACAATGTAGGATTCTGAAGTCATAGATTGGAGGTGTGTGAAGTCATAGAATGGAGGTGTGTGAAGTCACAGAATGGAGGTGTGTGATGTCATAGAATGGAGGTGTGTGAAGTCACAGAATGGAGGTGTGTGAAGGCATAGAATGGAGGTGTGTGAAGTCATAGAATGGAGGTGTGTGAAGTCACAGAATAGAGGTTTGTGAAGTCACAGTATGGAGGTGTGTGAACTCAGATTTGAGGTGTGTGAAGTCACAGAATGGAGGTGTGTGAAGTCATAGAAGTAGGTGTGTGAAGTCACAGAATGGAGGTGTGTGAAGACAAAAATGGAGGTGTGTGAACTCAGAGTGGAGGTATGGGTAGTCACAGAATGGAGGTGTGTGAAGTCATAGAATGGTAGTGTGTGAAGTCATAGAATGGAGGTGTGTGAAGTCAGAATCGAGGTGTGTGAAGTCACAGAATAGAGGTGTGTGAACCCAGAATGGAGGTGTGTGAAGTCACAGAATGGAGGTTTGTGAAGTCATAGAATGGAGGTGTGTGAAGTCATAGAATGGATGTTGCTGAAGTAAGAATGAAGGTGTGTGAAGTCATAGAATGGAGGTGTCTGAAGTCATAGAATGGATGTTGCTGAAGTAAGAATGAAGGTGTGTGAACTCATAGAATGGAGGTGTGTGAACTCATAGAATGGAGGTGTGTGAATTCATGGAACGGAGGTGTGTGAAGTCAGAAAATGGAGGTGTATGATGTCAAACAATGGAAATGTGTGAAGTCATAGAATGGAGGTTTGTGAAGACTTAGAATGGAGGTGTGTGAAGTCATAGAATGGAGGTGTGTGAAGTCACAGAAGGGAGGTGTGTGAAGTCAGAGAATGGAGGTGTGTAAAGTCACAGATTGGAGGTGTGTGAAGGCACAGAATGGATGGGAGTGAAGTGACAGAATGGAGGTATGTGAAGTCACAGAATGGAGGGGTGTGAAGTCAAAGAATGGAGGTATGTGAAGTCACAGAATGGAGGGGTGTGAAGTCAGAATAGAGGTGTACGAAGTCATAGAATGGAGGTGTGTGAAGTCAGAATGCAGCTGTGTAAACTCATAGAATGGAGGTGTGTGAAGTCACAATGGAGATGTGTGAAGTCATAGAATGGTGGTTTTGAAGTCACAGAATGGAGGTGTGTGAAGTCATAGAATGGAGGTGTGTGAAGTCAGATTGGGGGTATGTGAAGTCACAGAATGGAGGTGTGTCAACTCAGAAATGAGGTATATGAATTCATAGAATGGAGGTGTGTGAAGTCACAGAATTGAGGTGTGTGAAGTCAGAATGGAGATGTGTTAATTCAGAATGGAGGTGTGTGAATTCAGAGAATGGAGCTCTGTGAAGTCACAATGCAGGTGTGTGAAGTAATAGAATGGAGGTGTGTGAAGTCATAGAATGGAGGTGTGTGAAGTCACAAAATGGAGGTGTGTGAAGTCATATATTGGAGGTGTATGAAGTCACAGAATGGAGGTGTGTGTGAAGTCACAATATAGGTGTGTGAAGTCATAGAATGGAGGTGTGTGAAGTCACAGAATGGAGGTGTGTGAACACAGAATGGAGGTGTGTGAATTCACAGAAGGGAGGTTTGTGAAGTCATAGAATGGATGTTTCTGAAGTAAGAATGAAGGTGTGTGAAGTCATAGAATGGAGGTGTGTGAAGACAAAATGGAGGTGTGTGAAGTCAAACAATGTAGGTGTGTGAAGTCACAGAATGGAGGTGTGAAGTCATAGAATGGAGGTGTGTGAAGTCACAGAATAGAGTTGTGTGAAGTCACAATGGAGGTGTGTGAATTGATGGAATGGAGATGTGTGAAGTCAAAGAATGGAGGTGTGTGAAGTCATACAATGGAGGTGTGTGAAATAACAAAATGGAGGTGTGTGTAGTCACAGAGTGGAGGTGTGTAAAGTCACAGATTGGAGGTGTGTGAATTCTCAGAATGGAGGTGTGGAAAGTCACAGAATGGAGGTGTGTGAAGTCAAAGAATGGAGGTGTGTGAATTCATAGAATGGAGGTGTGTGAACTCAAAGAATAGAGGTGTGTGAAGTCATAGAATGGAGGTGTGTGAAGTCATAGAATGGAGGTGTGTGAGGTCAGATTGGAGGTGTGTGAAGTCACAGAATGGAAGTGTGTCAACTCAGAAAGGAGTTGTGTGAAGTCATAGAATGGAGGTGTGTGAAGTTACAGAAACGAGGTCTTTGAAGTCAAAATGGAAGTGTGTGAAGTCAGAATGGAGGTGTGTGAAGTCATGGAATGGAGGTGTGTGAAGTCACAGAATGGAGGTGTGTGAACTCATAGAATGGAGGAGTGTGAAATCATAGAATGGAGGTGTGTGAAGTCACAGATGGAGGTGTGTGAAGTCATAGAATGGAGGTGTGTGAAGTCACAGAATGCAGGTGTGTGAACACAGAATGGAGGTGTGTGAATTCACAGAAGGGAGGTTTGTGAAGTCATAGAATGGATGTTTCTGAAGTAAGAATGAAGGTGTGTGAAGTCAAAGAATGGACGTGTGTGAAGTCAACATTGTGGTGTGTGAAGTCACAAATGCAGGTGTGTGAAGTCACAGAATGGAGGTGTGTGAAGTCAAAATGCCGGTGTGTGAGGTCAAGGAATGCATGTGTGTGAAGTCATAGAAAGGAGGTGTATGAAGTCATGGAATGGAGGTTTGTGACGTCAAACATTGGAAGCGTGTGAAGTTACAGAATGGAGGTGTGTGAAGTCAGAGAATGGAGGTGTGTGAAGTCAGAGAATGGAGGTGTGTGAAGTCAGATTGCAGGTTTGTGAAGTCATAGAATGGAGGTTTGTGAAGTCATAGATTGGAAGTGTGTGAAGTCATAGAATGGAGGTTGTGAAGTCATAGTTTGAAGGTGTGTGGAAGTCAGAGTATGGAGGTGTGTGAAGTCACAGAATGGAGGTGTGTGAATTCACAGAATGGAGTTGTATGAAGTCACAATGCAGGTGTGTGAAGTCATAGAATGGAGGTGTGTGAAATCAAAGAATGGAGGTTTGTGAAGTCATAGAATGGATTGTGTGTAAAATCACTGAATGGAAGTGTGTGAAGTCACAGAATGGAGGTGTGCAAAGTCACAGAGTGGAAGTGTGTGACGTCACAGAATGGAGGTGTGTGAAGTCATAGAATGGAGGTGTGTGAAGTCACAGAATGCAGTTGTGTGAAGTCAGAATAGAGGTGTGCGAAGTCATAGAATGGAGGTGTGTGAAGTCAGAATGGAGCTGTGTGAAGTCATAGAATGGAAGTGTGTGAAGTCAGAATGGAGGTGTGTGAACTCATAGAATGGAGGTGTATGAAGTCACAATGGAGGTGTGTGAAGTCACAGAATGGATGTGTGTGAACTCAGAAAGGAGGTGTGTGAAGTCAGAGAATGGAGGTCTGTGAAGTCATAGAATTGAGGTGTGTGAAGTCACAGAATTGAGGTGTGTGAAGTCAGAATGGAGGTGTGTGAAGTCAGAATGGAGGTGTGTGAAGTCAGAGAATGGAGGTGTGTGAAGTCACAATGCAGGTGTGTGAACTCATAGAATGGAGGTGTGTGAAGTCACAATGTAGGTTTCTGAAGTCATAGAATGGAGGTGTGTGAAGTCATAGAATGGAGGTGTGTGAAGTCACAGAATGGAGGTGTGTGATGTCATAGAACGGAGGTGTGTGAAGTCACAGAATTGAGGTGTGTAAAGGCATAGAATGGTGGTGTGTGAAGTCATAGAATGGAGGTGTGTGAAGTCATAGAATGGGGGTGTGTGAAGTCACAGAATGGAGGTGTGTGAAGTCACACTATGGAGCGGTGTGAACTCAGATTTGAGGTGTGTGAGGTCACAGAATGGAGGTGTGTGAAGTCATATAACGAGGTGTGTGAAGTCACAGAATGGAGGTGTGTGAAGACATAGAATGGAGGTGTGTGAACTCAGAGTGGAGGTGTGTGAAGTCACAGAATGGAGGTGTGTGAAGTCATAGAATGGAAGTGTGTGAAGTCATAGAATGGAGGTTTGTGAAGTCAGAATGGAGGTGTGTGAAGTCACAAAAGGAGTTGTGTTAACTCAGAATGGAGGTGTGTGAAGTCACAGAATGGAGGTGTGTGAAGTCGAAATTGTGATGTGTGAAGTCACAAATGGAGGTGTGTGAAGTCACAGAGTGGAGGTGTGTGAAATTAAAATGGAATTTTTTGAAGTCAAAGAAAGGTGTTGTGTGAAATCATAGGATGGATGTGTATGAAGTCATGGAATGGAGGTTGGTGAAGTCAAACATTGAAAGTGTGTGAAGTTACAGAATGGAGGTGTGTGAAATCATAGAAGGGAGATGTGTGAAGTCATAGATTGGAGGTGTGTGAAGTCAGAATGGAGATGTGTGAAGTCAGAGAATGGAGGTGTGAAGTCATAGAATGGACGTGTGTGAAGTCAGAATGCAGATGTGTGAAGTCATAGAATGGAGGTGTGTGAAGTCATAGAATGGAGGTGTGTGAAGTCATAGAATGGAGGTGTGTGATGTCATAGAATGGAGGTGTGTGAAATCACAGGATGGAGGTGTGTGAAGACACAGAATGGAGGTGTGTAAAGTCACAGAGTGGAGGTGTGTGAAGTCATAGGATGGACGTGTGTGAAGTCAGAATAGAGGTGTGCGAATTCATAGAATGGAGGTGTGTGAAGTCAGAATGGAGGTGTGTGAACTCATTGAATGGATGTGTGTGAAGTCAAAATGGAGGGGTGTGAAGTCATAGAATGGTGGTTTTTGAAGTCACAGAATGGAGGTGAGTGAAGTCATAGAATGGATGTTTCTGAAGTAAGAATGAAGGTGTGTGAAGTCATTGAATGGAGGTGTGTGAAGTCAAAATTGAGGTGTGTGAACTCATAGAATGGAGGTATGTGAGCTCATAGAATGGAGGTGTGTGATGTCATGGAATGGAGGTGTGTGAAGTCAAAAAATGGAGTTCTGTGTAGTCAAACAATGGAGGTGTGTGAAGTCACAGAATGGAGGTGTGTGAATTCACAGAATGGAAGTGTGTGAAGTCAAAATGGAGGTGTGTGAAGTCAAAGAATGGAGGTGTGTGAAGTCAAAGAATGGAGGTGTGTGAAGTCAAAATTGTGGTGTGTGAAGTCACAAATGGAGGTGTGTGAAGTCACAGAACGGAGATGTGTGAAGTCACAATGGAGGTGTGAGAGGTCATAGAATGGAGGTGTGTGAAGTCAAAGAATGGAGGTTTGGGAAGTCACACATTGGAAGTGTGTGAAATTACAGAACGGAGGTGTGTGAATTCATAGAATGGAGGTGTGTGAAGTCATAGAATGGAGGTGTGTCAAGTCACAGAAGGGAGGTGTGTGAAATCACAGAACGGAGATGTGTGAAGTCACAATGGAGGTGTGTGAAGTCACACAATGGAGGTGTGTGAAGTCAAAGAATGGAGGTGTGTGAAGTCATAGAATGGAAGTGTGTGAAATCACAGAATGGAGGTGTGAGAAGTCACAGAATGGAGTTTTGTAAAGTGACAGAGTTGAGGTGTGTGAAGTCACAGAATGGAGGTGTTTGAAGTCATAGAATGGAGGTGTGTGAAATCACAGAATGGAGGTGTATGAAGTCAGAATAGAGGTATGCGAAGTCGTAGAGTGGAGATGTGTTAAGTCAGAATGGAGCTGTGGGAATTCATAGAATGGAGGTGTGTGAAGTCAGATTGGAGGTGTGTGAACTCTTAGAATGGAGGTATGTGAAGTCACAATGGAGGTGTGTGAAGTCATAGAATTGTGGTTTTTGAAATCACAGAATGGAGGTATGTGGAGTCATAGAGTGGAGGTGTGTGAAGTAAGATTGGAGGTGTGTGAAGTAAATGAATGGAGGTGTGTGAACTCAGAAAGGAGGTATGTGAAGTCATAGAATGGAGGTGTGTGAAGTCAAAGAATGGAGATGTGGGAAATCATAGAATGGAGGTGTGTGAAGTCACAGAATTGAGGTGTGTGAAGTCTGAATGGAGGTGTGTGAATTCAGAATGGAGGTGTGTGAAGTCATAGAATGGAGGTGTGTGAAGTCACAATGCAGGTGTGTGAACTGATAGAACGTAGGTGTTTGAAGTCACAATGTAGGTGTGTGAAGTCATAGAATGGAGGTGTGTGAAGTCATAGAATGGAGGTGTGTGAAGTCACAAAATGGAGGTGTGTGAAGTCAAAATGGAGGTGTGTGAAGTCAAAATATGGACGTGTGTGAAGTCACAATTGTGGTGTGTGAAGTCACAAATGCAGGTGTGTGAAGTCACAGAATGGAGGTGTGTGAAGTCAAAATGGAGGTGTGTGAGGTAAAAGAATGGATGTGTGTGAAGTCATAGAGTGGAGGTGTATGAAGTCATGGAATGGAGGTTTGTGACGTCAAACATTGGAAGCGTGTGAAATTACAGAATGGAGGTGTGTGAAGTCATAGAATGGAGGTGTGTGAAGTCATAAAATGGAGGTGTGTCAAGTCACAGAAGGGAGGTGTGTGAAGTCACAGAACGGCGATGTGTGAAGTCAAAATGGAGGTGTGTGAAGTCATAGAATGGAGGTGTGTGAAGTCAAAGAATGGAGGTGTGTGAAGTCATAGAATGGAGTTGTGTGAAATCACAGAATGGAGGTGTGAGAAGTCAAAGAATGGAGGTGTGTAAAGTGACAGAGTTGAGGTGCGTGAAGTCACAGAATGGAGGTGTTTGAAGTCATAGAATGGAGGTGTGTGAAGTCACAGAATGGAGCTGTGGGAATTCATAGAATGGAGGTGTGTGAAGTGAGATTGGAGGTGTGTGAACTCTTAGAATGGAGGTATGTGAAGTCACAATGGAGGTGTGTGAAGTCATAGAATTGTGGTTTTTGAAATCACAGAATGGAGGTGTGTGGAGTCATAGAACGGAGGTGTGTGAAGTCAGATTGGAGGTGTGTGAAGTCAATGAATGGAGGTGCGTGAACTCAGAAAGGGGTTGTGTGAAGTCATAGAATGGAGCTGTGTGAAATCATAGAATGGAGGTGTGTGAAATCATAGAATGGAGGTGTGTGAAGTCAAAGAGTGGAGGTATGTGAAATCACAGAATGGAGGGGTGTGAAGTCAGAATGGAGCTATGTGAACTCATAGAATGGAGGTGTGTGAAGTCACAATGGAGATGTGTGAAGTCATAGAATGGTGGTTTTTGAAGTCACAGAATGGAGGTGTGTGAAGTCATAGAATGGAGGTGTGTGAAGTCAGATTGGAGGTATGTGAAGTCACAGAATGGAGGTGTGTCAACTCAGAAAGGAGGTATGTGAAGTCATAGAATGGAGGTGTGTGAAGTCAAAGAATGGAGGTGTGGGAAATCATAGAATTGAGGTGTGTGAAGTCAGAATTGAGGTGTGTGAATTCAGAAAGGAGGTATGTGAGGTCATAGAATGGAGGTGTGTGAAGTCAAAATGGAGGTGTGTGAAGTCAAAGAATGGACGTGGGTGAAGTCAAAATTGTGGAGTGTGAAGTCACAAATGCAGATGTGTTAAGTCACAGAATGGAGGTGTATGAAGTCAAAATGGAGGTGTGTGAGGTCAAAGAATGGATGTGTGTGAAGTCATAGAATGGGGGTGTATGAAGTCATGGAATGGAGGTTTGTGACGTCAAACACTGGAAGCGTGTGAAGTTACAGAATGGAGGTGTGTGAAGTCATAGAATGGAGGTGTGTGAAGTCAGAGAATGGAGGTGTGTGAAGTCAGACTGCAGGTGTGTGAAGTCATAGAATGGAGGTTTGTGAAGTCATAGATTGAAGGTGTGTGGAAGTCATAGTATGGAGGTGTGTGAAGTCACAGAAAGGAGGTGTGTGAATTCACAGAATGGAGTTGTATGAAGTCACAATGGAGGTGTGTGAAGTCATAGAATGGAGGTGTGTGAAATCAAAGAATGGAGGTTTCTGAAGTCATAAAATGGATTGTGTGTGAAATCACAAAATGGAGGTGTGTGAAGTCACAGAATGGAGGTGTGTAAAGTCATAGAATGGAGGTGTGTGAAGTCACAGAATGCAGTTGTGTGAAGTCAGAATAGAGGTGTGCAAAGTCATAGAATGGAGGTGTGTGAAGTCAGAATGGAGCTGTGTGAAGTCATAGAATGGCAGTGTGTGAAGTCAGAATGGAGGTGTGTGAACTCATAGAATGGAGGTGTATGAAGTCAAAATGGAGGTGTGTGAAGTCACAGAATGAATGTGTGTGAACTCAGAAAGGAGGTGTGTGAAGTCATAGAATGGAGGTCTGTGAAGTCATAGAATGGAGGTGTGTGAAATCATAGCATGTAGGTGTGTGAAGTCACAGAATTTAGGTGTGTGAAGTCAGAATGGAGATGTGTGAAGTCAGAATGGAGGTGTGTGAAGTCAGAGAATGGAGGTGGGTGAAGTCACAATGCAGGTGTGTGAACTCATAGAATGGAGGTGTGTGAAGTCACAATGTAGGTTTCTGAAGTCATAGAATGGAGGTGTGTGAAGTCATAGAATGGAGGTGTGTGAAGTCACAGAATGGAGGTGTGTGCTGTCACAGAATGGAGGTGTGTGAAGTCACAGAATGGAGGTGTGTAAAGGCATATAATGGAGGTGTGTGAAGTCATAGAATGGAGGTGTGTGAAGTCATAGAATGGAGGTGTGTGAAGTCACAGAATGGAGGTGTGTGAAGTCACACTATGGAGGGGTGTGAACTCAGATTTGAGGTGTGTGAGATCACAGAATGGAGGTGTGTGAGGTCATATAACGAGGTGTGTGAAGTTACAGAATGGTGGTGTAAAGACACAGAATGGAAGTGTGTGAACTCAGAGTGGAGGTGTGTGAAGTCACAGAATGGAGGTGTGTGAAGTCATAGAATGGAAGTGTGTGAAGTCATAGAATGGAGGTGTGTGAAGTCAGAATGGAGGTGTGTGAAGTCACAAATGGAGGTGTGTTAACTCAGAATGGAGGTGTGTGAGTCACAGAATGGAGGTGTGTGAAGTCAAAATTGTGATGTGTGTAGTCACAAATGGAGGTGTGTGAAGTCACATAGTGGAGGTGTGTGAAATCAAAATGGAATTTTGTGAAGTCAAAGAAAGCAGTTGTGTGAAGTCATAGAATGGATGTGTATGAAGTCATGGAATGGAGGTTTGTGAAGTCAAACATTGGAAGTGTGTGAAGTTACAGAATGGAGGTGTGTGAAGTCAGAGAAGGGAGATGAGTGAAGTCATAGATTGGAGGTGTGTGAAGTCAGAATGGACATGTGTGAAGTCAGAGAATGGAGGTGTGCGAAGTCATAGAATGGAGGTGTGTGAAGTCAGAATGCAGATGTGTGAAGTCATAGAATGGAGGTGTGTGAAGTCAAAATTGAGGTGTGTGAACTCATAGAATGGAGGTATGTAATCTCAGAGAATGGAGGTGTGTGATGTCATGGAATGGAGGTGTGTGAAGGCAAAGAATGGAGTTGTGTGTAGTCAAACAATGGAAGTGTGTGAAGTTACAGAATGAAGGTGTGTGAATTCACAGAATGGAAGTGTGTGAAGTCAAAATGGAGGTGTGTGAATTCAAAGAATGGAGGTGTGTGAAGTCAAAGAATGGAGGTGTGTGAAGTCAAAATTGTGGTGTGTGAAGTCACAAATGGAGGTGTGTGAAGTCACAGAATGGAGGTGTGTGAAGTCAAAATGGAGGTGTGTGAAGTCAAAGAATGGAGGTCTGTGAAGTCATAGAATGCAGGTGTATGAAATCATGGAATGGAGGTTTGTGAAGTCAAACAATGGAAGTGTGAGAAATTACAAAATGGAGGTGTGTGAAGTCATAGAATGGAGGTGTGTCAAGTCACAGAAGGGAGGTGTGTGAAGTCACAGAACGGCGATGTGTGAAGTCACAATGGAGGTGTGTGAAGTCATAGAATGGAGGTGTGTGAAGTCAAAGAATGGAGGTGTGTGAAGTCATAGAATGGAGGTGTGTGAAATCACAGAATGGAGGTCTGAGAAGTCACAGAATGGAGGTGTGTAAAGTGACAGAGTTGAGGTGTGTGAAGTCACAGAATGGAGGTGTGTGAATTCAAAATGGAGGTGTGTGAAGTCAAAGAATGGAGGTCTGTGAAGTCATAGAATGCAGGTGTATGAAATCATGGAATGGAGGTTTGTGAAGTCAAACAATGGAAGTGTGAGAAATTACAAAATGGAGGTGTGTGAAGTCATAGAATGGAGGTGTGTCAAGTCACAGAAGGGAGGTGTGTGAAGTCACAGAACGGCGATGTGTGAAGTCACAATGGAGGTGTGTGAAGTCATAGAATGGAGGTGTGTGAAGTCAAAGAATGGAGGTGTGTGAAGTCATAGAATGGAGGTGTGTGAAATCACAGAATGGAGGTCTGAGAAGTCACAGAATGGAGGTGTGTAAAGTGACAGAGTTGAGGTGTGTGAAGTCACAGAATGGAGGTGTTTGAAGTCATAGAATGGAGGTGTGTGAAGTCGCAGAATGGAGGTGTATGAAGTCAGAATAGAGGTATGCGAAGTCATAGAATGGAGGTGTGTTAAGTCAGAATGGAGCTGTGGGAATTCATAGAATGGAGGTGTGTGAAGTAAGATTGGAGGTGTGTGAACTCTTAGAATGGAGGTATGTGAAGTCACAATGGAGGTGTGTGAAGTCATAGAATTGTGGTTTTTGAAATCACAGAATGGAGGTGTGTGGAGTCATAGAATGGAGGTGTGTGAAGTCAGATTGGAGGTGTGTGAAGTCAATGAATGGAGGTGTATGAACTCAGAAAGGAGTTGTGTGAAGTCATAGAATGGAGCTCTGTGAAATCATAGAATGGAGGTGTGTGAAATCATAGAATGGAGGTGTGTGAAGTCAAAGAGTGGAGGTATGTGAAATCACAGAATGGAGGGGTGTGAAGTCAGAATGGAGCTATGTGAACTCATAGAATGGAGGTGTGTGAAGTCACAATGGAGATGTGTGAAGTCATAGAATGGTGGTTTTTGAAGTCACAAAAAGGAGGTGTGTGAAGTCATAGAATGGAGGTGTGTGAAGTCACAATGGAGATGTGTGAAGTCATAGAATGGTGGTTTTTGAAGTCACAGAATGGAGGTGTGTGAAGTCATAGAATGGAGGTGTGTGAAGTCAGATTGGAGGTATGTGAAGTCACAGAATGGATGTGTGTCAACTCAGAAAGGAGGTATGTGAAGTCATAGAATGGAGGTGTGTGAAGTCAAAGAATGGAGGTGTGGGAAATCATAGCATAGAGGTGTGTGAAGGCACAGAATTGAGGTGTGTGAAGTCAGAATGGAGGTGTGTGAATTCAAAATGGAGGTGTGTGAAGTCATAGAATGGAGGTGTGTGAAGTCACAATGCAGGTGTGTGAACTGATAGAACGTAGGTGTGTGAAGTCACAATGTAGGTGTGTGAAGTCATAGAATGGAGGTGTGTGAAGTCATAGAATGGAGGTGTGTGAAGTCACAAAATGGAGGTGTGTGAAGTCAAAATGGAGGTGAGTGAATTCAAAGAATGGACGTGTGTGAAGTCAAAATTATGGTGTGTGAAGTCACAGAATGGAGCTGTGGGAATTCATAGAATGGAGGTGTGTGAAGTGAGATTGGAGGTGTGTGAACTCTTAGAATGGAGGTATGTGAAGTCACAATGGAGGTGTGTGAAGTCATAGAATTGTGGTTTTTGAAATCACAGAATGGAGGTGTGTGGAGTCATAGAACGGAGGTGTGTGAAGTCAGATTGGAGGTGTGTGAAGTCAATGAATGGAGGTGTGTGAACTCAGAAAGGGGTTGTGTGAAGTCATAGAATGGAGCTGTGTGAAATCATAGAATGGAGGTGTGTGAAATCATAGAATGGAGGTGTGTGAAGTCAAAGAGTGGAGGTATGTGAAATCACAGAATGGAGGGGTGTGAAGTCAGAATGGAGCTATGTGAACTCATAGAATGGAGGTGTGTGAAGTCACAATGGAGATGTGTGAAGTCATAGAATGGTGGTTTTTGAAGTCACAGAATGGAGGTGTGTGAAGTCATAGAATGGAGGTGTGTGAAGTCAGATTGGAGGTATGTGAAGTCACAGAATGGAGGTGTGTCAACTCAGAAAGGAGGTATGTGAAGTCATAGAATGGAGGTGTGTGAAGTCAAAGAATGGAGGTGTGGGAAATCATAGAATTGAGGTGTGTGAAGTCAGAATTGAGGTGTGTGAATTCAGAAAGGAGGTATGTGAGGTCATAGAATGGAGGTGTGTGAAGTCAAAATGGAGGTGTGTGAAGTCAAAGAATGGACGTGGGTGAAGTCAAAATTGTGGAGTGTGAAGTCACAAATGCAGATGTGTTAAGTCACAGAATGGAGGTGTATGAAGTCAAAATGGAGGTGTGTGAGGTCAAAGAATGGATGTGTGTGAAGTCATAGAATGGGGGTGTATGAAGTCATGGAATGGAGGTTTGTGACGTCAAACACTGGAAGCGTGTGAAGTTACAGAATGGAGGTGTGTGAAGTCATAGAATGGAGGTGTGTGAAGTCAGAGAATGGAGGTGTGTGAAGTCAGACTGCAGGTGTGTGAAGTCATAGAATGGAGGTTTGTGAAGTCATAGATTGAAGGTGTGTGGAAGTCATAGTATGGAGGTGTGTGAAGTCACAGAAAGGAGGTGTGTGAATTCACAGAATGGAGTTGTATGAAGTCACAATGGAGGTGTGTGAAGTCATAGAATGGAGGTGTGTGAAATCAAAGAATGGAGGTTTCTGAAGTCATAAAATGGATTGTGTGTGAAATCACAAAATGGAGGTGTGTGAAGTCACAGAATGGAGGTGTGTAAAGTCATAGAATGGAGGTGTGTGAAGTCACAGAATGCAGTTGTGTGAAGTCAGAATAGAGGTGTGCAAAGTCATAGAATGGAGGTGTGTGAAGTCAGAATGGAGCTGTGTGAAGTCATAGAATGGCAGTGTGTGAAGTCAGAATGGAGGTGTGTGAACTCATAGAATGGAGGTGTATGAAGTCAAAATGGAGGTGTGTGAAGTCACAGAATGAATGTGTGTGAACTCAGAAAGGAGGTGTGTGAAGTCATAGAATGGAGGTCTGTGAAGTCATAGAATGGAGGTGTGTGAAATCATAGCATGTAGGTGTGTGAAGTCACAGAATTTAGGTGTGTGAAGTCAGAATGGAGATGTGTGAAGTCAGAATGGAGGTGTGTGAAGTCAGAGAATGGAGGTGGGTGAAGTCACAATGCAGGTGTGTGAACTCATAGAATGGAGGTGTGTGAAGTCACAATGTAGGTTTCTGAAGTCATAGAATGGAGGTGTGTGAAGTCATAGAATGGAGGTGTGTGAAGTCACAGAATGGAGGTGTGTGCTGTCACAGAATGGAGGTGTGTGAAGTCACAGAATGGAGGTGTGTAAAGGCATATAATGGAGGTGTGTGAAGTCATAGAATGGAGGTGTGTGAAGTCATAGAATGGAGGTGTGTGAAGTCACAGAATGGAGGTGTGTGAAGTCACACTATGGAGGGGTGTGAACTCAGATTTGAGGTGTGTGAGATCACAGAATGTAGGTGTGTGAGGTCATATAACGAGGTGTGTGAAGTTACAGAATGGTGGTGTAAAGACACAGAATGGAAGTGTGTGAACTCAGAGTGGAGGTGTGTGAAGTCACAGAATGGAGGTGTGTGAAGTCATAGAATGGAAGTGTGTGAAGTCATAGAATGGAGGTGTGTGAAGTCAGAATGGAGGTGTGTGAAGTCACAAATGGAGGTGTGTTAACTCAGAATGGAGGTGTGTGAGTCACAGAATGGAGGTGTGTGAAGTCAAAATTGTGATGTGTGTAGTCACAAATGGAGGTGTGTGAAGTCACATAGTGGAGGTGTGTGAAATCAAAATGGAATTTTGTGAAGTCAAAGAAAGCAGTTGTGTGAAGTCATAGAATGGATGTGTATGAAGTCATGGAATGGAGGTTTGTGAAGTCAAACATTGGAAGTGTGTGAAGTTACAGAATGGAGGTGTGTGAAGTCAGAGAAGGGAGATGAGTGAAGTCATAGATTGGAGGTGTGTGAAGTCAGAATGGACATGTGTGAAGTCAGAGAATGGAGGTGTGCGAAGTCATAGAATGGAGGTGTGTGAAGTCAGAATGCAGATGTGTGAAGTCATAGAATGGAGGTGTGTGAAGTCAAAATTGAGGTGTGTGAACTCATAGAATGGAGGTATGTAATCTCAGAGAATGGAGGTGTGTGATGTCATGGAATGGAGGTGTGTGAAGGCAAAGAATGGAGTTGTGTGTAGTCAAACAATGGAAGTGTGTGAAGTTACAGAATGAAGGTGTGTGAATTCACAGAATGGAAGTGTGTGAAGTCAAAATGGAGGTGTGTGAATTCAAAGAATGGAGGTGTGTGAAGTCAAAGAATGGAGGTGTGTGAAGTCAAAATTGTGGTGTGTGAAGTCACAAATGGAGGTGTGTGAAGTCACAGAATGGAGGTGTGTGAAGTCAAAATGGAGGTGTGTGAAGTCAAAGAATGGAGGTCTGTGAAGTCATAGAATGCAGGTGTATGAAATCATGGAATGGAGGTTTGTGAAGTCAAACAATGGAAGTGTGAGAAATTACAAAATGGAGGTGTGTGAAGTCATAGAATGGAGGTGTGTCAAGTCACAGAAGGGAGGTGTGTGAAGTCACAGAACGGCGATGTGTGAAGTCACAATGGAGGTGTGTGAAGTCATAGAATGGAGGTGTGTGAAGTCAAAGAATGGAGGTGTGTGAAGTCATAGAATGGAGGTGTGTGAAATCACAGAATGGAGGTCTGAGAAGTCACAGAATGGAGGTGTGTAAAGTGACAGAGTTGAGGTGTGTGAAGTCACAGAATGGAGGTGTTTGAAGTCATAGAATGGAGGTGTGTGAAGTCGCAGAATGGAGGTGTATGAAGTCAGAATAGAGGTATGCGAAGTCATAGAATGGAGGTGTGTTAAGTCAGAATGGAGCTGTGGGAATTCATAGAATGGAGGTGTGTGAAGTAAGATTGGAGGTGTGTGAACTCTTAGAATGGAGGTATGTGAAGTCACAATGGAGGTGTGTGAAGTCATAGAATTGTGGTTTTTGAAATCACAGAATGGAGGTGTGTGGAGTCATAGAATGGAGGTGTGTGAAGTCAGATTGGAGGTGTGTGAAGTCAATGAATGGAGGTGTATGAACTCAGAAAGGAGTTGTGTGAAGTCATAGAATGGAGCTCTGTGAAATCATAGAATGGAGGTGTGTGAAATCATAGAATGGAGGTGTGTGAAGTCAAAGAGTGGAGGTATGTGAAATCACAGAATGGAGGGGTGTGAAGTCAGAATGGAGCTATGTGAACTCATAGAATGGAGGTGTGTGAAGTCACAATGGAGATGTGTGAAGTCATAGAATGGTGGTTTTTGAAGTCACAAAAAGGAGGTGTGTGAAGTCATAGAATGGAGGTGTGTGAAGTCACAATGGAGATGTGTGAAGTCATAGAATGGTGGTTTTTGAAGTCACAGAATGGAGGTGTGTGAAGTCATAGAATGGAGGTGTGTGAAGTCAGATTGGAGGTATGTGAAGTCACAGAATGGAGGTGTGTCAACTCAGAAAGGAGGTATGTGAAGTCATAGAATGGAGGTGTGTGAAGTCAAAGAATGGAGGTGTGGGAAATCATAGCATAGAGGTGTGTGAAGGCACAGAATTGAGGTGTGTGAAGTCAGAATGGAGGTGTGTGAATTCAAAATGGAGGTGTGTGAAGTCATAGAATGGAGGTGTGTGAAGTCACAATGCAGGTGTGTGAACTGATAGAACGTAGGTGTGTGAAGTCACAATGTAGGTGTGTGACGTCATAGAATGGAGGTGTGTGAAGTCATAGAATGGAGGTGTGTGAAGTCACAAAATGGAGGTGTGTGAAGTCAAAATGGAGGTGAGTGAATTCAAAGAATGGACGTGTGTGAAGTCAAAATTATGGTGTGTGAAGTCACAAATGCAGGTGTGTGAAGTCACAGAATGGAGGTGTGTGAAGTCAAAATGGAGGTGTGTGAGGTCAAAGAATGGATGTGTGTGAAGTCATAGAATGGAGGTGTATGAAGTCATGGAATGGAGGTTTGTGATGTCAAACATTGGAAGCGTGTGAAGTTACAGAATGGAGGTGTGTGAACTCATAAAATGGAGGTGAGTGAAGTTAGATTGCAGGTGTGTGAAATCCTAGAATGGAGGTTTGTGAAGTCATAGATTGGAAGTGTGTGAAGTCATAGAATGGAGGTTGTGAAGTCATAGATTGAAGGTGTGTGGAAGTCATAGTATGGAGGTGTGTGAAGTCACAGAAAGGAGGTGTGTGAATTCACAGAATGGAGTTGTATGAAGTCAAAATGGAGGTGTGTGAAGTCATAGAATGGAGGTGTGTGAAATCAAAGAATGGAGGTTTGTGAAGTCATAGAATGGATTGTGTGTGAAATCACAGAATGGAGGTGTGTGAAGTCACAGAATGGAGGTGTGTAAAGTCACAGAGTGGAGGTGTGTAAAGTCACAGAATGGAGGTGTGTGAAGTCATAGAATGGAGGTGTGTGAAGTCACAGAATGCAGTTGTGTGAAGTCAGAATAGATGTGTGCAAAGTCATAGAATGGAGGTGTGTGAAGTCAGAATGGAGCTGTGTGAAGTCATAGAATGGAAGTGTGTGAAGTCAGAATGGAAGTGTGTGAACTCATAGAATGGAGGTTTATGAAGTCACAATGGAGGTGTGTGAAGTCACCGAATGAATGTGTGTGAACTCAGAAAGGAGGTGTGTGAAGTCATAGAATGGAGGTTTGTGAAGTCATAGAATGGAGGTGTGTGAAATCATAGAATGGAGGTGTGTGAAGTCACAGAATTGAGGTGTGTGAAGTCAGAATGGAGGTGTGTGAAGTCAGAATGGAGGTGTGTGAAGTCAGAGAATGGAGGTGGGTGAAGTCACAATGCAGGTGTGTTAACTCATAGAATGGAGGTGTGTGAAGTCACAATGTAGGTTTCTGAAGACATAGAATGGAGCTGTGTGAAGTCATAGAACGGAGGTGTGTGAAGTCACAGAATGGAGGTGTGTAATGTCATAGAATGGAGGTGTGTGAAGTCACAGAATGGAGGTGTGTAAAGGCATAGAATGGAGGTGTGTGAAGTCATAGAATGGAGGTGTGTGAAGTCACAGAATGGAGGTGTGTGAAGTCACACTATGGAGGGGTCTGAACTCAGATTTGAGGTGTGTGAGGTCACAGAATGGAGGTGTGTGAAGTCATATAACGAGGTGTGTGAAGTCACAGAATGGAGGTGTGTGAAGACACAGAATGGAAGTGTGTGAACTCAGAGTGAAGGTGTGTGAAGTCACAGAATGGAGGTGTGTGAAGTCATAGAATGGAAGTGTGTGAAGTCATAGAATGGAGGTGTGTGAAGTCAGAATGGAGGTGTGTGAAGTCACAAATGGAGGTGTGTTAACTCAGAATGGAGGTGTGTGAGTCACAGAATGGAGGTGAGTGAAGTCAAAATTGTGATGTGTGAAGTCACAAATGGAGGTGTGTGAAGTCACAGAGTGGAGGTGTGTGAAATCAAAATGGAATTTTGTGAAGTCAAAGAAAGGAGTTGTGTGAAGTCATAGAATGGAGGTGTGTGAAGTCACAGAATGAAGGTGTGTGAACTCGTAGAATGGAGGAGTGTGAATTCATAGAATGGAGGTGTGTGAACTCACAGATGGAGGTGTGTGAAGTCATAGAATGGGAGTGTGTGAAGTCACAGAATGGAGATGTGTGAAGTCACAGAATGGAGGTGTTTGAACTCAGAATGGAGGTGTGAATTCACAGAAGGTAGGTTCGTGAAATCATACTATGGATGTTTCTGAAGTGAGAATGAAGTTGTGTGAAGTCATAGAATGGAGGTGTGTGAAGTCAAAATGGAGGTGTGTGAATTCAAACAATGGAGGTGTGTGAAGTCAGAGAATGGAGGTGTGTGAAGTCAAAGAATGGACGTGTGTGAAGTCAAAATTGTGGTGTGTGAAGTCACAAATGCAGGTGTGTGAAGTCACAGAATGGAGGTGTGTGAAGTCATAGATTGGAGGTGTGAGAAGTCAGAGAACGGAGGTGTGTGAAGTCAAAATACAGGTGTGTGAGGTCATAGAATGGAGGTGTGTGAAGTCATGGAATGGAGGTTTGTGAAGTCAAACATTGGAAGTGTGTAAAGTTAAAGAATGGATGTGTGTGAAGTCATAGAACGGAGGTGTGTGAAGTCATAGAATGGAGGTGTGTCAAGTCACACAAGGGAGGTGTGTGAAGTCAGAGAATGGAGTTGTGTGAAGTCACAATTGAGGTGTGTGAAGTCATAGAATGGAGGTGTGTGAAGTCAAAGTATGGAGGTTTGTGAAGTCATAGAATGGAGGTGTGTGAAATCACAGAATGGAGATGTGAGAAGTCACAGAATGGAGGGTTGTAAAGTCACAGAGTTGAGGTGTGTGAAGTCACAGAATGGAGCTGTGTGAAGTCATAGAATGGAGATGTGTAAAGTCACAGAATGGAGGTGTATGAAGTCAGAATAGAGGTATGCGAAGTCATAGAATGGAGTTGTGTTAAGTCAGAATGGAGCTGTGTGAATTCATAGAATGGAGGGGTGTGAAGTCAGATTGGACGTGTGTGAACTCTTACAATGGAGGAGTTTGAGGTCACAATGGAGGTGTGTGAAGTCAGAATTGTGGTTTTTGAAATCACAGAATGGAGGTGTGTGGAGTCAGAGAATTGAGGTGTGTGAAGTCAGAATGGAGGTGTGTGAAGTCTGAATGGAGGTGTGTGAAGTCATAGAATGGACGTGTGTGAAGTCACAATGCAGGTGTGTGAACTCATAGAATGGAGGTGTGTGAAGTCACAATGTAGGTGTGTGAAGTCATAGAATGGAGGTGTGTGAAGTCATAGAATGGAGGTGTGTGAAGTCACAGTAGGCATGTGTGGGAAGTCACAGAATAGAGTTGTGTGAAGTGACAATGAAGTTGCGTGAATTCATAGAATGGAGGTGTGTGAAGTCAAAGAATGTAGGTGCTTGAAATCATAGAATGGAGGTGTATGAAATCACAGAATGGAGGTGTGTGTAGTCACAGAGTGGAGATGTGTAAAGTCACAGAGTGGAGGTGTGTGAAGTCTCAGAATGGAGGTGTGTGATGTCATAGAATGGAGGTGAGTGAAGTCAGAATGTAGTTGTGTGAAGTCATAGAATGGAGGTGTGTGAAGTCACAAGGGAGATGTGTGAAATCATAGAATGGAGGTGTGTGAAGTCATCGAATGGAGGTGTGTGAAGTCATAGAATGGAGGTGTGTGAAGTCACAGAAATGAGGTGTTTGAAGTAAAAATGGAAGTGTGTGAAGTCAGAATGGAGGTGTGTGAAGTCATAGAACGGAGGTCTGTGAATTCATAGAATGGAGGTGTGTGAACTCACAGAATTGAGGTGTGTGAAGTCAGAATGGAGGTGTGTGAAGTCAGAATGGAGGTGTGTGATGTCATAGAATGGAGGTGTGTCAACTCAGAAAGGAGGTGTGTGAAGTCATAGAATGGAGGTGTGTGAAGTCATAGAACGGAGGTGTGTGAAATCATAGAATGGAGGTGTGTGAAGTCACAGAAATGAGGTGTTTGAAGTAAAAATGGAAGTGTGTGAAGTCAGAATGGAGGTGTGTGAAGTCATAAAACGGAGGTCTGTGAATTCATAGAATGGAGGTGTGTGGACTCACAGAATTGAGGTGTGTGAAGTCAGAATTGAGGTGTGTGAAGTCAGAATGGAGGTGTGTGAAGTCACAGAATGGAGGTGTGTGAAGTCACATTGCAGGTGTGTGAACTCATTGAATGGAGGTGTGTGAAGTCACAATGTAGGTGTGTGAAATCATAGAATGGAGGTGAGTGAAGTCATAGAATGGAGGTGTGTGAAGTCACAGAGTGGATGTGTGTGAAGACATAGAATATACTTGTGTGAACTCACAGAATGGAGGTGTGTGAACTCACAGAATGGAGGTGTGTGAAGTCACAGAATGGAGGTGAGTGAACTCACAATGGAGGTGTGTGATATCACAGAATGGAGGTGTGTGAAGTCATAGTATGGAAGTGTGTGAAGTCACAGAATGGATGTGTGTGGACTCAGAAAGGAGGTGTGTGAAGTCACAGAATGGAGGTTTGTGAAGTCATAGAATGGAGGTGTGTGAAGTCACCGAATGGAGATACGTAAAGTCATAGAATGGAGGTGTGTAATCTCATAGAATGGAGGTGTGTGAAGTCACAGAATGGAGGTGTGTGAAGTCACAGAATGGAGGTGTGTGAACACATATAATGCAGGTGTGTGAAGTCACAATGCAGGTGTGTGAAGTCATAGAATGGGGTGTGTGTAGTAATAGAATGGAATAGTGTGAAGTCACAGAATGTAGGTATGTGAAGTCACAGAATAGAGGTGTGTGAAGTCATAGAATGGAGGGGTGTGAAGTCACATAATGGAGGTGTGGGAAGTCACCGAATGGAGATACGTAAAGTCATAGAATGGAGGTGTGTAATCTCATAGAATGGAGGTGTGTGAAGTCACAGAATGGAGGTGTGTGAAGTCACAGAATGGAGGTGGGTGAAGTCATACAATGGAGGTGTGTGAAGTCATAGAATGGAGGTGTGTGAAGTCAAAGAATGGAGGGATATGAAGTCATAGAATGGAGCTGTGTGAAGTCACAGAATTGAGGTGTTTGAAGTCATAGATTGGAGGTGTGTGAAGTCAAAATGGATATGTGAAGTCATGGAATTGAGGTGTGAGAAGTCACAGAATGGAGATGTGTGAAATCATAGACAGGAGGTGTGTGAAGTCACAGAATCGAGGTGTGTGAAGTCATAGAATGGAATTGTGTGAAGTCATAGAATGGAGTTCTGTGAAGTCACAGAATGGAGGTGTGTGAAATCGTAGAATGGAAGTGTCTGAAGTCAGAGCATCGAGGTGTGTGAAGTCACAGAATGGAGGTGTGTGAAGTCACAGAATGGAGGTGTGTGAACTCACAATGGAGGTGTGTGAAGTCACAGAGTGGAGGTGTGTGAAGTCATAGAATGGAAGTGTGTGAAGTCACAGAATGGAGGTGTGTGAAGTCATAGAATGGAATTTTGTGAATTCACAGAATGGAGCTGTGTGAAGTCAGAATGGAGGAGTGTGAAGTCATAGAATGGAGGTGTGTGAAGTCAGAATGGAGGTGTGTGAACACATAGAATGGACGTGTGGGAAGTCACACTGAGGTGTGTGAAGACATAGAATGGAGGTGTGTGAAGTCACAGAATGGAGGTGTGTGAAGTCATAGAATGGAGGTGTGTGAAGTCAGAGAATGGAGGTGTGTGAAGTCATAGAATGGATGTTTCTGAAGTAAGAATGAAGGTGTGTGAAGTCAGGGAATGGAGGTGTGTGAAGTCAAAATGGAGGTGTGTGAACTCATAGAATGGAGATGTGTGAAGTCACAGAATGGAGGTGTGTGAAGTCAGAATGGAGGTGTGAAGTCATAGAATGCGGGTGGGTGAAGTCATGGAAAGGAGGTGTGGGAAGTCATAGAATGGAGAAATGTGAAGTCATAGAGTGGAGGTGAGTGAAGTCACATATTCAAAGTCTGTGAAGTCATAGAATGCAGGTTTGTGAAGTCAGAATGGAGGTGTGTGAACTCATAGAATGGAGGTGTGTGAAGTCACAATGGAGGTGTGTGAAGTCATAGAATGGAGGTATTTGAAGTCACAGAATGGAGGTGTGTGAAGTCATAGAATGGAGGTGTGTGAAGTCAGAATGGAGGTGTGTGAAGTCACAGAATGGAGGTGTGTGAAGTCACAGAATGGAGGTGTGTGAAATCAGGGAATGGAGGTGTGTGAAGTCACCGAATGGTGTTGTGTGAGCTCAGAATGGAGGTGTGTGATGTCAGAGAATGGAGGTGTTTGAAGTCATAGAATGGAGGTGTGTGAAGTCACAGAATGGAGGTATCTGAAGTCAGAATCGAGGTGTGAAATCATAGAATAGAGGTGGGTGAAGTCATAGAAAGGAGGTGTGGGAAGTCACAGAATGGAGGTTTGTGAAGTCATAGAATGGAGGTGAGTGAAGTCACAGATTCGAGGTCTGTGAAGTCATAGAATGGAGGTGTGTGAAGTAAGAATGGAGGTGTGTGAAGTCATAGAATGGAGGTGTGTGAACTCATAGAATGGAGGTGTGTGACATCACAATGGAAGTGTGTGAATTCACAGAATGGAGGTGTGTGAAGTCATATATTGGTGTGTGAAGTCAGAATGGAGGTGTGTGAAGTCACAGAATTGAGGTGTGTGAACTCAGAATGGAGGTGTGTGAAGTCATAGATGGAGGTGTGTGACGTCATAGTATGGAGGTGTGTGAAATCATAGAATGGAGTTTTGTGAATTCACAGAATGGAGGAGTGTGAAGTCAGAATGGCGGAGTGTGAAGTCATAGAATGGAGTTGTGTGAAGTTAGAATGGAGGTGTGTGAACTCATAGAATGGAGGTGTGTGAAGTCACATTGGAGGTGTGTGAAGACATAGAATGGAGGTGTGTGAAGTCACAAATTGGAGGTGTGTGAAGTCATAGAATGGAGGTGTGTGATGTCACAGAATTGAGGTGTGTGAAGACATAGAATGGAGCTGTGTGAATTCATAATGGAGGTGTGTGCAGTCAGACAATGGATGTTTCTGAAGTAGGAATGAAGGTGTGTGAAGTCATAGAATGGAGGTGTGTGAAGTCAAAATGGAGGTGTGTGAACTCAAAGAATGGAGGTGTGTGAACTCATAGAATGGAGGTGTGTGAAGTCATGGAATGGAGGTGTGTGAAGTCCGAGAATGGAGGTGTGTGGAGTCAAAAAATGGAGGTGTGTGAAGTCACAGAATGGAGGTGTGTGAAGTCACAGAATGGAGGTGTGTGAAGTCACACAATGGAGGTGTGTGAAGTCACAGAATGGGGGTGTGTGAAGTCAAAATGGTGGTGTGTGAATTCACAAATGGAGGTGTGTGAAGTCAGAATGGAGCTGAGTGAAGTCTTAGAATGGAGTTGGGTGAGGGCAGAATGGAAGTGTGTGAACTCGTAGAATGGAGGTGTGTGAATTCAAAATGGAGGTGTGTGAAGTCATAGAATGGTGGTTTTTGATGTCAAAGAATGGAGGTGTGTGAAGTCATAGACGGGAGGTGTGTGAACTCAGATTGGAGGTGTGTGAAATCACAGAAAGCAGGTGTGTCAACTCAGAAACGAGGTGTGTGAAGTCATAGAGTGGAGGTGTGTGAAGTCATAGAATCGAAGTATGTGAAATCATAGAATGGAGGTGTGTGAAGTCAGAATGGAGATGTGTGAAGTCATAGAATGGAGGTGTGTGAAGTCACAATGCAGGTGTGTGAACTCATAGAATTGAGGTGGGTGAAGTCACAATGCAGGTGTGTGAAGTCATAGAATGGAGGTGTGTGAAGTGATAGAATGGAGGTGGTGAAGTGACAGAATGGAGGTGTGTGAAGTTATAGAATGGAGGTGTGTGAAGTCACAGAATGGTGGTGTGTGAAGTCACAGAATGGAGGTGTGTGAACTGAGAATGGAGGTGTGTGAAGTCACAGAATGGAGGTGTGTGAAGTCATACAATGGAGGTGTGTGAAGTCACAGAATGGAGGGGTGTGAATTCATAGAAGTGAGGTGTGTGAAGTCATAGAATGGAGGGGTGTGAAGTCACATAATGGAGGTGTGTGAAGTCACAGAATTGAGGTGTGTGAAGTCACAGAATGGAAGTGGGAGAACTCACAATGGAGGTGTGTGAAGTCACAGAATGGAGGTGTGTGAATTTATAGAAGGGAGGTGTGTGAAGTCAAAGAATGGAGGTGTGTGAAGTCACAGAATGGAATTGTGTGAAGTCAAAATGGAGGTGTGTGAAGTCAGAGAATGGAGGTGTGTGAAGTCAATGAATGGACTTGTGTGAAGTCAAAATTGTGGTGTGTGAAGTCACAAATTGGAGGTGTGTGAAGTCATAGAATGGAGGTGTGTGAAGTCATAGAATGGATGTTTGTGAAGTAAGAATGAAGGTGTGTGAAGTCATAGAATTGAAGTGTGTGAAGTCACAGAATTGAGGTGTGTGAAGACATAGAATGGAGCTGTGTGAATTCATAATTGAGGTGTGTGCAGTCAGACAATGGATGTTTCTGAAGTAGGAATGAAGGTGTGTGAAGTCATAGAATGGAGGTGTGTGAAGTCAAAATGGAGGTGTGTGAACTCAAAGAATAGAGGTGTGTGAACTCATAGAATGGAGGTGTGTGAAGTCATGGAATGGAGGTGTGTGAAGTCCGAGAATGGAGGTGTGTGGAGTCAAACAATGGAGGTGTGTGAAGTCACAGAATGCAGGTGTGTGAAGTCACAGAATGGAGGTGTGTGAAGTCACAGAATGGAGGTGTGTGAAGTCACAGAATGGGGGTGTGTGAAGTCAAAATGGTGGTGTGTGAATTCACAAATGGAGGTGTGTGAAGTCAGAATGGAGCTGAGTGAAGTCATAGAATGGAGTTGGGTGAGGGCAGAATGGAAGTGTGTGAACTCATAGAATGGAAGTGTGTGAATTCAAAATGGAGGTGTGTGAAGTCATAGAATGGTGGTTTTTGATGTCAAAGAATGGAGGTGTGTGAAGTCATAGACGGGAGGTGTGTGAACTCAGATTGGAGGTGTGTGAAATCACAGAAAGCAGGTGTGTCAACTCAGAAACGAGGTGTGTGAAGTCATAGAGTGGAGGTGTGTGAAGTCATAGAATCGAAGTATGTGAAATCATAGAATGGAGGTGTGTGAAGTCAGAATGGAGATGTGTGAAGTCATAGAATGGAGGTGTGTGAAGTCAGAATGGAGGTGTGTGAAGTCATAGAATGGAGGTGTGTGAAGTGATAGAATGGAGGTGGTGAAGTGACAGAATGGAGGTGTGTGAAGTTATAGAATGGAGGTGTGTGAAGTCACAGAATGGTGGTGTGTGAAGTCACAGAATGGAGGTGTGTGAACTGAGAATGGAGGTGTGTGAAGTCACAGAATGGAGGTGTGTGAAGTCATACAATGGAGGTGTGTGAAGTCACAGAATGGAGGGGTGTGAATTCATAGAAGTGAGGTGTGTGAAGTCATAGAATGGAGGGGTGTGAAGTCACATAATGGAGGTGTGTGAAGTCACAGAATTGAGGTGTGTGAAGTCACAGAATGGAAGTGGGAGAACTCACAATGGAGGTGTGTGAAGTCACAGAATGGAGGTGTGTGAACTGAGAATGGAGGTGTGTGAAGTCAAAGAATGGAGGTGTGTGAAGTCACAGTATGGAATTGTGTGAAGTCAAAATGGAGGTGTGTGAAGTCAGAGAATGGAGGTGTGTGAAGTCAATGAATGGACTTGTGTGAAGTCAAAATTGTGGTGTGTGAAGTCAAAGAATGGATGTGTGTGAAGTCACAGAATGGAGGTGTGTGAAGTAAAAATGGAGGTGTGTGAAGTCACAGAATGGAGGTGTGTGAATTCATAGAATGGAGGTGTGTGAAGTCACAGAATGGAGGTGTGTGAAGTAACAGAATGGAGGTGTGTGAAGTCACAGGATGGAAGTGGGTGAACTCACAATGGAGGTGTTTGAAGTCACAGAAGGGAGGTGTGTGAAGTCAGAAGGGAGGTGTGTGAAGTCACAGAATGGAGGTGGGTGAAGTCACAATGCAGGTGTGTGAAGTCATAGAATGGAGTTGTGTGTACTCAGAAAGGAGGTGTGTGAAGTCACAGAATAGAGGTGTGTGCAGTCATACAATGGAGGTGTGTGAAGTCACAGAATGGAGGTGTGTGAATTCATAGAATGGAGGTGTGTGAAGTCACAGAATGGAGGTGTGTGAAGTAACAGAATGGAGGTTTGTGAAGTCACAGAATGGAAGTGGGTGAACTCACAATGGAGGTGTTTGAAGTCACAGAAGGGAGGTGTGTAAAGTCAGAAGGGAGGTGTGTGAAGTCACAGAATGGAGATGTGTGAACTCAGAATGGAGGTGTGGGAAGTCACAGAATGGAGGTTTGTGAAGTCATAGAATGGAGGTGTGTGAGGTCATAGAATGGATGTTTCTGAAGTAAGAATGAATGTGTGTGAAGTCATAGAATGTAGGTGTGTGAAGTCATAGAATGGAGGTGTGTGAAGTCAGAATGGAGGTGTGAAGTCATAGAATAGAGGTGGGTGAAGTCATAGAAAGGAGTTGTGGGAAGTCATAGAATAGAGGAGTGTGAAGTCATAGAATGGAGGTGAGTGAAGTCACAGATTCGAGGTCTGTTAAGACATAGAATGGAGCTGTGTGATGTCAGAATTGATGAGTGTGAATCCTAGAATGGACGTGTGTGAACTCATAGAATGGAGGTGTGTGACGTCACAATGGAAGTGTGTGAAGTCACAGAATGGAGGTGTGTGAAGTCATATATTGGAGGTGTGTGAAGTCAGAATGGAGGTGAGTGAAGTCACAGAATGGAGCTGTGTGAACTCAGAATGGAGGTGTTTGAAGTCATAGATGGAGGTGTGTGAAGTCACAGTATGGAGGTGTGTGAAATCATAGAATGGAATTTTGTGAATTCACAGAATGGAGCTGCGTGAAGTCAGAATGGAGGAATGTGAAGTCACAGAATGGAGGTGTTTGAAGTCACAGAATGGAAGTGGGTGAACTCACAATGGAGGTGTGTGAAGTCACAGAATGGAGGTGTGTGAATTCATAGAAGGGAGGTGTGTGAAGTCATAGAATGGAGGTGTGTGAAGTCACAGAATGGAAGTGTGTGAAGTCAAAATGGAGGTGAGTGAAGTCAGAGAATGGAGGTGTGTGAAGTCAATGAATGGAATTGTGTGAAGTCAAAATTGTGGTGTGTGAAGTCAAAGAATGGATGTGTGTGAATTCACAGAATGGAGGTGTGTGAAGTCAAAACAGAGGTGTGTGAAGTCAAAGAATGGATGTGTTTGAAGTCATAGAATGGAGGTGTATGAAGTCATGGAATGGAAGTTTGTGAAGTCAAACATTGGACGTGTGTGACGTTACAGAATGGAGGTGTGTGAAGTCATAGAATGGAGGTGTGTGAAGTCAGAGAATGGAGGTGTGAAGTCAGAATGCAGGTGTGTGAAGTCATAGAATGGAGATGTGTGAAGTCATAGAATGGAGGTGTTTGAAGTCATTGATTCGATGTGTGTGAAGGCATAGATTGGAGGTGTGTGAAGTCACAGAGGGAGGTGTGTGAAGTCACAGAATGGAGTTCTGTGAAGTCACAGTGGAGGTGTGTGAAGTCATAGAATGGAGGTGTGTGAAGTCAAAGAATGGAGATGTGTGAAGTCATAGAATGGAGGTGTGTGAAGTCACAATGCAGGTGTGTGAACTCATAGAATGGAGGTGGGTGAAGTCATAGAATGGAGGTGTGTGAAGTCACAGAATGGAGGTGTGTGAAGTCAGAATGGAGGTGTGAAGTCATAGAATAGAGGTGGGTGAAATCATAGAAAGGAGTTGTGGGAAGTCATAGAATAGAGGTGTGTGAAGTCATAGAATGGAGGTGAATGAAGTCACAGATTCGAGGTCTGTGAAGACATAGAATGGAGCTGTGTGATGTCAGAATTGAGGAGTGTGAAGTCCTAGAATGGACGTGTGTGAACTCATAGAATGGAGGGGTGTGACGTCACAATGGAAGTGTGTGAATTCACAGAATGGAGGTGTGTGAAGTCATATATTGGAGGTGTGTGAAGTCAAAATGGAGTTGTGTGAAGTCACAGAATGGAGGTGTGTGAACTCAGAATGGAGGTGTTTGAAGTCATAGATGGAGGTGTGTAAAGTCACAGTATGGAGGTGTATGAAATCATAGAATGGAAATTTGTGAATTCACAGAATGGAGGAGTGTGAAGTCAGAATGGCGGAGTGTGAAGTCATAGAATGTTGGTGTGTGAACTCATACAATGGAGGTGTGTGAAGTCATAATGGAGGTGTGTGAAGACATAAAATGGTGGTGTGTGAAGTCACAGAATGTAGGGGTGTGAAGTCATAGAATGGAGGTGTGTGAAGTCATAGAATTGATGTTTGTGAAGTAAGAATGAAGGTGTGTGAAGTCATAGAATGGAAATGTGTGAAGTCACAGAATGGAGGTGTGTGACGTCATAGAATGGAGCTGTATGAATTCAGAATGGAGGTGTGTGAAGTCATAGAATGGAGGTGTGTGCAGTCATAGAATGGATGTTTCTTGAGTAGGAATGAAGATGTGTGAAGTCATAGAATGGAGGTGTGTGCAGTCATAGAATGGATGTTTCTGAAGTAGGAATGAAGGTGTGTGAAGTCATAGAATGGAGGTGTGTGAAGTCAAAATGGAGGTTTGTGAACTCAAAGAATGGAGGTGTGTGAAATCATGGAATGGAGTTGTGTGAAGTCCAAGAATGGAGGTGTGTGAAGTCCAAGAATGGAGGTGTGTGAAGTCACAGAATGGAGGTGTGTAAAGTCACAGAATGGAGGAGTGTGAAGTCAAAATGGAGGTGTGTGAAGTCACAGAATGGAGATGTGTGAAGTCACAGAATGGATGTGTTTGAAGTCAAAATTGTGGTGTGTGAATTCACAAATGTAGGTGTGTGAAGTCAGAATGGAGCTGAGTGAAGTCATAGAATGGAGGTGGGTGAAGGTAGAATGGAAGTGTGTGAACTCGTAGAATGGAGGTCTGTGAAGTCAAAATGGAGGTGTGTGAAGTCATAGAATGGTGGCTTTTGATGTCAAAGAATGGAGGTGTGTGAAGTCATAGAATGGAGGTGTGTGAACTCAGATTGGAAGTGTGTGAAATCACAGAAGGGAGGTGTGTCAACTCAGAAACTAGGTGTGTGAAGTCATAGAATGGAGGTGTCTGAAGTCATAGAAGGAGGTGTCTGAAGTCACAGAATGGAGGTGTGTGAAGACACAGAATGGAGGTGTGTGAACTCAGAGAGGAGGTGTGTGAAGTGACAGAATGGAGGTGTGTGAAGTCATAGAATGGAAGTGTGTGAAGTCATAGAATGGAGGTGTGTGAAGTGAGAATGGAGGTGTGTGAAGTCACAGAATGGAGGTATGTGAACCCAGAATGGAGGTGTGTGAAGTCACAGAATGGAGGTTTGTGAAGTCATAGAATGGAGGTGTATGAAGTCATAGAATGGATGTTGCTGAGGCAAGAATGAAGGTGTGTGAAGTCATAGAATGGAGGTGTCTGAAGTCATAGAATGGATGTTGCTGAAGTAAGAATGAAGGTGTGTGAACTCATAGAATGGAGGAGTGTGAACTCATAGAATGGAGGTGAGTGAATTCATGGAACGGAGTTGTGTGAAGTCAAAGAATGGCGGTGTATGATATCAAACAATGGAAGTGTGTGAAGTCATAGAATGGAGGTGTGTGAAGTCTTAGAATGGAGGTGTGTGAAGTCATAGAATGGAGGTGTGTGAAGTCACAGAAGTGAGGTGTGTGAAGTCACAGAATGGAGGTCTGTAAAGTCACAGAGTGGAGGTGTGTGAAGGCACAGAATGGAGAGGTGTGAAGTCAAAGAATGGAGGAATGTGAAGTCACAGATTGGAGATGTGTGAAGTGAGAATACAGGTCTGTGAACTCATAGAATGGAGGTGTGTGAAGTCACAATGGAGATGTGTGAAGTCATAGAATGGTGGTTTTTGAAGTCACAGAATGGAGGTGTGTGAAGTCATAGAATGGAGGTGTGTGAAGTTAGATTAGAGGTATGTGAAGTCACAAAATGGAGGTGTGTCAACTCAGAAATGAGGATGGGAAGTCATAGAATGGAGGTGTGTGAAGTCACAGAATGGAAGTGGGTGTACTCAAAATGGAGTGTGTGAAGTCAGAGAATGGAGGTGTGTGAAGTCAATGAATGGACTTGTGTGAAGTCAAAATTGTGGTGTGTGAAGTCAAAGAATGGATGTGTGTGAAGTCACAGAATGGATGTGTGAAGTCAAAATGGAGGTGTGTGAAGTCATAGAATGGAGTTGTATGAAGTCATGGAATGGAGGTGTGTGAAGTCAAACATTGGAAGTGTGTGAAGTTACAGAATGGAGGTGTGTGAAGTCATAGAATGGAGGTGTGTGAAGTCAGAGAATGGAGGTGTGTGAAGTCAGAATGCAGGTGTGTGAAGTCATAGAATGGAAGTGTGTGAAGTCATAGAATGGAGGTGTGTGAAGTCATAGATTGGAAGTGTGTGAAGTCATAGATTGGAGGGGTGTGAAGTCATAGAGGGAGGTGTGTGAAGTCACAGAATGGAGTTCTGTGAAGTCACAGTGGAGGTGTGTGAAGTCATAGAATGGAGGTGTGTGAAGGCAGAGAATGGAGGTGTGTGAAGTCATAGAATGGAGGTGTGTGAAGTCACAGCATGGAGGTGTGTGAAGTCAGAATGGAGATGTGTGAAGTCATAGAATGGAGGTGTGTGAACTCATAAAATAGAGGTGGGTGAAGTCACAATGCAGGTGTGTGAAGTCACAGAATGGAGTTGTGTGAACTCAGAAAGGAGGTGTGTGAAGTCACAGAATAGAGGTGTGTGAATTCATAGAAAGGAGGTGTGTGAAGTCACAGAATGGAGGTGTGTGAAGTAAAAGAATGGAGGTGTGTGAAGTCACCGAATGGAAGTGGGTGAACTCACAATGGAGGTGTGTGAAGTCACAGAAGGGAGGTGTGTGAAGTCACAGAATGGAGATGTGTGAACTCAGAATGGAGGTGTGGGAAGTTACACAATGGAGGTTTGTAAAGTCATAGAATGGAGGTGTTTGAGGTCATAGAATGGATGTTTCTGAAGTAAGAATGAAGGTGTGTGAAGTCATAGAATGGAGGTGTGTGAAGTCATAGAATGGAGGTGTGTGAAGTCATAGAATGGAGGTGGGTGAAGTCATAGAAAGGAGTTGTGGGAAGTCATAGAATAGAGGAGTGTGAAGTCATAGAATGGAGGTGAGTGAAGTCACAGATTCGAGGTCTGTGAAGTCATAGAATGGAGCTGTGTGATGCCAGAATTGAGGAGTGTGAAGTCCTAGAATGGACGTGTGTGAACTCATAGAATGGAGGTGTGTGACGTCACAATGGAAGTGTGTGAAGTCACAGAATGGAGGTGTGTGAAGTCATATATTGGAGGTGTGTGAAGTCAGAATGGAGGTGTGTGAAGTCACAGAATGGAGGTGTGTGAACTCAGAATGGAGGTGTTTGAAGTCATAGATGGAGGTGTGTGAAGTCACAGTATGGAGCTGTGTGAAATCATAGAGTGGAATTTTGTGAATTCACAGAATGTAGCTGTGTGAAGTCAGAATGGAGGAGTGTGAAGTCATAGAATGGAGGTGTGTGAACTCAGATTGGAAGTGTGTGAAATCACAGAAGGGAGGTGTGTCAACTCAGAAACTAGGTGTGTGAAGTCATAGAATGGAGGTGTCTGAAGTCATAGAAGGAGGTGTCTGAAGTCACAGAATGGAGGTGTGTGAAGACACAGAATGGAGGTGTGTGAACTCAGAAAGGAGGTGTGTGAAGTGACAGAATGGAGGTGTGTGAAGTCATAGAATGGAAGTGTGTGAAGTCATAGAATGGAGGTGTGTGAAGTGAGAATGGAGGTGTGTGAAGTCACAGAATGGAGGTATGTGAACCCAGAATGGAGGTGTGTGAAGTCACAGAATGTAGGTTTGTGAAGTCATAGAATGGAGGTGTATGAAGTCATAGAATGGATGTTGCTGAGGCAAGAATGAAGGTGTGTGAAGCCATAGAATGGAGGTGTCTGAAGTCATAGAATGGATGTTGCTGAAGTAAGAATGAAGGTGTGTGAACTCATAGAATGGAGGAGTGTGAACTCATAGAATGGAGGTGTGTGAATTCATGGAACGGAGGTGTGTGAAATCAAAGAATGGAGGTGTATGATATCAAACAATGGAAGTGTGTGAAGTCATAGAATGGAGGTGTGTGAAGTCTTAGAATGGAGGTGTGTGAAGTCATAGAATGGAGGTGTGTGAAGTCACAGAAGTGAGGTGTGTGAAGTCACAGAATGGAGGTCTGTAAAGTCACAGAGTGGAGGTGTGTGAAGGCACAGAATGGAGAGGTGTGAAGTCAAAGAATGGAGGAATGTGAAGTCACAGATTGGAGATGTGTGAAGTGAGAATACAGGTGTGTGAACTCATAGAATGGAGGTGTGTGAAGTCACAATGGAGATGTGTGAAGTCATAGAATGGTGGTTTTTGAAGTCACAGAATGGAGGTGTGTGAAGTCATAGAATGGAGGTGTGTGAAGTTAGATTAGAGGTATGTGAAGTCACAAAATGGAGGTGTGTCAACTCAGAAATGAGGTATGTGAAGTCATAGAATGGAGGTGTGTGAAGTCAGAGAATGGAAGTGGGTGTACTCAAAATGGAGTGTGTGACGTCAGAGAATGGAGGTGTGTGAAGTCAATGAATGTACTTGTGTGAAGTCAAAATTGTGGTGTGTGAAGTCAAAGAATGGATGTGTGTGAAGTCACAGAATGGAGGTTTGTGAAGTCAAAATGGAGGTGGGTGAAGTCAAAGAATGGATGTGTGTGAAGTCATAGAATGGAGTTGTATGAAGTCATGGAATGGAGGTGTGTGAAGTCAAACATTGGAAGTGTGTGAAGTTACAGAATGGAGGTGTGTGAAGTCATAGAATGGAGGTGTGTGAAGTCAGAGAATGGAGGTGTGTGAAGTCAGAATGCAGGTGTGTGAAGTCATAGAATGGAGGTGTGTGAAGTCATAGAATGGAGGTGTGTGAAGTCATAGAATGGAGGTGTGTGAAGTCAGAATGGAGGTGTGAAGTCATAGAATAGAGGTGGGTGAAGTCATAGAAAGGAGTTGTGGGAAGTCATAGAATAGAGGAGAGTGAAGTCATAGAATGGAGGTGAGTGAAGTCACAGATTCGAGGTCTGTGAAGTCATAGAATGGAGCTGTGTGATGCCAGAATTGAGGAGTGTGAAGTCCTAGAATGGACGTGTGTGAACTCATAGAATGGAGGTGTGTGACGTCACAATGGAAGTGTGTGAAGTCACAGAATGGAGGTGTGTGAAGTCATATATTGGAGGTGTGTGAAGTCAGAATGGAGGTGTGTGAAGTCACAGAATGGAGGTGTGTGAACTCAGAATGGAGGTGTTTGAAGTCATAGATGGAGGTGTGTGAAGTCACAGTATGGAGCTGTGTGAAATCATAGAGTGGAATTTTGTGAATTCACAGAATGGATCTGTGTGAAGTCAGAATGGAGGAGTGTGAAGTCATAGAATGGAGGTGTGTGAACTCAGATTCGAGGTGTGTGAAATCACAGAAGGGAGGTGTGTCAACTCAGAAACTAGGTGTGTGAAGTCATAGAATGGAGGTGTGTGAAGTCAAAGAATGGAGGTGTGTCAAGTCATAGAATGGAGGTGTGTGAAGTCACAGCATGGAGGTGTGTGAAGTGAGAATGGAGATGTGTGAAGTCATAGAATGGAGGTGTGTGAACTCATAGAATAGAGGTGGGTGAAGTCACAATGCAGGTGTGTGAAGTCACAGAATGGAGTTGTGTGAACTCAGAAAGGAGGTGTGTGAAGTCACAGAATAGAGGTGTGTGAATTCATAGAAAGGAGGTGTGTGAAGTCACAGAATGGAGGTGTGTGAAGTAAAAGAATGGAGGTGTGTGAAGTCACAGAATGGAGATGTGTGAACTCAGAATGGAGGTGTGGGAAGTTACAGAATGGAGGTTTGTAAAGTCATAGAATGGAGGTGTGTGAGGTCATAGAATGGATGTTTCTGAAGTAAGAATGAAGGTGTGTGAAGTCATAGAATGTAGGTGTGTGCAGTCATAGAATGGAGGTGTGTGAAGTCATAGAATGGAGGTGTGTGAAGTCAGAATAGAGGTGTGAAGTCATAGAATAGAGGTGGGTGAAGTCATAGAAAGGAGTTGTGGGAAGTCATAGAATAGAGGAGTGTGAAGTCATAGAATGGAGGTGAGTGAAGTCACAGATTCGAGGTCTGTGAAGTCATAGAATGGAGCTGTGTGATGCCAGAATTGAGGAGTGTGAAGTCGTAGAATGGACGTGTGTGAACTCATAGAATGGAGGTGTGTGACGTCACAATGGAAGTGTGTGAAGTCACAGAATGGAGGTGTGTGAAGTCATATATTGGAGGTGTGTGAAGTCAGAATGGAGGTGTGTGAAGTCACAGAATGGAGGTGTGTGAACTCAGAATGGAGGTGTGTGAAGTCATATATTGGAGGTGTGTGAAGTCAGAATGGAGGTGTGTGAAGTCACAGTATGGAGCTGTGTGAAATCATAGAGTGGAATTTTGTGAATTCACAGAATGGAGCTGTGTGAAGTCAGAATGGAGGAGTGTGAAGTCATAGAATGGAGGTGTGTGAACTCAGATTGGAGGTGTGTGAAATCACAGAAGGGAGGTGTGTCAACTCAGAAACTAGGTGAGTGAGGTCATAGAATGGAGGTGTGTGAAGTCAAAGAATGGAGGTGTATGATGTCAAACAATGGAAGTGTGTGAAGTCATAGAATGGAGGTGTGTGAAGTCAGAATGGAGGTGTGTGAAGTCAGAGAATGGAGGTGTGTGAATACACAGAAGGGACTTGTGTGAACTCAGAGAGGAGGTGTGTGAAGTCACAGAATGGAGGTGTGTGAAGTCATAGAATGGAAGTGTGTGAAGTCAGAGAATGGAGGTGTGTGAAGTCAGAATGGAGGTGTGTGAAGTCACAGAATGCAGGTGTGTGAATACAGAGAATGGACTTGTGTGAACTCAGAGAGGAGGTGTGTGAAGTCACAGAATGGAGGTGTGTGAAGTCATAGAATGGAAGTGTGTGAAGTCAGAGAATGGAGGTGTGTGAAGTCAGAATGGAGGTGTGTGAAGTCACAGAATGCAGGTGTGTGAAGTCACAGAATGGAGGTTTGTGAAGTCATAGAAGGAGGTGTCTGAAGTCACAGAATGGAGGTGTGTGAAGACACAGAATGGAGGTGTGTGAACTCAGAGAGGAGGTGTGTGAAGTGACAGAATGGAGGTGTGTGAAGTCATAGAATGGAAGTGTGTGAAGTCATAGAATGGAGGTGTGTGAAGTGAGAATGGAGGTGTGTGAAGTCACAGAATGGAGGTATGTGAACCCAGAATGGAGGTGTGTGAAGTCACAGAATGGTGGTTTGTGAAGTCATAGAATGGAGGTGTATGAAGTCATAGAATGGATGTTGCTGAAGCAAGAATGAAGGTGTGTGAAGTCATAGAATGGAGGTGTCTGAAGTCATAGAATGGATGTTGCTGAAGTAAGAATGAAGGTGTGTGAACTCATAGAATGGAGGAGTGTGAACTCATAGAATGGAGGTGTGTGAATTCATGGAACGGAGGTGTGTGAAGTCAAAGAATGGAGGTGTATGATATCAAAAATGGAAGTGTGTGAAGTCATAGAATGGAGGTGTGTGAAGTCTTAGAATGGAGGTGTGTGAAGTCATAGAATGAAGGTGTGTGAAGTCACAGAAGGGAGGTGTGTGAAGTCACAGAATGGAGGTCTGTAAAGTCACAGAGTGGAGGTGTGTGAAGGCACAGAATGGAGAGGTGTGAAGTCAAAGAATGGAGGAATGTGAAGTCACAGATTGGAGATGTGTGAAGTGAGAATACAGGTGTGTGAACTCATAGAATGGAGGTGTGTGAAGTCACCATGGAGATGTGTGAAGTCATAGAGTGGTGGTTTTTGAAGTCACAGAATGGAGGTGTGTGAAGTCATAGAATGGAGGTGTGTGAAGTTAGATTAGAGGTATGTGAAGTCACAAAATGGAGGTGTGTCAACTCAGAAATGAGGTATGTGAAGTCATAGAATGGAGGTGTGTGAAGTCACAGAATGGAAGTGGGTGTACTCAAAATGGAGTGTGTGAAGTCAGAGAATGGAGATGTGTGAAGTCAATGAATGGACTTGTGTGAAGTCAAAATTGTGGTGTGTGAAGTCAAAGAATTTATGTGTGTGAAGTCACAGAATGGAGGTGTGTGAAGTCAAAATGGAGGTGTGTGAAGTCAAAGAATGGATGTGTGTGAAGTCATAGAATGGAGTTGTATGAAGTCATGGAATGGAGGTGTGTGAAGTCACAGAATGGAGGTGTGTGAAGTCATAGAATGGAGGTGTGTGAAGTCAGAGAATGGAGGTGTGTGAAGTCAGAATGCAGGTGTGTGAAGTCATAGAATGGAGGTGTGTGAAGTCATAGAATGGAGTTGTGTGAAGTCATAGATTGGAAGTGTGTGAAGTCATAGACTGGAGGTGTGTGAAGTCACAGAAGGAGGTGTGTGAAGTCACAGAATGGAGTTCTGTGAAGTCACACTGGAGGTGTGTGAAGTCATAGAATGGAGGTGTGTGAAGTCAAAGAATGGAGGTGTGTGAAGTCATAGAATGGAGGTGTGTGAAGTCACAGCATGGAGGTGTGTGAAGTGAGAATGGAGATGTGTGAAGTCATAGAATGGAGGTGTGTGAACTCATAGAATAGAGGTGGGTGAAGTCACAGTGCAGGTGTGTGAAGTCACAGAATGGAGTTGTGTGAACTCAGAAAGGAGGTGTGTGAAGTCACAGAATAGAGGTGTGTGAATTCATAGAAAGGAGGTGTGTGAAGTCACAGAATGCAGGTGTGTGAAGTAAAAGAATGGAGGTGTGTGAAGTCACCGAATGGAAGTGGGTGAACTCACAATGGAGGTGTGTGAAGTCACAGAAGGGAGGTGTGTGAGGTCACAGAATGGAGATGTGTGAACTCAGAATGGAGGTGTGGGAAGTTACAGAATGGAGGTTTGTAAAGTCATAGAATGGAGGTGTGTGAGGTCATAGAATGGATGTTTCTGAAGTAAGAATGAAGGTGTGTGAAGTCATAGAATGTAGGTGTGTGAAGTCATAGAATGGAGGTGTGTGAAGTCAGAGAATGGAGGTGTGTGAAGTCAGAATGGAGGTGTGAAGTCATAGAATAGAGGTGGGTGAAGTCATAGAAAGGAGTTGTGGGAAGTCATAGAATAGAGGAGTGTGAAGTCATAGAATGGAGGTGAGTGAAGTCACAGATTCGAGGTCTGTGAAGTCATAGAATGGAGCTGTGTGATGCCAGAATTGAGGAGTGTGAAGTCGTAGAATGGACGTGTGTGAACTCATAGAATGGAGGTGTGTGACGTCACAATGGAAGTGTGTGAAGTCACAGAATGGAGGTGTGTGAAGTCATATATTGGAGGTGTGTGAAGTCAGAATGGAGGTGTGTGAAGTCACAGAATTGAGGTGTGTGAACTCAGAATGGAGGTGTTTGAAGTCATAGATGGAGGTGTGTGAAGTCACAGTATGGAGCTTTGTGAAATCATAGAGTGGAATTTTGTGAATTCACAGAATGGAGCTGTGTGAAGTCAGAATGGAGGAGTGTGAAGTCATAGAATGGACGTGTGTGAACTCAGATTGGAGGTGTGTGAAATCACAGAAGGGAGGTGTGTCAACTCAGAAACTAGGTGTGTGAAGTCATAGAATGGAGGTGTGTGAAGTCAAAGAATGGAGGTGTATGATGTCAAACAATGGAAGTGTGTGAAGTCATAGAATGGAGGTGTGTGAAGTCAGAATGGAGGTGTGTGAAGTCACAGAATGGAGGTGTGTGAATACAAAGAATGGACTTGGGTGAACTCAGAGAGGAGGTGTGTGAAGTCACAGAATGGAGGTGTGTGAAGTCATAGAATGGAAGTGTGTGAAGTCAGAGAATGGAGGTGTGTGAAGTCAGAATGGAGGTGTGTGAAGTCACAGAATGCAGGTGTGTGAACCCAGAATGGAGGTGTGTGAAGTTACAGAATGGAGGTTTGTGAAGTCATAGAATGGAGGTGTATGAAGTCATAGAATGGATGTTGCTGAAGTAAGAATGAAGGTGGGTGAAGTCATAGAATTGAGGTGTCTGAAGTCATATAATGGATGTTGCTGAAGTAAGAATGAAGGTGTGTGAACTCACAGAATGGAGGTGTATGAACTCATAGAATGGAGGTGTGTGAATTCATGGAACGGAGGTGTGTGAAGTCAAAGAATGGAGGTGTATGATGTCAAACAATGGAAGTGTGTGAAGTCATAGAATGGAGGTGTGTGAAGTCTTAGAATGGAGGTGTGTGAAGTCATAGAATGGAGGTGTGTGAAGTCACAGAAGGGAGGTGTGTGAAGTCACAGAATGGAGGTCTGTAAAGACACAGAGTGGAGGTGTGTGAAGCACAGAATGATGGGGTGTGAAGTCAAAGAATGGAGGAATGTGAAGTCACAGAATGGAGATGTGTGAAGTGAGAATACAAGTGTGCGAAGTCATAGAATGGAGGTGTGTGAAGTCAGAATGGAGCTGTGTGAACTCATGGAATGGAGGTGTGTGAAGTCACAATGGAGATGTGTGAAGTCATAGAATGGTGGTTTTTGAAGTCACAGAATGGAGGTGTGTGAAGTCATAGAATGGAGGTGTGTGAAGTTAGATTAGAGGTATGTGAAGTCACAAAACGGAGGTGTGTCAACTCAGAAATGAGGTATGTGAAGTCATAGAATGGAGGTGTGTGAAGTCACAGAATGGAAGTGGGTGAACTCAAAATGGAGGAGTGTGAAGTCACAGAATGGCGGTGTGTGAATTCATAGAAGGGAGGTGTGTGAAGTCATAGAATGGAGGTGTGTGAAGTCACAGAATGGAAGTGTGTTAAGTCAAAATGGAGCTGTGTGAAGTCAGAGAATGGAGGTGTGTGAAGTCAATGAATGGACTTGTGTGAAGTCAAAATTGTGGTGTGTGAAGTCAAAGAATGGATGTGTGTGAAGTCACAGAATGGAGGTGTGTGAAGTCAAAATGGAGGTGTGTGAAGTCAAAGAATGGATGTGTGTGAAGTCATAGAATGGAGGTATATGAAGTCATGGAATGGAGGTTTGTGAAGTCAAACACTGGAAGTCTGTGAAGTTACAGAATGGAGGTGTATGAAGTCATAGAATGGAGGTGTGTGAAGTCATAGAATGGAGGTGTGTGAAGTCATAGATTGGAAGTGTGTGAAGTCATAGATTGAAGGTGTGTGAAGTCAAAGAGGGAGGTGTGTGAAGTCACAGAATGGAGTTCTGTGAAGTCACAGTGGAGGTGTGTGAAGTCATAGAATGGAGGTGTGTGAAGTCAAAGAATGGAGGTGTGTGAAGTCCTAGAATGGAGGTGTGTGAAGTCATAGAATGGAGGTGTGTGAAGTCATAGATTGGAAGTGTGTGAAGTCATAGATTGAAGGTGTGTGAAGTCAAAGAGGGAGGTGTGTGAAGTCAGAGAATGGAGTTCTGTGAAGTCACAGTGGAAGTGTGTGAAGTCATAGAATGGAGGTGTGTGAAGTCAAAGAATGGAGGTGTGTGAAGTCATAGAAGGAAGGTGTGTGAAGTCACAGCATGGAGGTGTGTGAAGTCAGAATGGAGATGTGTGAAGTCATAGAATGGAGGTGTGTGAACTCATAGAATGGAGGTGGGTGAAGTCACAATGCAGGTGTGTGAAGTCATAGAATGGAGTTGTGTGAACTCAGAATGGAGGTGTGGGAAGTCACAGAATGGAGGTGTGAGAAGTCACAGAATGGAGGTGTATGATGTCATAGAATGGAGGTGTGTGAACTCACAGAATGGAGGTATCTGAAGTCAGAATGGAGGTGTGAAGTCATCTAATAGAGGTGGGTGAAGTCATAGAAAGGAGGTGTGGGAAGTCATAGAATGGAGCAGTGTGAAGTCATAGATTGGAGGTGAGTGAAGTCACAGATTCGAGGTCTGTGAAGTCATAGAATAGAGGTGTGTGAAGTCAGAATGGAGGTGTGTGAAGTCATAGAATGGAGGTATGTGAACTCATAGAATGGAGGTGTGTGAAGTCACAGCATGGAGGTGTGTGAAGTCAGAATGGAGATGTGTGAAGTCATAGAATGGAGGTGTGTGAACTCATAGAATGGAGGTGGGTGAAGTCACAATGCAGGTGTGTGAAGTCATAGAATGGAGTTGTGTGAACTCAGAAAGGAGGTGTGTGAAGTGACAGAATAGTGGTGTGTGAAGTCATACAATGGAGGTGTCTGAAGTCACAGAATGGAGGTGTGTGAATTCATAGAATGGAGGTGTGTGAAGTCACAGAATGGAGGTGTGTGAAGTAACAGAATGGAGGTGTGTGAAGTCACAGAATGGAAGTGGGTGAACTCACAATGGAGGTGTGTGAAGTCACAGAATGGAGATGTGTGAACTCAGAATGGAGGTGTGGGAAGTCACACAATGGAGGTTTGTAAAGTCATAGAATGGAGGTGTGTGAGGTCATAGAATGGATGTTTCTGAAGTAAGAATGAAGGTGTGTGAAGTCATAGAATGGAGGTGTGTGAAGTCATAGAATGGAGGTGTGTGAAGTCAGAGAATGGAGGTGTGTGAAGTCAGAATGGAGGTGTGAAGTCATAGAATAGAGGTGGGTGAAATCATAGAAAGGAGTTGTGGGAAGTCATAAATAGAGGAGTGTGAAGTCATAGAATGGAGGTGAGTGAAGTCACAGATTCGAGGTCTGTGAAGTCATAGAATGGAGCTGTGTGATGCCAGAATTGAGGAGTGTGAAGTCGTAGAATGGACGTGTGTGAACTCATAGAATGGAGGTGTGTGACGTCACAATGGATGTGTGTGAAGTCACAGAATGGAGGTGTGTGAAGTCATATATTGGAGGTGTGTGAAGTCAGAATGGAGGTGTGTGAAGTCACAGAATGGAGGTGTGTGAACTCAGAATGGAGGTGTTTGAAGTCATAGATGGAGATGTGTGAAGTCACAGTATGGAGGTGTGTGAAATCATAGAGTGGAATTTTGTGAATTCACAGAATGGAGCTGTGTGAAGTCAGAATGGAGGAGTGTGAAGTCATAGAATGGAAGTGTGTGAAGTCAGAATGGAGGTGTGTGAACTCATAGAATGGACGTGTGTGAAGTCACAATGGAGGTGTGTGAAGACATAGAATGGAGGTGTGTGAAGTCACAGAATGGAGGTGTGTGAAGTCATAGAATGTAGGTGTGTGAAGTCATAGAATGGAGGTGTGTGAAGTCATAGAATGGATGTTTCTGAAGTAAGATTGAAGGTGTGTGAAGTCATAGAATGGAGGTGTGTGAAGTCAAAATGATGGTGTGTGAACTCATAGACCGGAGGTGTGTGAAGTCACAGAATGGAGGTGTGTGAAATCAGAATGGAGGTGTGAAGTCATAGAATGGGGGTTGGTGAAGTCATGGAAAGGAGGTGTGGGAAGTCATAGAATGGAGAAGTGTGAAGTCATGGAGTGGAGGTGAGTGAAGTCACATATTCAAAGTCTGTGAAGTCATACAATGGAAGTTTGTGAAGTCAGAATGGAGGTGTGTGAACTCATAGAATGGAGGGGTGTGAAGTCACAATGGAGGTGTGTGAAGTCATAGAATGGAGGTATTTGAAGTCAGAATGGAGGTGTGTGAACTCATAGAATGGAGGTGTGTGAAGTCACAATGGAGGTGTGTGAAGTCACAGAATGGAGGTGTGTGAAGTCACAGAATGGAAGTGTGTGAAGTCAGGGAATGGAGGTGTGTGAAGTTAAAGAATGGAGGTGTGTGAAGTTACGGAATGGAGGTGTGTGAAGTCACAGAATGGAGGTGTGTGATGTCATAGAATGGAAGTGTGTGAAGTCATAGAATGGAGGTGTGTGAAGTCATAGAATGGAGGTGTGTGAACTCACAGAATGGAGGTATCTGAAGTCAGAATGGAGGCGTGAAGTCATCTAATAGAGGTGGGTGAAGTCATAGAAAGGAGGTGTGGGAAGTCATAGAATGGAGCAGTGTGAAGTCATAGAGTGGAGGTGAGTGAAGTCACAGGTTCGAGGTCTGTGAAGTCATAGAATAGAGGTGTGTGAAGTCAGAATGGAGGTGTGTGAAGTCATAGAATGGAGGTATGTGAACTCATAGAATGGAGGTGTGTGAAGTCACAGCATGGAGGTGTGTGAAGTCAGAATGGAGATGTGTGAAGTCATAGAATGGAGGTGTGTGAACTCATAGAATGGAGGTGGGTGAAGTCACAATGCAGGTGTGTGAAGTCATAGAATGGAGTTGTGTGAACTCAGAAAGGAGGTGTGTGAAGTGACAGAATAGTGGTGGGTGAAGTCATACAATGGAGGTGTGTGAAGTCACAGAATGGAGGTGTGTGATTTCATAGAATGGAGGTGTGTGAAGTCACAGAATGGAGGTGTGTGAAGTAACAGAATGGAGGTGTGTGAAGTCACAGAATGGAAGTGGGTGAACTCACAATGGAGGTGTGTGAAGTCACAGAATGGAGATGTGTGAACTCAGAATGGAGGTGTGGGAAGTCACAGAATGGAGGTTTGTAAAGTCATAGAATGGAGGTGTGTGAGGTCATAGAATGGATGTTTCTGAAGTAAGAATGAAGGTGTGTGAAGTCATAGAATGGAGGTGTGTGAAGTCATAGAATGGAGGTGTGTGAAGTCATAGAATGGAGGTGTGTGAAGTCAGAATGGAGGTGTGACGTCCTAGAATAGAGGTGGGTGAAATCATACAAAGGAGTTGTGGGAAGTCATAAATAGAGGAATGTGAAGTCATAGAATGGAGGTGAGTGAAGTCACAGATTCGAGGTCTGTGAAGTCATAGAATGGAGCTGTGTGATGCCAGAATTGAGCAGTGTGAAGTCGTAGAATGGACGTGTGTGAACTCATAGAATGGAGGTGTGTGACGTCACAATGGATGTGTGTGAAGTCACAGAATGGAGGTGTGTGAAGTCATATATTGGAGGTGTGTGAAGTCAGAATGGAGGTGTGTGAAGTCACAGAATGGAGGTGTGTGAACTCAGAATGGAGGTGTTTGAAGTCATAGATGGAGGTGTGTGAAGTCACAGTATGGAGGTGTGTGAAATCATAGAGTGGAATTTTGTGAATTCACAGAATGGAGCTGTGTGAAGTCAGAATGGAGGAGTGTGAAGTCATAGAATGGAGGTGTGTGAAGTCAGAATGGAGGTGTGTGAACTCATAGAATGGACGTGTGTGAAGTCACAATGGAGGTGTGTGAAGTCACAATGGAGGTGTGTGAAGTCACAGAATGGAGGTGTGTGAAGTCACAGAATGGAAGTGTGTGAAGTCAGGGAATGGAGGTGTGTGAAGTTAAAGAATGGAGGTGTGTGAAGTTACGGAATGGAGGTGTGTGAAGTCACAGAATGGAGGTGTGTGAACTCAGAATGGAGGTGTGAGAAGTCACAGAATGGAGGTGTGTGATGTCATAGAATGGAAGTGTGTGAAGTCATAGAATGGAGGTGTGTGAAGTCATAGAATGGAGGTGTGTGAAGTCACAGAATGGAGGTATCTGAAGTCAGAATGGAGGTGTGAAGTCATCTAATAGAGGTGGGTGAAGTCATAGAAAGGAGGTGTGGGAAGTCATAGAATGGAGCAGTGTGAAGTCATAGAGTGGAGGTGAGTGAAGTCACAGATTCGAGGTCTGTGAAGTCATAGAATAGAGGTGTGTGAAGTCAGAATGGAGGTGTGTGAAGTCATAGAATGGAGGTATGTGAACTCATAGAATGGAGGTGTGTGAAGTCACAGCATGGAGGTGTGTGAAGTCAGAATGGAGATGTGTGAAGTCATAGAATGGAGGTGTGTGAACTCATAGAATGGAGGTGGGTGAAGTCACAATGCAGGTGTGTGAAGTCATAGAATGGAGTTGTGTGAACGCAGAAAGGAGGTTTGTGAAGTGACAGAATAGTGGTGTGTGAAGTCATACAATGGAGGTGTGTGAAGTCACAGAATGGAGGTGTGTGAATTCATAGAATGGAGGTGTGTGAAGTCACAGAATGGAGGTGTGTGAAGTAACAGAATGGAGGTGTGTGAAGTCACAGAATGGAAGTGGGTGAACTCACAATGGAGGTGTGTGAAGTCACAGAATGGAGATGTGTGAACTCAGAATGGAGGTGTGGGAAGTCACAGAATGGAGGTTTGTAAAGTCATAGAATGGAGGTGTGTGAGGTCATAGAATGGATGTTTCTGAAGTAAGAATGAAGGTGTGTGAAGTCATAGAATGGAGGTGTGTGAAGTCAGAATGGAGGTGTGAAGTCATAGAATAGAGGTGGGTGAAATCATAGAAAGGAGTTGTGGGAAGTCATAAATAGAGGAGTGTGAAGTCATAGAATGGAGGTGAGTGAAGTCACAGATTCGAGGTCTGTGAAGTCATAGAATGGAGCTGTGTGATGCCAGAATTGAGGAGTGTGAAGTCGTAGAATGGACGTGTGTGAACTCATAGAATGGAGGTGTGTGACGTCACAATGGATGTGTGTGAAGTCACAGAATGGAGGTGTGTGAAGTCATATATTGGAGGTGTGTGAAGTCAGAATGGAGGTGTGTGAAGTCACAGAATGGAGGTGTGTGAACTCAGAATGGAGGTGTTTGAAGTCATAGATGGAGGTGTGTGAAGTCACAGTATGGAGGTGTGTGAAATCATAGAGTGGAATTTTGTGAATTCACAGAATGGAGCTGTGTGAAGTCAGAATGGAGGAGTGTGAAGTCATAGAATGGAGGTGTGTGAAGTCAGAATGGAGGTGTGTGAACTCATAGAATGGACGTGTGTGAAGTCACAATGGAGGTGTGTGAAGACATAGAATGGAGGTGTGTGAAGTCACAGAATGGAGGTGTGTGAAGTCATAGAATGTAGGTGTGTGAAGTCATAGAATGGAGGTGTGTGAAGTCATAGAATGGATGTTTCTGAAGTAAGATTGAAGGTGTGTGAAGTCATAGAATGGAGGTGTGTGAAGTCAAAATGATGGTGTGTGAACTCATATACCGGAGGTGTGTGAAGTCACAGAATGGAGGTGTGTGAAATCAGAATGGAGGTGTGAAGTCATAGAATGGGGGTTGGTGAAGTCATGGAAAGGAGGTGTGGGAAGTCATAGAATGGAGAAGTGTGAAGTCATGGAGTGGAGGTGAGTGAAGTCACATATTCAAAGTCTGTGAAGTCATACAATGGAGGTTTGTGAAGTCAGAATGGAGGTGTGTGAACTCATAGAATGGAGGGGTGTGAAGTCACAATGGAGGTGTGTGAAGTCATAGAATGGAGGTATTTGAAGTCAGAATGGAGGTGTGTGAACTCATAGAATGGAGGTGTGTGAAGTCACAATGGAGGTGTGTGAAGTCACAGAATGGAGGTGTGTGAAGTCACAGAATGGAAGTGTGTGAAGTCAGGGAATGGAGGTGTGTGAAGTTAAAGAATGGAGGTGTGTGAAGTCACGGAATGGAGGTGTGTGAAGTCACAGAATGGAGGTGTGTGAACTCAGAATGGAGGTGTGAGAAGTCACAGAATGGAGGTGTGTGATGTCATAGAATGGAAGTGTGTGAAGTCATAGAATGGAGGTGTGTGAAGTCATAGAATGGAGGTGGGTGAACTCACAGAATGGAGGTATCTGAAGTCAGAATGGAGGTGTGAAGTCATCTAATAGAGGTGGGTGAAGTCATAGAAAGGAGGTGTGGGAAGTCATAGAATGGAGCAGTGTGAAGTCATAGAGTGGAGGTGAGTGAAATCACAGATTCGAGGTCTGTGAAGTCATAGAATAGAGGTGTGTGAAGTCAGAATGGAGGTGTGTGAAGTCATAGAATGGAGGTATGTGAACTCATAGAATGGAGGTGTGTGATGTCACAATGGAAGTGTGTGAAGTCACAGAATGGAGGTGTGTGAAGTCATACATTGGTGTGTGAAGTCAGAATGGAGGTGTGTGAAGTCACAGAATGGAGGTGTGTGAACTCAGATTGGAGGAGTGTGAAGTCATAGATGGAGGTGTGTGAAGTCATAGTATGGAGTTGTGTGAAATCATAGAATGGAGTTTTGTGAATTCACAGAATGGAGGAGTGTGAAGTCAGAATGGCGGAGTGTGAAGTCATAGAATGGAGGTGTGTGAAGTTAGAATGGAGGTGTGTGAACTCATAGAATGGAGGTGTGTGAAGTCATAATGGAGGTGTGTGAAGACATAGAATGGAGGTGTGTGAAGTCACAGAATGGAGGTGTGTGGAGTCATAGAATGGAGGTGTGTGAAGTCATAGAATGGATGTTTGTAAAGTAAGAATGAAGGTGTGTGAAGTCATAAAATGGAAGTGTGTGAAGTCACAGAATGGAGGTGTGTGACGTCATAGAATGGAGCTGTATGAATTCAGAATGGAGGTGTGTGAAGTCATAAAATGGAGGTGTGTGCAGTCATAGAATGGATGTTTCTTAAGTAGGAATGAAGGTGTGTGAAGTCATAGAATGGAGGTGTGTGAACTCAAAGTGGAGGTTTGTGAACTCAAAGAATGGTGGTGTGTGAAGTCATGGAATGGAGGTTTGTGAAGTCCAAGAATGGAGGTGTGTGAAGTCAAACAATGGAGGTGTGTGAAGTCACAGAATGGAGGTGTGTGAAGTCAAAGAATGGAGGTGTGTGAAGTCAAACAATGGAGGTGTGTGAAGTCACAGAATGGAGGTGTGTGAAGTCAAAGAATGGAGGTGTGTGAAGTCAGAATGGAGCTGAGTGAACTCATAGAATGGAGGTGGTTGAAGGCAGAATGGAAGTGTGTGAACTCGTAGAATGGAGGTGTGTGAGGTCATAATGGAGGTGTGTGAAGTCATAGAATGGTGGTTTTTGATGTCAAAGAATGGAGGTGTGTGAAGTCATAGAATGGAGGTGTGTGAACTCAGATTGGAGGTGTGTGAAATCACAGAAGGGAGGTGTGTCAACTCAGAAACTAGGTGTGTGAAGTCATAGAATGGAGGTGTGTGAAGTCACAAAATGAAGGTGTCTGAAGTCATAGAAGGAGGTGTCTGAAGTCACAGAATGGAGGTGTGTGAAGACACAGAATGGAGGTGTGTGAACTCAGAGAGGAGGTGTGTGAAGTCACAGAATGGAGGTGTGTGAAGTCATAGAATGGAAGTGTGTGAAGTCATAAAATGGAGGTGTGTGAAGTGAGAATGGAGGTGTGTGAAGTTACAGAATGGAGGTGTGTGAAGTCACAGAATGGAGGTTTGTGAAGTCATAGAATGGAGGTGTATGAAGTCATAGAAGGGATGTTGCTGAAGTAAGAATGAAGGTGTGTGAAGTCATAGAATGGAGGTGTCTGAAGTCATAGAATGGATGTTGCTGAAGTAAGAATGAAGGTGTGTGAACTCATAGAATGGAGGTGTATGAACTCATAGAATGGAGGTGTGTGAATTCATGGAACGGAGGTGTGTGAAGTCAAAGAATGGAGGTGTATGATGTCAAACAATGGAAGTGTATGAAGTCATAGAATGGAGGTGTGTGAAGTCTTAGAATGGAGGTGTGTGAAGTCATAGAATGGAAGTGTGTGAAGTCACAGAAGGGAGGTGTGTGAAGTCACAGAATGGAGGTGTGTAAAGTCACAGAGTGGAGATGTGTGAAGTCAGAATAGAGGTGTGCGAAGTCATAGAATGGAGGTGTGTGAAGTCAGAATGGAGCTGTGTGAACTCATAGAATGAAGGTGTGTGAAGTCACAATGGAGATGTGTGAATTCATAGAATGGTTGTTTTTGAAGTCACAGAATGTAGGTGTGTGAAGTCATAGAATGGAGGTGTGTGAAGTTAGATTAGAGGTATGTGAAGTCACAAAATGGAGGTGTGTAAACTCAGAAATGAGGTATGTGAAGTCATAGAATGGAGGTGTGTGAAGTCACAGAATTGAGGTGTTTGAAGTCAGAATGGAGGTGTGTGAATTCAGAATGGAGGTGTGTGAAGTCAGAGAATGGACGTGTGTGAAGTCACAATGCAGGTGTGTGAACTGATAGAACGTAGCTGTGTGAAGTCACAATGTAGGTGTGTGAAGTCATAGAATGGAGGTGTGTGAAGTCATAGAATGGAGGTGTGTGAAGTCACAATATAGAGGTGTGTTAAGTCATATAATGGAGGTGTGTGAAGTCACAGAATGGAGGTGTGTGAACTCAGAATGGAGGTGTGTGAAGTCACAGAATGGAGGTGTGTGAACTCAGAATGGAGGTGTGTGAAGTCACAGAATGGAGGTGTGTGAACTCAGGATGGAGGTGTGTGAAGTCACAGAATGGAGGTGTGTGAAGTAAAAGAATGGAGGTGTGTGAAGTCACAGAATGGAGATGTGTGAACTCAGAATGGAGGTGTGGGAAGTTACAGAATGGAGGTTTGTAAAGTCATAGAATGGAGGTGTGTGAGGTCATAGAATGGATGTTTCTGAAGTAAGAATGAAGGTGTGTGAAGTCATAGAATGTAGGTGTGTGCAGTCATAGAATGGAGGTGTGTGAAGTCATAGAATGGAGGTGTGTGAAGTCAGAATAGAGGTGTGAAGTCATAGAATAGAGGTGGGTGAAGTCATAGAAAGGAGTTGTGGGAAGTCATAGAATAGAGGAGTGTGAAGTCATAGAATGGAGGTGAGTGAAGTCACAGATTCGAGGTCTGTGAAGTCATAGAATGGAGCTGTGTGATGCCAGAATTGAGGAGTGTGAAGTCGTAGAATGGACGTGTGTGAACTCATAGAATGGAGGTGTGTGACGTCACAATGGAAGTGTGTGAAGTCACAGAATGGAGGTGTGTGAAGTCATATATTGGAGGTGTGTGAAGTCAGAATGGAGGTGTGTGAAGTCACAGAATGGAGGTGTGTGAACTCAGAATGGAGGTGTGTGAAGTCATATATTGGAGGTGTGTGAAGTCAGAATGGAGGTGTGTGAAGTCACAGTATGGAGCTGTGTGAAATCATAGAGTGGAATTTTGTGAATTCACAGAATGGAGCTGTGTGAAGTCAGAATGGAGGAGTGTGAAGTCATAGAATGGAGGTGTGTGAACTCAGATTGGAGGTGTGTGAAATCACAGAAGGGAGGTGTGTCAACTCAGAAACTAGGTGTGTGAGGTCATAGAATGGAGGTGTGTGAAGTCAAAGAATGGAGGTGTATGATGTCAAACAATGGAAGTGTGTGAAGTCATAGAATGGAGGTGTGTGAAGTCAGAATGGAGGTGTGTGAAGTCAGAGAATGGAGGTGTGTGAATACACAGAAGGGACTTGTGTGAACTCAGAGAGGAGGTGTGTGAAGTCACAGAATGGAGGTGTGTGAAGTCATAGAATGGAAGTGTGTGAAGTCAGAGAATGGAGGTGTGTGAAGTCAGAATGGAGGTGTGTGAAGTCACAGAATGCAGGTGTGTGAATACAGAGAATGGACTTGTGTGAACTCAGAGAGGAGGTGTGTGAAGTCACAGAATGGAGGTGTGTGAAGTCATAGAATGGAAGTGTGTGAAGTCAGAGAATGGAGGTGTGTGAAGTCAGAATGGAGGTGTGTGAAGTCACAGAATGCAGGTGTGTGAAGTCACAGAATGGAGGTTTGTGAAGTCATAGAAGGAGGTGTCTGAAGTCACAGAATGGAGGTGTGTGAAGACACAGAATGGAGGTGTGTGAACTCAGAGAGGAGGTGTGTGAAGTGACAGAATGGAGGTGTGTGAAGTCATAGAATGGAAGTGTGTGAAGTCATAGAATGGAGGTGTGTGAAGTGAGAATGGAGGTGTGTGAAGTCACAGAATGGAGGTATGTGAACCCAGAATGGAGGTGTGTGAAGTCACAGAATGGTGGTTTGTGAAGTCATAGAATGGAGGTGTATGAAGTCATAGAATGGATGTTGCTGAAGCAAGAATGAAGGTGTGTGAAGTCATAGAATGGAGGTGTCTGAAGTCATAGAATGGATGTTGCTGAAGTAAGAATGAAGGTGTGTGAACTCATAGAATGGAGGAGTGTGAACTCATAGAATGGAGGTATCTGAAGTCAGAATGGAGGCGTGAAGTCATCTAATAGAGGTGGGTGAAGTCATAGAAAGGAGGTGTGGGAAGTCATAGAATGGAGCAGTGTGAAGTCATAGAGTGGAGGTGAGTGAAGTCACAGGTTCGAGGTCTGTGAAGTCATAGAATAGAGGTGTGTGAAGTCAGAATGGAGGTGTGTGAAGTCATAGAATGGAGGTATGTGAACTCATAGAATGGAGGTGTGTGAAGTCACAGCATGGAGGTGTGTGAAGTCAGAATGGAGATGTGTGAAGTCATAGAATGGAGGTGTGTGAACTCATAGAATGGAGGTGGGTGAAGTCACAATGCAGGTGTGTGAAGTCATAGAATGGAGTTGTGTGAACTCAGAAAGGAGGTGTGTGAAGTGACAGAATAGTGGTGGGTGAAGTCATACAATGGAGGTGTGTGAAGTCACAGAATGGAGGTGTGTGATTTCATAGAATGGAGGTGTGTGAAGTCACAGAATGGAGGTGTGTGAAGTAACAGAATGGAGGTGTGTGAAGTCACAGAATGGAAGTGGGTGAACTCACAATGGAGGTGTGTGAAGTCACAGAATGGAGATGTGTGAACTCAGAATGGAGGTGTGGGAAGTCACAGAATGGAGGTTTGTAAAGTCATAGAATGGAGGTGTGTGAGGTCATAGAATGGATGTTTCTGAAGTAAGAATGAAGGTGTGTGAAGTCATAGAATGGAGGTGTGTGAAGTCATAGAATGGAGGTGTGTGAAGTCATAGAATGGAGGTGTGTGAAGTCAGAATGGAGGTGTGACGTCATAGAATAGAGGTGGGTGAAATCATACAAAGGAGTTGTGGGAAGTCATAAATAGAGGAATGTGAAGTCATAGAATGGAGGTGAGTGAAGTCACAGATTCGAGGTCTGTGAAGTCATAGAATGGAGCTGTGTGATGCCAGAATTGAGCAGTGTGAAGTCGTAGAATGGACGTGTGTGAACTCATAGAATGGAGGTGTGTGACGTCACAATGGATGTGTGTGAAGTCACAGAATGGAGGTGTGTGAAGTCATATATTGGAGGTGTGTGAAGTCAGAATGGAGGTGTGTGAAGTCACAGAATGGAGGTGTGTGAACTCAGAATGGAGGTGTTTGAAGTCATAGATGGAGGTGTGTGAAGTCACAGTATGGAGGTGTGTGAAATCATAGAGTGGAATTTTGTGAATTCACAGAATGGAGCTGTGTGAAGTCAGAATGGAGGAGTGTGAAGTCATAGAATGGAGGTGTGTGAAGTCAGAATGGAGGTGTGTGAACTCATAGAATGGACGTGTGTGAAGTCACAATGGAGGTGTGTGAAGTCACAATGGAGGTGTGTGAAGTCACAGAATGGAGGTGTGTGAAGTCACAGAATGGAAGTGTGTGAAGTCAGGGAATGGAGGTGTGTGAAGTTAAAGAATGGAGGTGTGTGAAGTTACGGAATGGAGGTGTGTGAAGTCACAGAATGGAGGTGTGTGAACTCAGAATGGAGGTGTGAGAAGTCACAGAATGGAGGTGTGTGATGTCATAGAATGGAAGTGTGTGAAGTCATAGAATGGAGGTGTGTGAAGTCATAGAATGGAGGTGTGTGAACTCACAGAATGGAGGTATCTGAAGTCAGAATGGAGGTGTGAAGTCATCTAATAGAGGTGGGTGAAGTCATAGAAAGGAGGTGTGGGAAGTCATAGAATGGAGCAGTGTGAAGTCATAGAGTGGAGGTGAGTGAAGTCACAGATTCGAGGTCTGTGAAGTCATAGAATAGAGGTGTGTGAAGTCAGAATGGAGGTGTGTGAAGTCATAGAATGGAGGTATGTGAACTCATAGAATGGAGGTGTGTGAAGTCACAGCATGGAGGTGTGTGAAGTCAGAATGGAGATGTGTGAAGTCATAGAATGGAGGTGTGTGAACTCATAGAATGGAGGTGGGTGAAGTCACAATGCAGGTGTGTGAAGTCATAGAATGGAGTTGTGTGAACGCAGAAAGGAGGTTTGTGAAGTGACAGAATAGTGGTGTGTGAAGTCATACAATGGAGGTGTGTGAAGTCACAGAATGGAGGTGTGTGAATTCATAGAATGGAGGTGTGTGAAGTCACAGAATGGAGGTGTGTGAAGTAACAGAATGGAGGTGTGTGAAGTCACAGAATGGAAGTGGGTGAACTCACAATGGAGGTGTGTGAAGTCACAGAATGGAGATGTGTGAACTCAGAATGGAGGTGTGGGAAGTCACAGAATGGAGGTTTGTAAAGTCATAGAATGGAGGTGTGTGAGGTCATAGAATGGATGTTTCTGAAGTAAGAATGAAGGTGTGTGAAGTCATAGAATGGAGGTGTGTGAAGTCAGAATGGAGGTGTGAAGTCATAGAATAGAGGTGGGTGAAATCATAGAAAGGAGTTGTGGGAAGTCATAAATAGAGGAGTGTGAAGTCATAGAATGGAGGTGAGTGAAGTCACAGATTCGAGGTCTGTGAAGTCATAGAATGGAGCTGTGTGATGCCAGAATTGAGGAGTGTGAAGTCGTAGAATGGACGTGTGTGAACTCATAGAATGGAGGTGTGTGACGTCACAATGGATGTGTGTGAAGTCACAGAATGGAGGTGTGTGAAGTCATATATTGGAGGTGTGTGAAGTCAGAATGGAGGTGTGTGAAGTCACAGAATGGAGGTGTGTGAACTCAGAATGGAGGTGTTTGAAGTCATAGATGGAGGTGTGTGAAGTCACAGTATGGAGGTGTGTGAAATCATAGAGTGGAATTTTGTGAATTCACAGAATGGAGCTGTGTGAAGTCAGAATGGAGGAGTGTGAAGTCATAGAATGGAGGTGTGTGAAGTCAGAATGGAGGTGTGTGAACTCATAGAATGGACGTGTGTGAAGTCACAATGGAGGTGTGTGAAGACATAGAATGGAGGTGTGTGAAGTCACAGAATGGAGGTGTGTGAAGTCATAGAATGTAGGTGTGTGAAGTCATAGAATGGAGGTGTGTGAAGTCATAGAATGGATGTTTCTGAAGTAAGATTGAAGGTGTGTGAAGTCATAGAATGGAGGTGTGTGAAGTCAAAATGATGGTGTGTGAACTCATATACCGGAGGTGTGTGAAGTCACAGAATGGAGGTGTGTGAAATCAGAATGGAGGTGTGAAGTCATAGAATGGGGGTTGGTGAAGTCATGGAAAGGAGGTGTGGGAAGTCATAGAATGGAGAAGTGTGAAGTCATGGAGTGGAGGTGAGTGAAGTCACATATTCAAAGTCTGTGAAGTCATACAATGGAGGTTTGTGAAGTCAGAATGGAGGTGTGTGAACTCATAGAATGGAGGGGTGTGAAGTCACAATGGAGGTGTGTGAAGTCATAGAATGGAGGTATTTGAAGTCAGAATGGAGGTGTGTGAATTCATAGAATGGAGGTGTGTGAAGTCACAATGGAGGTGTGTGAAGTCACAGAATGGAGGTGTGTGAAGTCACAGAATGGAAGTGTGTGAAGTCAGGGAATGGAGGTGTGTGAAGTTAAAGAATGGAGGTGTGTGAAGTCACGGAATGGAGGTGTGTGAAGTCACAGAATGGAGGTGTGTGAACTCAGAATGGAGGTGTGAGAAGTCACAGAATGGAGGTGTGTGATGTCATAGAATGGAAGTGTGTGAAGTCATAGAATGGAGGTGTGTGAAGTCATAGAATGGAGGTGGGTGAACTCACAGAATGGAGGTATCTGAAGTCAGAATGGAGGTGTGAAGTCATCTAATAGAGGTGGGTGAAGTCATAGAAAGGAGGTGTGGGAAGTCATAGAATGGAGCAGTGTGAAGTCATAGAGTGGAGGTGAGTGAAATCACAGATTCGAGGTCTGTGAAGTCATAGAATAGAGGTGTGTGAAGTCAGAATGGAGGTGTGTGAAGTCATAGAATGGAGGTATGTGAACTCATAGAATGGAGGTGTGTGATGTCACAATGGAAGTGTGTGAAGTCACAGAATGGAGGTGTGTGAAGTCATACATTGGTGTGTGAAGTCAGAATGGAGGTGTGTGAAGTCACAGAATGGAGGTGTGTGAACTCAGATTGGAGGAGTGTGAAGTCATAGATGGAGGTGTGTGAAGTCATAGTATGGAGTTGTGTGAAATCATAGAATGGAGTTTTGTGAATTCACAGAATGGAGGAGTGTGAAGTCAGAATGGCGGAGTGTGAAGTCATAGAATGGAGGTGTGTGAAGTTAGAATGGAGGTGTGTGAACTCATAGAATGGAGGTGTGTGAAGTCATAATGGAGGTGTGTGAAGACATAGAATGGAGGTGTGTGAAGTCACAGAATGGAGGTGTGTGGAGTCATAGAATGGAGGTGTGTGAAGTCATAGAATGGATGTTTGTAAAGTAAGAATGAAGGTGTGTGAAGTCATAAAATGGAAGTGTGTGAAGTCACAGAATGGAGGTGTGTGACGTCATAGAATGGAGCTGTATGAATTCAGAATGGAGGTGTGTGAAGTCATAAAATGGAGGTGTGTGCAGTCATAGAATGGATGTTTCTTAAGTAGGAATGAAGGTGTGTGAAGTCATAGAATGGAGGTGTGTGAACTCAAAGTGGAGGTTTGTGAACTCAAAGAATGGTGGTGTGTGAAGTCATGGAATGGAGGTTTGTGAAGTCCAAGAATGGAGGTGTGTGAAGTCAAACAATGGAGGTGTGTGAAGTCACAGAATGGAGGTGTGTGAAGTCAAAGAATGGAGGTGTGTGAAGTCAAACAATGGAGGTGTGTGAAGTCACAGAATGGAGGTGTGTGAAGTCAAAGAATGGAGGTGTGTGAAGTCAGAATGGAGCTGAGTGAACTCATAGAATGGAGGTGGTTGAAGGCAGAATGGAAGTGTGTGAACTCGTAGAATGGAGGTGTGTGAGGTCATAATGGAGGTGTGTGAAGTCATAGAATGGTGGTTTTTGATGTCAAAGAATGGAGGTGTGTGAAGTCATAGAATGGAGGTGTGTGAACTCAGATTGGAGGTGTGTGAAATCACAGAAGGGAGGTGTGTCAACTCAGAAACTAGGTGTGTGAAGTCATAGAATGGAGGTGTGTGAAGTCACAAAATGAAGGTGTCTGAAGTCATAGAAGGAGGTGTCTGAAGTCACAGAATGGAGGTGTGTGAAGACACAGAATGGAGGTGTGTGAACTCAGAGAGGAGGTGTGTGAAGTCACAGAATGGAGGTGTGTGAAGTCATAGAATGGAAGTGTGTGAAGTCATAAAATGGAGGTGTGTGAAGTGAGAATGGAGGTGTGTGAAGTTACAGAATGGAGGTGTGTGAAGTCACAGAATGGAGGTTTGTGAAGTCATAGAATGGAGGTGTATGAAGTCATAGAAGGGATGTTGCTGAAGTAAGAATGAAGGTGTGTGAAGTCATAGAATGGAGGTGTCTGAAGTCATAGAATGGATGTTGCTGAAGTAAGAATGAAGGTGTGTGAACTCATAGAATGGAGGTGTATGAACTCATAGAATGGAGGTGTGTGAATTCATGGAACGGAGGTGTGTGAAGTCAAAGAATGGAGGTGTATGATGTCAAACAATGGAAGTGTATGAAGTCATAGAATGGAGGTGTGTGAAGTCTTAGAATGGAGGTGTGTGAAGTCATAGAATGGAAGTGTGTGAAGTCACAGAAGGGAGGTGTGTGAAGTCACAGAATGGAGGTGTGTAAAGTCACAGAGTGGAGATGTGTGAAGTCAGAATAGAGGTGTGCGAAGTCATAGAATGGAGGTGTGTGAAGTCAGAATGGAGCTGTGTGAACTCATAGAATGAAGGTGTGTGAAGTCACAATGGAGATGTGTGAATTCATAGAATGGTTGTTTTTGAAGTCACAGAATGTAGGTGTGTGAAGTCATAGAATGGAGGTGTGTGAAGTTAGATTAGAGGTATGTGAAGTCACAAAATGGAGGTGTGTAAACTCAGAAATGAGGTATGTGAAGTCATAGAATGGAGGTGTGTGAAGTCACAGAATTGAGGTGTTTGAAGTCAGAATGGAGGTGTGTGAATTCAGAATGGAGGTGTGTGAAGTCAGAGAATGGACGTGTGTGAAGTCACAATGCAGGTGTGTGAACTGATAGAACGTAGCTGTGTGAAGTCACAATGTAGGTGTGTGAAGTCATAGAATGGAGGTGTGTGAAGTCATAGAATGGAGGTGTGTGAAGTCACAATATAGAGGTGTGTTAAGTCATATAATGGAGGTGTGTGAAGTCACAGAATGGAGGTGTGTGAACTCAGAATGGAGGTGTGTGAAGTCACAGAATGGAGGTGTGTGAACTCAGAATGGAGGTGTGTGAAGTCACAGAATGGAGGTGTGTGAAGTCATAGAATGGAGATGTGTTAAGTCACAGAATGGAGGTGTGTGAAATCGTAGAATGGAGGTGTGTGAAGTCAGAAAATCAAGGTGTGTGAAGTCACAGAATGGAGGTGTGTGAACTCACAATGGAGGTAGGTGAAGTCACAGAATGGAGGTGTGTGAAGTCATAGAATGGAGGTGTGTGACGTCATAAATGTTGGTGTGTGAAGTCATACAATGGAGGTGTGAAGTCATAGAATGGAGGTGTGAAGTCACAGAATGGAGGTGTGTGAAGTCACAGAAGGCAGGTGTGTGAAGTCAGAGAATAGAGTTGTGTGAAATCACAATGGAGGTGTGTGAATTCATAGAATGGAGGTGTGTGAATTCAAACAATGGAAGTGTGTGAAGTCATAGAATGGATGTGTGTGAAGTCAAAATGGAGGTGTGTGAAGTCAGAGAATGGCGGTGTGTGAAGTCAAAGAATGGACGTGTGTGAAGTCAAAATTGTGGTGTGTGAAATCACAAATGCAGGTGTGTGAAGTCACAGAATGGAGGTGTGTGAAGTCACAATGAAGGTGTGTGAAGTCAAAGAATGGATGTGTGTGAAGTCATAGACTGGAGGTGTCTGAAGTCATGGAATGGAGGTTTGTGAAGTCAAACATTGGAAGCGTGTGAAGTTACAGAATGGAGGTGTGTGAAGTCATAGAATGGAGGTGTGTGAAATCAGAGAATGGAGGTGTGTGAAGTCAGAATGCAGGTGTGCGAAGTCATAGAATGGAGGTGGGTGAAGTCATATAATGGAGGTGTGTGAAGTCATAGATTGAAAGCGTGTGAAGTCATAGAATGGAGGTGTGTGAAGTCATAGATTGAAGGTGTGGGGAAGTCATAGTATGGAGGTGTGAGAAGTCACAGAATGGAGGTGTGTGAAGTCACAGAATGGAGTTGTGTGAAGTCACAATGGACGTGTGTGAAGTCATAGGATGGAGGTGTGTGAAGTCCCCGAATGGAGTTGTGTGAGCTCAGAATGGAGGTGTGTGAAGTCAGAGAATGGAGATTTGTGAAGTCATAGAATGGAGGTGTGTGAGGTCATAGAATGGATGTTTCTGAAATAAGAATGACGATGTGTGAAGTCATAGAATGGAGGTGTGTGAAGTCTTAGAATGGAGGTGTGTGAAGTCACAGAATGGAGGTGTGTGAAGTCAGAATGGAGGTGTGAAGTCATAGAATAGAGGTGGGTGAAGTCATAGAAAGGAGTTGTGGGAAGTCATAGAATAGAGGAGTGTGAAGTCATAGAATGGAGGTGAGTGAAGTCACAGATCCGAGGTCTGTGAAGTCATAGAATGGAGCTGTGTGATGTCAGAATTGAGGAGTGTGAAGTCCTAGAATGGATGTGCGTGAACTCATAGAATAGAGGTGTGTGACGTCACAATGGAAGTGTGTGAAGTCACAGAATGTAGGTGTGTGAAGTCATATATTGGAGGTGTGTGAAGTCAGAATGGAGGTGTTTGAAGTCATAGATGGAGGTGTGTGAAGTCACAGTATGGAGGTGTGTGAAATCATAGAATGGAATTTTGTGAATTCACAGAATGGAGCTGTGTGAAGTCAGAATGGGGGAGTGTGAAGTCATAGAATGGAGGTGTGTGAAGTCAGAATGGAGGTGTGTGAACTCATAGAATGGACGTGTGTGAAGTCACAATGGAGGTGTGTGAAGACATAGAATGGAGGTGTGTGAAGTCACAGAATGGAAGTGTGTGAAGTCATAGAATGGAGGTGTGTGAAGTCATAGAATGGAGATGTGTGAAGTCATAGAATGGAGGTGTGTGAAGTCAAAATGGAGGTGTGTGAACTCATAGAATGGAGGTGTGTGAAGTCAGAGAATGGAGGTGTGTGAAGTCAGAATGGAGGTGTGAAGTCATAGAATGGGGGTGGGTGAAGTCATGGAAAGGAGGTGTGGGAAGTCATAGAATGGAGAAGTGTGAAGTCATAGAGTGGAGTTGAGTGAAGTCACATATTCAAAGTCTGTGAAGTCATAGAATGGAGGTTTGTGAAGTCAGAATGGAGGTGTATGAACTCATAGAATGGAGGTGTGTGAAGTCACAATGGAGGTGTGTGAAGTCATAGAATGGGGGTGTGTGAAATCAGAGAATGGAGGTGTGTGAAGTCAGAATGCAGGTGTGTGAAGTCATAGAATGGAGGTGTGTGAATTCACAGAATGGAGGTGTGTGAAGTCATACAATGGAGGTGTGTGAAGTCATAGAATGGATGTTTGTGAAGTAAGAATGAAGGTGTGTGAAGTCATAGAATGGAAGTGTGTGAAGTCACAGAATGGAGGTGTGTGAAATCATAGAATGGAAGTGTGTGAAGTCACAATGGAGGTGTGTGAAGTCATAGAATGGAGCTGTGTGAATTCAGAATGGAGGTGTGTGAAGTCATCGATTGGAGGTGTGTGCAGTCATAGAATGGATGTTTCTGAAGTAGGAATGAAGGTGTGTGAAGTCATAGAATGGAGGTGTGTGAAGTCAAAATGGAGGTGTGTGGACTCAAAGAATGGAGGTGTGTGAACTCATAGAATGGAGGTGTGTGAAGTCATGGAATGGAGGTGTGTGAAGTCCAAGAATGGAGGTGTGTGAAGTGAAACAATGGAGGTGTGTGAAGTCACAGAATGGAGGTGTGTGAAGTCACAGAATGGAGGTGTGTGAAGTCACAGAATGGAGGTGTGTGAAGTCACAGAATGGAGGTGTGTGAAGTCAAAATGGTGGTGTGTGAATTCACAAATGGAGGTGTGTGAAGCAGAAGGCAGCTGAGTGAAGTCATAGAATGTAGGTGGGTGAAGGCAGAATGGAAGTGTGTGAACTCGTAGAATGGAGGTGTGTGAAGTCAAAATGGAGGTGTGTGAAGTCATAGAATGGTGGTTTTTGATGTCAAAGAATGGAGGTGTGTGAAGTCATAGACTGGAGGTGTGTGAACTCAGATTGAAGGTGTGTGAAATCACAGAAAGCAGGTGTGTCAACTCAGAAACGAGGTGTGTGAAGTCATAGAATGGAGTTGTGTGAAGTCACAATGCAGGTGTGTGAACTCATAGAATTGAGGTAGGTGAAGTCAAAAATCAGGTGTGTGAAGTCATACAATGGAGGTGTATGAAGTCATAGAATGGAGGTGGTGAAGTAACAGAATGGAGGTGTGTGAAGTCATAGAATGGAGGTGTGTGAAGTCACAGAATGGTGGTGTGTGAAGTCATAGAGTGGAGGGGTGTGAAGTCATAGATTGGAGGTGTGTTAAGTCATAGAATGGAGGTGTGGAAGTCACAGAATGGAGGTGTGTGAAGTCACAGAATGGAGGTGTGTGAACTGAGAATGGAGGGGTGTGAAGTCACAGAATGGAGGTGGGTGAATTCATACAATGGAGGTGTGAGAAGTCACAGAATGGAGGGGTGTGAATTCATAGAAGGGAGGTGTGTGAAGTCATAGAATGGAGGTGTGTGAAGTCACATAAGGGAGGTGTGTGAAGTCCAAATGGAGGTGTGTGAAGTCAGAGAATGCAGGTGTGTGACGTCAATGAATGGATTTGTGTGAAGTCAAAATTGTGGTGTGTGAAGTCAAAGAATGGATGTGTGTGAAGTCACAGAATGGAGGTGTGTGAAGTCAAAAAGGAGGTGTGTGAAGTCAAAGAATGGATGTGTTTGAAGTCATAGAATGGAGGTGTATGAAGTCATGGAATGGAGGTGTGTGAAGTCAAACATTGGAAGTGTGTGAAGTTACAGAATGGAGGTTTGTGAAGTCATAAAATGGAGGTGTGTGAAGTCAGAGAATGGAGGTGTGTGAAGTCAGAATGCAGGTGTGTGAAGTCATAGAATGGAGGTGTGTGAAGTCATAGATTGGAAGTGTGTGAAGTCATAGATTGCAGGTGTGTGAAGTCACAGAGGGAGGTGTGTGAAGTCACAGAATGGAGTTCTGTGAAGTCACAGTGGATTTGTGTGAAGTCACAGCATGGAGGTGTGTGAAGTCACAATGCAGGTGTGTGAACTCATAGAATGGAGGTGGGTGAAGTCACAATGCAGGTGTGTGAAGTCATAGAATGGAGTTGTGTGAACTCAGAAAGGAGGTGTGTGAAGTCACAGAATGGAGATGTGTGAATTCATAGAATGGAGGTGTGTGAAGTCATAGAATGGAGGTGTGTGAAATCACAGAATGTAAGTGTGTGAAGTAACAGAATGGTATTGGGTGAACTCACAATGGAGGTGTGTGAAGTCACAGAAGGGAGGTGTTTGAAGTCAGAAGGGAGGTGTGTAAAGTCACAGAATGGAGATGTGTGAACTTAGAACGGAGGTGTGGGAAGTCACAGAATGGAGATTTGTGAAGTCATGGAATGGAGGTGTGTGAGGTCATAGAATGAATGTTTCTGAAATAAGAATGACGGTGTGTGAAGTCATAGAATGGAGGTGTGTGAAGTCATAGAATGGAGATGTGTGAAGTCATAGAATGGAGGTGTGTGAAGTCAAAATGGAGGTGTGTTAACTCATAGAATGGAGGTGTGTGAAGTCACAGAATGGAGGTGTGTGAAGTCAGAATGGAGGTGTGAAGTCATAGAATGGGTGTGGGGGAAGTCATGGAAAGGAGGTGTGTGAAGTCACAGAATGGAAGTGGGTGAACTCACAATGGAAGTGTGTGAAGTCACAGAAGGGAGGTGTGTGAAGTCAGAAGGAAGGTGTGTGAAGTCACAGAATGGAGATGTGTGAACTCAGAATGGAGGTGTGGGAAGTCACAGAATGGAGATTTGTGAAGTCATAGAATGGAGGTGTGTGAGGTCATAGAATGGATGTTTCTGAAGTAAGAATGAAGGTGTGTGAAGTCAGAGAATGGAGGTGTGTGAAGTCATAGAATGGAGGTGTGTGAAGTCACAGAATGGAGGTGTGTGAAGTCAGAATGGAGGTGTGAAGTCATAGAATAGAGGTGGGTTAAGTCATAGAAAGGAGTTGTGGGAAGTCACAGAATAGAGGAGTGTGAAGTCATAGAATGGAGGTGAGTGAAGTCACAGATCCGAGGTCTGTGAAGTCATAGAATGGAGCTGTGTGATGTCAGAATTGAGGAGTGTGAAGTCCTAGAATGGAGGTGTGTGAACTCATAGAATGGAGGTGTGTGACGTCACAATGGAAGTGTGTGAAGTCACAGAATGGAGGTGTGTGAAGTCATATATTGGAGGTGTGTGAAGTCAGAATGGAGGTGTGTGAAGTCACAGAATGGAGGTGTGTGAACTCAGAATGGAGGTGTTTGAAGTCATAGATACAGGTGTGTGAAGTCACAGTATGGAGGTGTGTGAAATTATAGAATGGAATTTTGTGAATTCTCAGAATGGAACTGTGTGAAGTCAGAATAGAGGAGTGTGAAGTCATAGAATTGAGGTGTGTGAAGTCAGAATGGAGGTGTGTGAACTCATAGAATGGACGTGTGTGAAGTCACAATGGAGGTGTGTGAAGACATAGAATGGAGGTGTGTGAAGTCACAGAATGGAGGTGTGTGAAGTCAAAGAATGGAGATGTGTGAAGTCATAGAATGGAGGTGTGTGAAGTCATAGAATGGAGGTGTGTGAAGTCAAAATGGAGGTGTGTGAACTCATAGAATGGAGGTGTGTGAAGTCACAGAATGGAGGTGTGTGAAGTCAGAATGGAGGTGTGAAGTCATAGAATGGGTGTGGGTGAAGTCATGGAAAGGAGGTGTGGGAAGTCATAGAATGGAGAAGTGTGAAGTCATAGAGTGGATTTGAGTGAAGTCACATATTCAAAGACTGTGAAGTCATAGAATTGAGGTTTGTGAAGTCAGAATGGAGGTGTATGAACTCATAGAATGGAGGTGTGTGAAGTCAAAATGGAGGTGTGTGAAGTCATAGAATGGGGGTGTGTGAAATCAGAGAATGGAGGTGTGTGAAGTCAGAATGCAGGTGTGTGAAGTTATAGAATGGAGGTGTGTGAAGTCATAGAATGGAGGTGTGTGAAGTCATAGATTGGAAGCGTGTGAAGTCATAGAATGGAGGTGTGTGAAATCATAGATTGAAGGTGTGGGGAAGTCATAGTATGGAGGTGTGTGAAGTCACAGAATGGAGGTGTGTGAAGTCACAGAATAGAGTTGAGTGAAGTCACAATGGAGGTGTGTGAAGTCATAGGATGGAGGTGTGTGAAATCAGAGAATGGAGGTTTGTGAAGTCATAGAATGGATTGTGTGTGAAATCAGAGGATGGAGGTGTGTGAAGTCACAGAATGGAGGTGTGTAAAATCACAGAGTGGAGGTGTGTGAAGTCACAGAATGGAGGTTTGTGAAGTCATAGAATGGAGGTGTGTGAAGTCACAGAATGCAGGTGTGTGAAGTCAGAATAGAGGTGTGCGAAGTCATAGAATGGAGGTTTGTGAAGTCAGAATGGAGCATTGTGATGTCATAGAATGGATGTGTGTGAAGTCAGAATGGAGGTGTGTAAACTCATAGAATGGAGGTGTATCAAGTCAAAATGGAGGTGTGTGAAGTCACAGAATGGATGTGTGTGAACTCAGAAAGGAGGTGTGTGAAATCATATAATGGAGGTCTGTGAAGTCATAGAATGGAGGTGTGTGAAATCATAGAACTGAGGTGTGTGAAGACAGAATGGAGGTGTGTGAAGTCAGAATGGATGTGTGTGAAGTCAGATAATGGACTTGTGTGAAGTCACAATGCAGTTGTGTGAAGTCATAGAATGGAGGTGTGTGAAGGCATAGTTGGAGGTGGTGAAGTGACAGAATGGAGGTGTGTGAAGTCATAGAATGGAGGTGTGTGAAGTCACAGAATGGTGGTGTGTGAAATCATAGAATGGAGGGGTGTGAAGTCATAGAATGGAGGTGTGTTAAGTCATAGAATGGAGGTGTGGAGGCACAGAATGGAGGTGTGTGAAGTCACAGAATGGAGGTGTGTGAACTGAGAATGGAGGTGTGTGAAGTCACAGAATGGAGGTGGGTGAAATCATACAATGGAGGTGTGTGAAGTCACAGAATGGAGAGGTGTGAATTCATAGAATGGAGGTGTGTGAACTCATAGAATGGAGGTGTGTGACGTCACAATGGAAGTGTGTGAAGTCACAGAATGGAGGTGTGTGAAGTCATATATTGGAGGTGTGTGAAGTCAGAATGGAGGTGTGTGAAGTCACAGAATGGAGGTGTGTGAACTCAGAATGGAGGTGTTTGAAGTCATAGATACAGGTGTGTGAAGTCACAGTATGGAGGTGTGTGAAATTATAGAATGGAATTTTGTGAATTCTCAGAATGGAACTGTGTGAAGTCAGAATAGAGGAGTGTGAAGTCATAGAATTGAGGTGTGTGAAGTCAGAATGGAGGTGTGTGAACTCATAGAATGGACGTGTGTGAAGTCACAATGGAGGTGTGTGAAGACATAGAATGGAGGTGTGTGAAGTCACAGAATGGAGGTGTGTGAAGTCAAAGAATGGAGATGTGTGAAGTCATAGAATGGAGGTGTGTGAAGTCATAGAATGGAGGTGTGTGAAGTCAAAATGGAGGTGTGTGAACTCATAGAATGGAGGTGTGTGAAGTCACAGAATGGAGGTGTGTGAAGTCAGAATGGAGGTGTGAAGTCATAGAATGGGTGTGGGTGAAGTCATGGAAAGGAGGTGTGGGAAGTCATAGAATGGAGAAGTGTGAAGTCATAGAGTGGATTTGAGTGAAGTCACATATTCAAAGACTGTGAAGTCATAGCATTGAGGTTTGTGAAGTCAGAATGGAGGTGTATGAACTCATAGAATGGAGGTGTGTGAAGTCAAAATGGAGGTGTGTGAAGTCATAGAATGGGGGTGTGTGAAATCAGAGAATGGAGGTGTGTGAAGTCAGAATGCAGGTGTGTGAAGTTATAGAATGGAGGTGTGTGAAGTCATAGAATGGAGGTGTGTGAAGTCATAGATTGGAAGCGTGTGAAGTCATAGAATGGAGGTGTGTGAAATCATAGATTGAAGGTGTGGGGAAGTCATAGTATGGAGGTGTGTGAAGTCACAGAATGGAGGTGTGTGAAGTCACAGAATAGAGTTGAGTGAAGTCACAATGGAGGTGTGTGAAGTCATAGGATGGAGGTGTGTGAAATCAGAGAATGGAGGTTTGTGAAGTCATAGAATGGATTGTGTGTGAAATCAGAGGATGGAGGTGTGTGAAGTCACAGAATGGAGGTGTGTAAAATCACAGAGTGGAGGTGTGTGAAGTCACAGAATGGAGGTTTGTGAAGTCATAGAATGGAGGTGTGTGAAGTCACAGAATGCAGGTGTGTGAAGTCAGAATAGAGGTGTGCGAAGTCATAGAATGGAGGTTTGTGAAGTCAGAATGGAGCATTGTGATGTCATAGAATGGATGTGTGTGAAGTCAGAATGGAGGTGTGTAAACTCATAGAATGGAGGTGTATCAAGTCAAAATGGAGGTGTGTGAAGTCACAGAATGGATGTGTGTGAACTCAGAAAGGAGGTGTGTGAAATCATATAATGGAGGTCTGTGAAGTCATAGAATGGAGGTGTGTGAAATCATAGAACTGAGGTGTGTGAAGACAGAATGGAGGTGTGTGAAGTCAGAATGGATGTGTGTGAAGTCAGATAATGGACTTGTGTGAAGTCACAATGCAGTTGTGTGAAGTCATAGAATGGAGGTGTGTGAAGGCATAGAATGGAGGTGGTGAAGTGACAGAATGGAGGTGTGTGAAGTCATAGAATGGAGGTGTGTGAAGTCACAGAATGGTGGTGTGTGAAATCATAGAATGGAGGGGTGTGAAGTCATAGAATGAAGGTGTGTTAAGTCATAGAATGGAGGTGTGGAGGCACAGAATGGAGGTGTGTGAAGTCACAGAATGGAGGTGTGTGAACTGAGAATGGAGGTGTGTGAAGTCACAGAATGGAGGTGGGTGAAATCATACAATGGAGGTGTGTGAAGTCACAGAATGGAGAGGTGTGAATTCATAGAAGGGAGGTGTGTGAAGTCAAAGAATGGAGGTGTGTGAAGTCACATAATGGAGGTGTGTGAAGTCACAGAATTTAGGTGTGTGAAGACACAGAATGGAAGTGGGTGAACTCACAATGGAGGTGTGTGAAGTCACAGAATGGAGGTGTGTGAATTCATACAAGGGATGTATGTGAAGTCATAGAATGTAGGTGTGTGAAGTCACAGAATGGAAGTGTGTGAAGTCAAAATGGAAGTGTGTGAAGTCAGAGAATGGAGGTGTGTGAAGTCAATGAATGGACTTGTGTGAAGTCAAAATTGTGGTGTGTGAAGTCAAAGAATGGATGTGTGTGAAGTCACAGAATGGAGGTGTGAAGTCAAAATGGAGGTGTGTGAAGTCAAAGAATGAATGTGTTTTAAGTCATAGAATGGAGGTGTATGAAGTCATGGAATGGAGGTGTGTGAAGTCAAACATTGGAAGTGTGTGAAGTTACAGAATGGAGGTGTGTGAAGTCAGATAATGGAGGTGTGTGAAGTCAGAATGCAGGTGTGTGAAGGCATAGAATGGAGGTGTGTGAAGTCACAGAATGGAGGTTTGTGAAGTCATAGAATGGAGGTGTGTGAAGTCACAGAATGCAGGTGTGTGAAGTCAGAATAGTGGTGTGCGAAGTCATAGAATGTAGGTGTGTGAAGTCAGAATGGAGCTGTGTGAAGTCATAGAATGGATGTGTGTGAAGTCAGAATGGAGGTGTGTGAACACATAGAATGGAGGTGTATGAAGTCACAATGGAGGTGTGTGAAGTCACAGAATGGATGTGTGTGAACTCAGAAAGGAGGTGTGTCAAGTCATAGAATCGAGGTCTGTGAAGTCATAGAATGGAGGTGTGTGAAATCATAGAATGGAGGTGTGTGAAGTCACAGAATTGAGGTGTGTGAAGACAGAATGGAGGTGTGTGAAGACAGAATGGAGGTGTGTGAAGTCACAATGAAGATGTGTGAAGTCATAGAATGGAGGTGTGTGAAGTCATAGAATGGAGGTGGTGAAGTAACAGAATGGAGGGGGTGAAGTCATAGAATGGAGGTGTGTGAAGTCACAGAATGGTGGTGTGTGAAGTCATAGAATGGAAGGGTGTGAAGTCACAGAATGGAGGTGTGTTAAGTCATAGAATGGAGGTGTGGAAGTCACAGAATGGAGGTGTGTGAAGTCACAGAATGGAGGTGTGTGAACTGAGAATGGAGGTGTGTGAAGTCACAGAATGGAGGTTTGTGAAGTCATACAATGGAGGTGTGTGAAGTCAAAGAATGGAGGGGTGTGAATTCATAGAAGGGAGGTGTGTGAAGTCATAGAATGGAGGTGTGTGAAGTCACAGAATGGAGGTTTGTGAAGACACAGAATGGAAGTGGGTGAACTCACAATGGAGGTGTGTGAAGTCACAGAATGGAGGTGTGTGAATTCATAGAAGGGAGGTGTGTGAAGTCATAGAACGGAGGTGTGTGAAGTCACAGAATGGAGGTTTGTGAAGACACAGAATGGAAGTGGGTGAACTCACAATGGAGGTGTGTGAAGTCACAGAATGGAGGTGTGTGAATTCATAGAAGGGAGGTGTGTGAAGTCATAGAATGGAGGTGTGTGAAGTCACAGAATGGAAGTGTGTGAAGTCAAAATGGAGGTGTGTGAAGTCAGAGAATGGAGGTGTGTGAAGTCAATGAATGGACATGTGTGAAGTCAAAATTGTGGTGTGTGAAGTCAAAGAATGGATGTGTATGAAGTCACAGAATGGAGGTGTGTGAAGTCAAAATGGAGGTGTGTGAAGTCAAAGAAAGGATGTGTTTGAAGTCATAGAATGGAGGTGTATGAAGTCATGGAATGGAGGTGTGTGAAGTCAAACATTGGAAGTGTGTGAAGTTACAGAATGGAGGTGTGTGAAGTCATAAAATGGAGGTGTGTGAAGTCATAGAATGGAGGTGTGTGAAGTCAGAGAATGGAGGTGTGTGAAGTCGGAATGCAGGTGTGTGAAGTCATAGAATGGAGGTGTGTGAAGTCATAGATTGGAAGTGTGTGAAGTCATAAATTGGAGGTGTGTGAAGTCACAGAGGGAGGTGTGTGAAGTCAGAGAATGGAGATCTGTGAAGTCAGAATGCAGGTGTGTGAAGCCATAGAATGGAGGTGTGTGAAGTCATAGATTGGAAGAGTGTGAAGTCATAAATTGGAGGTGTGTAAAGTCACAAAGGGAGGTGTGTGAAGTCACAGAATGGAATTCTGTGAAGTCACAGTGTAGGTGTGTGAAGATATAGAATGGAGGTGTGTGAAGTCAAAGAATGGAGGTGTGTGAAGTCATAGAATGGAGGTGTGTGAAGTCACAGCATAGAGGTGTGTGAAGTCAGAATGGAGATGTGTGAATTCATAGAATGGAGGAGTGTGAAGTCACAATGCAGGTGTGTGAACTCATAGAATGGAGGTGGGTGAAGTCACAATGCAGGTGTGTGACGTCATAGAATGGAGTTGTGTGAACTCAGAAAGGAGATGTGTGAAGTCACAGAATAGAGGTGTGTGAAGTCATATAATGGAGGTGTGTGAAGTCACAGAATGGAGGTGTGTGAATTCATAGAATGGAGGTGTGTGAAGTCATAGAATGGAGGTGTGTGAAGTAACAGAATGGAGGTGTGTGAAGTAACAGAATGGAGGTGTGTGAAGTCACAGAATGGAAGTGGGTGAACTCACAATGGAGGTGTGTGAAGTCACAGAAGGGAGTTGTGTTAAGTCAGAAGGGAGGTGTGTGAAGTCACAGAATGGAGATGTGTGAACTCAGAATGGAGGTGTGCGAAGTCATAGAATGGAGGTGTGTGAAGTCACAGAATGAAGGTGTGTGAAGTCAGAATGGAGGTGTGAAGTCATAGAATAGAGGTGGGTGAAGTCATAGAAAGGAGTTGTGGGAAGTCATAGAATAGAGGAGTGTGAAGTCATAGAATGGAGGTGAGTGAAGTCACAGATCCGAGGTCTGTGAAGTCATAGAATGGAGCTGTGTGATGTCAGAATTGAGGAGTGTGAAGTCCTAGAATGGATGTGTGTGAACTCATAGAATGGAGGTGTGTGACGTCACAATGGAAGTGTGTGAAGTCACAGAATGGATGTGTGTGAAGTCATATATTGGAGGTGTGTGAAGTCAGAATGGAGGTGTGTGAAGTCACAGAATGGAGGTGTGTGAACTCAGAATGGAGGTGTTTGAAGTCATAGATGGAGGTGTGTGAAGTCACAGTATGGAGGTGTGTGAAATCATAGAATGGAATTTTGTGAATTCACAGAATGGAGCTGTGTGAAGTCAGAATGGAGGAGTGGGAAGTCATAGAATGGAGGTGTGTGAAGTCAGAATGGAGGTGTGTGAACTCATAGAATGGACGTGTGTGAAGTCGCAATGGAGGTGTGTGAAGACAGAGAATGGAAGTGTGTGAAGTCACAGAATGGAGGTGTGTGAAGTCATAGAATGGAGGTGTGTGAAGTCATAGAATGGAGGTGTGTGAAGTCATAGAATGGATGTTTCTGAAGTAAGAATGAAGGTGGGTGAAGTCATAGAATGGAGGTGTGTGAAGTCAAAATGGAGGTGTGTGAATTCATAGAATGGAGGTGTGTGAAGTCACAGAATGGAGGTGTGTGAAGTCAGAATGGAGGTGTGAAGTCATAGAATGGGGGTGGGTGAAGTCATGGAAAGGAGGTGTGGGAAGTCATAGAATGGAGAAGTTTGAAGTCATAGAGTGGAGGTGAGTGAAGTCACATATTCAAAGTCTGTGAAGTCATAGAATGGAGGTTTGTGAAGTCAGAATGGAGGTGTATGAACTCATAGAATGGAGGTGTGTGAAGTCACAATGGAGGTGTGTGAAGTCATAGAATGTGGGTGTGTGAAATCAGAGAATGGAGGTGTGTGAAGTCAGAATGCAGGTGTGTAAAGTCATAGAATGGAGGTGTGTGAAGTCATAGAATGGAGGTGTGTGAAGTCATAGATTGGAAGCGTGTGAAGTCATAGAATGGAGGTGTGTGAAGTCATAGATTGAAGGTGTGGGGAAGTCATAGTATGGAGGTGTGTGAAGTCACAGAAATGGAGGTGTGTGAAGTCACAGAATGGAGTTGTGTGAAGTCACAATGGAGGTGTGTGAAGTCATAGGATGGAGGTGGGTGAAATCAAAGAATTGAGGTTTGTGAAGTCATAGAATGGATTGTGTGTGAAATAACAGAAAGGAGGTGTGTGAAGTCACAGAATGGAGGTGTGTAAAGTCACAGACTGGAGGTGTGTGAAGTCACACAATGGAGGTTTGTGAAGTCATAGAATGGAGGTGTGTGAAGTCAAAGAATGCAGGTGTGTGAAGTCAGAATAGAGGTGTGCGAAGTCATAGAATGTAGGTGTGTGAAGTCAGAATGGAGCTGTGTGAAGTCATAGAATGGATGTGTGTGAAGTCAGAATGGAGGTTTGTGAACACATAGAATGGAGGTGTATGAAGTCACAATGGAGGTGTGAAGTCACAGAATGGATGTGTGTGAACTCAGAAATGAGGTGTGTCAAGTCATAGAATCGAGGTCTGTGAAGACATAGAATGGAGGTGTGTGAAATCATAGAATGGAGGTGTGTGAAGTCACAGAATTGAGGTGTGTGAAGTCATAGAATGGAGGTGGTGAAGTGACAGAATGGAGGTGTGTGAAGTCACAGAATGGAGGTGTGTGAAGTCACAGAATGGTGGTGTGTGAAGTCATAGAATGGAGGGGTGTGAAGTCATGGAATGGAGGTGTGTTAAGTCATAGAATGGAGGTGTGGAAGTCACAGAATGGAGGTGTGTGAAATCACAGAATGGAGGTGTGTGAACTGAGAATGGAGGTGTGTGAATTCACAGAATGGAGGTGTGTGAAGTCATACAATGGAGGTGTGTGAAGTCACAGAATGGAGGGGTGTGAATTCATAGAAGGGAGGTGTGTGAAGTCATAGAATGGAGGTGTGTGAAGTCACATAATGGAGGTGTGTGAAGTCACAGAATGGAGGTGTGTGAAGACACAGAATGGATGTGTGTGAAGTCATAGAATGGAGGTGTGTGAAGTCACAGAATGGACGTGTGTGAATTCATAGAAGGGAGGTGTGTGAAGTCATAGAATGGAGGTGTGTGAAGTCACAGAATGGAAGTGTGTGAAGTCAAAATGGAGGTGTGTGAAGTCAGAGAATGGAGGTGTGTGAAGTCAATGAATGGACTTGTGTGAAGTCAAAATTGTGGTGTGTGAAGTCAAAGAATGGATGTGTATGAAGTCACAGAATGGAGGTGTGTGAAGTCAAAATGGAGGTGTGTGAAGTCAAAGAAAGGATGTGTTTGAAGTCATAGAATGGAGGTGTATGAAATCATGGAATGGAGGTGTGTGAAGTCAAACATTGGAAGTGTGTGAAGTTACAAAATGGAGGTGTGTGAAGTCATAGAATGGAGGTGTGTGAAGTCATAGAATGGAGGTGTGTGAAGTCAGAGAATGGAGGTGTGTGAAGTCAGAATGCAGGTGTGTGAAGTCATAGAATGGAGGTGTGTGAAGTCATAGATTGGAAGTGTGTGAAGTCATAAATTGGAGGTGTGTGAAGTCACAGAGGGAGGTGTGTGAAGTCAGAGAATGGAGATCTGTGAAGTCAGAATGCAGTTGTGTGAAGTCATAGAATGGAGGTGTGTGAAGTCATAGATTGTAAGTGTGTGAAGTCATAAATTGGAGGTGTGTGAAGTCACAAAGGGAGGTGTGTGAAGTCACAGAATGGAGTTCTGTGAAGTCACAGTGTAGGTGTGTGAAGATATAGAATGGAGGAGTGTGAAGTCAAAGAATGGAGGTGTGAGAAGTCATAGAATGGAGGTGTGTGAAGTCACAGCATGGAGGTGTGTGAAGTCACAATGCAGGTGTGTGAACTCATAGAATGGAGGTGGGTGAAGTCACAAAGCAGGTGTGTGAAGTCATAGAATGGAGTTGTGTGAACTCAGAAAGGAGATGTGTGAAGTCACAGAATAGAGGTGTGTGAAGTCATATAATGGAGGTGTGTGAAGTCACAGAATGGAGGTGTGTGAATTCATAGAATGGAGGTGTGTGAAGTCATAGAATGGAGGTGTGTGGAGTCACAGAATGAAGGTGTGTGAAGTAACAGAATGGAGGTGTGTGAAGTCACAGAATGGAAGTGGGTGAACTCACAATGGAGGTGTGTGAAGTCACAGAAGGGAGTTGTGTGAAGTCAGAAGGGAGGTGTGTGAAGTCACAGAATGGAGATGTGTGAACTCAGAATGGAGGTGTGGGAAATCACAGAATGGAGATTTGTGAAGTCATAGAATGGAGGTGTGTGAGGTCATAGAATATATGTTTCTGAAGTAAGAATGAACGTGTGTGAAGTCATAGAATGGAGGTGTGTGAAGTCTTAGAATGGAGGTGTGTGAAGTCACAGAATGGAGGTGTGTGAAGTCAGAATGGAGGTGTGAAGTCATAGAATAGAGGTGGGTGAAGTCATAGAAAGGAGTTGTGGGAAGTCATCGAATAGACGAGTGTGAAGTCATAGAATGGAGGTGAGTGAAGTCACAGATCCGAGGTCTGTGAAGTCATAGAATGGAGCTGTGTGATGTCAGAATTGAGGAGTGTGAAGTCCTAGAATGGACGTTTGTGAACTCATAGAATGGAGGTGTGTGACGTCACAATGGAAGTGTGTGAAGTCACAGAATGGAGGTGTGTGAAGTCATATATTGGAGGTGTGTGAAGTCAGAATGGAGGTGTGTGAAGTCACAGCATTGAGGTGTGTGACCTCAGAATGGAGGTGTTTGAAGTCATAGTTGGAGGGGTGTGAAGTCACAATGCAGGTGTGTGAATTCATAGAATGGAGGTGGGTGAAGTCACAATGCAGGTGTGTGAAGTCATAGAATGGAGTTGTGTGAACTCAGAAAGGAGATGTGTGAAGTCACAGAATAGAGGTGTGTGAAGTCATATAATGGAGGTGTGTGAAGTCACAGAATGGAGGTGTGTGAATTCATAGAATGGAGGTGTGTGAAGTCATAGAATGGAGGTGTGTGAAGTCACAGAATCGAGGTGTGTGAAGTAACAGAATGGAGGTGTGTGAAGTCACAGAATGGAAGTGGGTGAACTCACAATGGAGGTGTGTGAAGTCACAGAAAGGAGATGTGTGAAGTCAGAAGGGAGGTGTGTGAAGTCACAGAATGGAGATGTGTGAACTCAGAATGGAGGTGTGGGAAGTCACAGAATGGAGATTTGTGAAGTCATAGAATGGAGGTGTGTGAGGTCATAGAATGGATGTTTCTGAAGTAAGAATGAAGGTGTGTGAAGTCATAGAATGGAGGTGTGTGAAGTCATAGAATGGAGGTGTGTGAAGTCACAGAATGGAGGTGTGTGAAGTCAGAATGGAGGTGTGAAGTCATAGAATAGAGGTGGGTGAAGTCATAGAAAGGAGTTGTGGGAAGTGATAGAATAGAGGAGTGTGAAGTCATAGAATGGAGGTGAGTGAAGTCACAGATCCGAGGTCTGTGAAGTCATAGAATGGAGCTGTGTGATGTCAGAATTGAGGAGTGTGAAGTCCTAGAATGGATGTGTGTGAACTCATAGAATGGAGGTGTGTGACGTCACAATGGAAGTGTGTGAAGTCACAGAATGGATGTGTGTGAAGTCATATTTTGGAGGTGTGTGAAGTCAGAATGGAGGTGTGTGAAGTCACAGAATGGAGGTGTGTGAACTCAGAATGGAGGTGTTTGAAGTCATAGATGGAGGTGTGTGAAGTCACAGTATGGAGGTGTGTGAAATCATAGAATGGAATTTTGTGAATTCACAGAATGCAGCTGTGTGAAGTCAGAATAGAGGAGTGTGAAGTCATAGAATGGAGGTGTGTGAAGTCAGAATGGAGGTGTGTGAAGACATAGAATGGAGGTGTGTGAAGTCACAGAATGGAGGTGTGTGAAGTCAAAGAATGGAGGTGTGTGAAGTCATAGAATGGAGGTGTGTGAAGTCATAGAATGGAAGTGTGTGAAGTCAAAATGGAGGTGTGTGAACTCATAGAATGGAGGTGTGTGAAGTCACAGAATGGAGGTGTGTGAAGTCAGAATGGAGGTGTGAAGTCATAGAATGGGTGTGGGTGAAGTCATGGAAAGGAGGTGTGGGAAGTCATAGAATGGAGAAGTGTGAAGTCATAGAGTGGAGTTGAGTGAAGTCACATATTCAAAGTCTGTGAAGTCATAGAATGGAGGTTTGTGAAGTCAGAATGGAGGTGTATGAACTCATAGAATGGAGGTGTGTGAAGTCACAATGGAGGTGTGTGAAGTCATAGAATGGGGGTGTGTGAAATCAGAGAATGGAGGTGTGTGAAGTCAGAATGCAGGTGTGTGAAGTCATAGAATGGAGGTGTGTGAAGTCATAGAATGGAGGTGTGTGAAGTCATAGATTGGAAGCGTGTGAACTCATAGAATGGAGGTGTGTGAAGTCATAGATTGAAGGTGTGGGGAAGTCAGAGTATGGAGGTGTGTGAAGTCACAGAATGGAGGTGTGTGAAGTCACAGAATGGAGTTGTGTGAAGTCACAATGGAGGTGTGTGAAGTCATAGGATGGAGGTGTGTGAAATCAAAGAATGGAGGTTTGTGAAGTCATAGAATGGATTGTGTGTGAAATCAGAGAATGGAGGTGTGTGAAGTCACAGAATGGAGGTGTGTAAAGTCACAGAGTGGAGGTGTGTGAAGTCACAGAAAGGAGGTTTGTGAAATCATAGAATGGAGGTGTGTGAAGTCACAGAATGCAGGTGTGTGAAGTCAGAATAGAGGTGTGCGAAGTCATAGAATGGAGGTGTGTGAAGTCAGAATGGAGCTGCGTGATGTCATAGAATGGATGTGTGTGAAGTCAGAATGGAGGTGTGTAAACTCATAGAATGGATGTGTATGAAGTCAAAATGGAGGTGTGTGAAGTCATAGAATGGATGTGTGTGAACTCAGAAAGGAGGTGTGTGAAGTCATAGAATGGAGGTCTGTGAAGTCATAGAATGGAGGTGTGTGAAATCATAGAATGGAGGTGTGTGAAGTCACAGAATTGAGGTGTGTGAAGACAGAATGGAGGTGTGTGAAGTCAGAATGGAGGTGTGTAGTCAGATAATGGAGGTGTGTGAAGTCACAATGCAGGTGTGTGAAGTCATAGAATGGAGGTGTGTGAAGTCATAGAATGGAGGTGGTGAAGTGACAGAATGGAGGTGTGTGAAGTCATAGAATGGAGGTGTGTGAAGTCACAGAATGGTGGTGTGTGAAGTCATAGAATGGAGGGGTGTGAAGTCATAGAATGGAGGTGTGTTAAGTCATAGAATGGAGGTGTGGAGTCACAGAATGGAGGTGTGTGAAGTCACAGAATGGAGGTGTGTGAACTGAGAATGAAGGTGTGTGAAGTCACAGAATGGATGTGGGTGAAGTCATACAATGGAGGTGTGTGAAGTCACAGAATGGAGGTGTGTGAATTCATAGAAGGGAGGTGTGTGAAGTCATAGAATGGAGGTGTGTGAAGTCACATAATGGTGGTGTGTGAAGTCACACAATGGAGGTGTGTGAAGACACAGAATGGAAGTGGGTGAACTCACAATGGAGGTGTGTGAAGTCACAGAATGGAGGTGTGTGAATTCATAAAAGGGTGGTGTGTGAAGTCATAGAATGGAGGTGTGTGAAGTCCCAGAATGGAAGTGTGTGAAGTCAAAATGGAGGTGTGTGAAGTCAGAGAATGGAGGTGTGTGAAGTCAATGAATGGACTTGTGTGAAGTCAAAATTGTGGTGTGTGAAGTTAAAGAATGGATGTGTGTGAAGTCACAGAATGGAGGTGTGTGAAGTCAAAATGGAGGTGTGTGAAGTCAAAGAATGGATGTGTTTTAAGTCATAGAATGGAGGTGTATGAAGTCATGGAATGGAGGTGTGTGAAGTCAAACATTGGAAGTGTGTGAAGTTACAGAATGGAGGTGTGTGAAGTCATAGAATGGAGGTGTGTGAAGTCAGAGAATGGAGGTGTGTGAAGTCAGAATGCAGGTGTGTGAAGTCATAGAATGGAGGTGTGTGAAGTCATAGATTGGAAGTGTGTGAAGTCATATATTGGAGGTGTGTGAAGTCACAGAGGGAGGTGTGTGAAGTCACAGAATGGAGTTCTGTGAAGTCACAGTGGAAGTGTGTGAAGTCATAGAATGGAGGTGTGTGAAGTCACAGCATGGAGGTGTGTGAAGTCAGAATTGATATGTGTGAAGTCATAGAATGGAGGTGTGTGAAGTCACAATGCAGGTGTGTGAACTCATAGAATGGAGGTGGGTGAAGTCACAATGCAGGTGTGTGAAGTCATAGAATGGAGTTGTGTGAACTCAGAAAGGAGGTGTGTGAAGTCACAGAATAGAGGTGTGTGAAGTCATACAATGGAGGTGTGTGAAGTCACAGAATGGAGGTTTGTGAATTCATAGAATGGAGGTGTGTGAAGTCATAGAATGGAGGTGTGTGAAGTCACAGAATGGAGGTGTGTGAAGTTACAGAATGGAGGTGTGTGAAGTCATAGAATGGAGGTGTGTGAAGTCATAGATTGGAGGTGTGTGAAGTCAGAGAATGGAGGTGTGTGAAGTCAGAATGCAGGTGTGTGAAGTCATAGAATGTAGGTGTGTGAAGTCATAGATTGGAAGTGTGTGAAGTCATAAATTGGAGGTGTGTGAAGTCACAGGGTGAGGTGTGTGAAGTCACAGAATGGAGATCTGTGAAGTCAGAATGCAGGTGTGTGAAGTCATAGAATGGAGGTGTGTGAAGTCATAGATTGGAGGTGTGTGAAGTCACAGAGGGAGGTGTGTGAAGTCACAGAATGGAGTTCTGTGAAGTCACAGTGTAGGTGTGTGAAGTCATAGAATGGAGGTGTGTGATGTCATAGAATGGAGCTGTGTGATGTCAGAATTGAGGAGTGTGAAGTCCTAGAATGGATGTGTGTGAACTCATAGAATGGAGGTGTGTGATGTCACAATGGAAGTGTGTGAAGTCACAGAATGGAGGTGTGTGAAGTCATATATTGGAGGTGTGTGAAGTCAGAATGGAGGTGTGTGAAGTCACAGAATGGAGGTGTGTGAACTCAGAATGGAGGTGTTTGAAGTCATTAGATGGAGGTGTGTGAACTCACAGTATGGAGGTGTGTGAAATCATAGAATGGAATTTTGTGAATTCACAGAATGGAGCTGTGTGAAGTCAGAATGGAGGAGTGTGAAGTCATAGAATGGAGGTGTGTGAAGTCAGAATGGAGGTGTGTGAACTCATAGAATGGACGTGTGTGAAGTCACAATGGAAGTGTGTGAAGACAGAGAATGGAGGTGTGTGAAGTCACAGAATGGAGGTGTGTGAAGTCATAGAATGGAGGTGTGTGAAGTCATAGAATGGAGGTGTGTGAAGTCATAGATCGGATGTTTCAGTAATAAGAATGAAGGTGTGTGAAGTCATAGAATGGAGGTGTGTGAAGTCAAAATGGAGGTGTGTGAACTCATAGAATGGAGGTGTGTGAAGTCACAGAATGGAGGTGTGTGAAGTCAGAATGGAGGTGTGAAGTCATAGAATGGGGGTGGGTGAAGTCATGGAAAGGAGGTGTGGAAAGTCATAGAATGGAGAAGTTTGAAGTCATAGAGTGGAGGTGAGTGAAGTCACATATTCAAAGTCAGTGAAGTCATAGAATGGAGGTTTGTGAAGTCAGAATGGAGGTGTATGAACTCATAGAATGGAGGTGTGTGAAAGTCACAATGGAGGTGTGTGGAGTCATAGAATGGGGGTGTGTGAAATCAGAGAATGGAGGTGTGTGAAGTCAGAATGCAGGTGTGAAAAGTCATAGAATGGAGGTGTGTGAAGTCATAGAATGGAGATGTGTGAAGTCATAGACTGGAAGCGTGTGAAGTCATAGAATGGAGGTGTGTGAAGTCATAGATTGAAGGTGTGGGGAAGTCATAGTATGGAGGTGTGTGAAGTCACAGAAATGGAGGTGGGTGAAGTCACAGAATGGAGTTGTGTGAAGTCACAATGGAGGTGTGTGAAGTCATAGGATGGAGGTGTGTGAAATCAAAGAATGGAGGTTTGTGAAGTCATAGAATGGACTGTGTGTGAAATCACAGAAAGGAGGTGTGTGAAGTCACAGAATGGAGGTGTGTAAAGTCACAGAGTGGAGGTGTGTGAAGTCACACAATGGAGGTTTGTGAAGTCATAGAATGGAGGTGTGTGAAGTCACAGAATGCAGGTGTGTGAAGTCAGAATAGAGGTGTGCGAAGTCATAGAATGGAGGTGTGTGAAGTCAGAATGGAGCTGTGTGAAGTCATAGAATGGATGTGTGTGAAGTCAGAATGGAGGTGTGTGAACTCATAGAATGGAGGTGTATGAAGTCACAATGGAGGTGTGTGAAGTCACAGAATGGATATGTGTGAACTCAGAAAGGAGGTGTGTCAAGTCATAGAATGGAGGTCTGTGAAGTCATAGAATGGAGGTTTGTGAAATCATAGACTGGAGGTGTGTGAAGTCACAGAATTGAGGTGTGTGAAGACACAATGGAGGTGTGTGAAGACATAATGGAGGTGTGTGAAGTCAGATAATGGAGGTGTGTGAAGTTACAATGCAGGTGTGTGAAGTCATAGAATGGAGGTGTGTGAAGTCAAACATTGGAAGTGTGTGAAGTTACAGAATGGAGGTGTGTGAAGTCATAGAATGGAGGTGTGTGAAGTCAGAATGGAGGTGTGTGAACTCATAGAATGGACGTGTGTGAAGTCGCAATGGAGGAGTGTGAAGACAGAGAATGGAAGTGTGTGAAGTCACAGAATGGAGGTGTGTGAAGTCATAGAATGGAGGTGTGTGAAGTCATAGAATGGAGGTGTTTGAAGTCATTAGATGGAGGTGTGTGAACTCACAGTATGGAGGTGTGTGAAATCATAGAATGGAATTTTGTGAATTCACAGAATGGAGCTGTGTGAAGTCAGAATGGAGGAGTGTGAAGTCATAGAATGGAGGTGTGTGAAGTCAGAATGGAGGTGTGTGAAGTCACAGAATGGAGGTGTGTGAACACAGAATGGAGGTGTTTGAAGTCATTAGATGGAGGTGTGTGAACTCACAGTATGGAGGTGTGTGAAATCATAGAATGGAATTTTGTGAATTCACAGAATGGAGCTGTGTGAAGTCAGAATGGAGGAGTGTGAAGTCATAGAATGGAGGTGTGTGAAGTCAGAATGGAGGTGTGTGAACTCATAGAATGGACGTGTGTGAAGTCACAATGGAAGTGTGTGAAGACAGAGAATGGAGGTGTGTGAAGTCACAAAATGGAGGTGTGTGAAGTCATAGAATGGAGGTGTGTGAAGTCATAGAATGGAGGTGTGTGAAGTCATAGAATGGATGTTTCTGAAGTAAGAATGAAGGTGGGTGAAGTCATAGAATGGAGGTGTGTGAAGTCAAAATGGAGGTGTGTGAACTCATAGAATGGAGGTGTGTGAAGTCACAGAATGGAGGTGTGTGAAGTCAGAATGGAGGTGTGAAGTCATAGAATGGGGGTGGGTGAAGTCATGGAAAGGAGGTGTGGGAAGTCATAGAATGGAGAAGTTTGAAGTCATAGAGTGGAGGTGAGTGAAGTCACATATTCAAAGTCTGTGAAGTCATAGAATGGAGGTTTGTGAAGTCAGAATGGATGTGTATGAACTCATAGAATGGAGGTGTGTGAAGTCACAATGGAGGTGTGTGAAGTCATAGAATGTGGGTGTGTGAAATCAGAGAATGGAGGTGTGTGAAGTCAGAATGCAGGTGTGTAAAGTCATAGAATGGAGGTGTGTGAAGTCATAGAATGGAGGTGTGTGAAGTCATAGATTGGAAGCGTGTGAAATCATAGAATGGAGGTGTGTGAAGTCATAGATTGAAGGTGTGGGGAAGTCATAGTATGGAGGTGTGTGAAGTCACAGAAATGGAGGTGTGTGAAGTCACAGAATGGAGTTGTGTGAAGTCACAATGGAGGTGTGTGAAGTCATAGGATGGAGGTGTGTGAAATCAAAGAATTGAGGTTTGTGAAGTCATAGAATGGATTGTGTGTGAAATCACAGAAAGGAGGTGTGTGAAGTCACAGAATGGAGGTGTGTAAAGTCACAGAGTGGAGGTGTGTGAAGTCACACAATGGAGGTTTGTGAAGTCATAGAATGGAGGTGTGTGAAGTCAAAGAATGCAGGTGTGTGAAGTCAGAATAGAGGTGTGCGAAGTCATAGAATGTAGGTGTGTGAAGTCAGAATGGAGCTGTGTGAAGTCATAGAATGGATGTGTGTGAAGTCAGAATGGAGGTTTGTGAACACATAGAATGGAGGTGTATGAAGTCACAATGGAGGTGTGAAGTCACAGAATGGATGTGTGTGAACTCAGAAATGAGGTGTGTCAAGTCATAGAATCGAGGTCTGTGAAGACATAGAATGGAGGTGTGTGAAATCATAGAATGGAGGTGTGTGAAGTCACAGAATTGAGGTGTGTGAAGACAGAATGGAGGTGTGTGAAGACAGAATGGAGGTGTGTGAAGACACAATGCAGGTGTGTGAAGTCATAGAATGGAGGTGTGTGAAGTCATAGAATGGAGGTGGTGAAGTGACAGAATGGAGGTGTGTGAAGTCACAGAATGGAGGTGTGTGAAGTCACAGAATGGTGGTGTGTGAAGTCATAGAATGGAGGGGTGTGAAGTCATAGAATGGAGGTGTGTTAAGTCATAGAATGGAGGTGTGGAAGTCACAGAATGGAGGTGTGTGAAATCACAGAATGGAGGTGTGTGAGCTGAGAATGGAGGTGTGTGAATTCACAGAATGGAGGTGTGTGAAGTCATACAATTGAGGTGTGTGAAGTCACAGAATGGAGGTGTGTGAATTCATAGAATGGATGTGTGTGAAGTCATAGAATGGAGGTGTGTGAAGTCACAGAATTGTGGTGTGTGAAGTCATAGAATGGAGGGGTGTGAAGTCATAGAATGGAGGTGTGTGAACTCATAGAATGGAGGTGGGTGAAGTCACAAAGCAGGTGTGTGAAGTCTTAGAATGGAGTTGTGTGAACTCAGAAAGGAGATGTGTCAAGTCACAGAATAGAGGTGTGTGAAGTCATATAATGGAGGTGTGTGAAGTCACAGAATGGAGGTGTGTGAATTCATAGAATGGAGGTGTGTGAAGTCATAGAATGGAGGTGTGTGAAGTCACAGAATGGAGGTGTGTGAAGTAACAGAATGGAGGTGTGTGAAGTCACAGAATGGAAGTGGGTGAACTCACAATGGAGGTGTGTGAAGTCACAGAAGGGAGTTGTGTGAAGTCAGAAGGGAGGTGTGTGAAGTCACAGAATGGAGATGTGTGAACTCAGAATGGAGGTGTGGGAAATCACAGAATGGAGATTTGTGAAGTCATAGAATGGAGGTGTGTGAGGTCATAGAATATATGTTTCTGAAGTAAGAATGAAGGTGTGTGAAGTCATAGAATGGAGGTGTGTGAAGTCACAGAATGGAGGTGTGTGAAGTCACAGAATGGAGGTGTGTGAAGTCAGAATGGAGGTGTGAAGTCATAGAATAGAGGTGGGTGAAGTCATAGAAAGGAGTTGTGGGAAGTCATAGAATAGAGGAGTGTGAAGTCATAGAATGGAGGTGAGTGAAGTCACAGATCCGAGGTCTGTGAAGTCATAGAATGGAGCTGTGTGATGTCAAAATTGAGGAGTGTGAAGTCCTAGAATGGACGTTTGTGAACTCATAGAATGGAGGTGTGTGACGTCACAATGGAAGTGTGTGAAGTCACAGAATGGAGGTGTGTGAAGTCATATATTGGAGGTGTGTGAAGTCAGAATGGAGGTGTGTGAAGTCACAGCATGGAGGTGTGTGACCTCAGAATGGAGGTGTTTGAAGTCATAGATGGAGGTGTGTGAAGTCACAATGCAGGTGTGTGAATTCATAGAATGGAGGTGGGTGAAGTCACAATGCAGGTGTGTGAAGTCCTAGAATGGAGTTGTGTGAACTCAGAAAGGAGATGTGTGAAGTCACAGAATAGAGGTGTGTGAAGTCATATAATGGAGGTGTGTGAAGTCACAGAATGGAGGTGTGTGAATTCATAGAATGGAGGTGTGTGAAGTCATAGAATGGAGGTGTGTGAAGTCACAGAATGGAGGTGTGTGAAGTAACAGAATGGAGGTGTGTGAAGTCACAGAATGGAAGTGGGTGAACTCACAATGGAGGTGTGTGAAGTCACAGAAAGGAGGTGTGTGAAGTCAGAAGGGAGGTGTGTGAAGTCACAGAATGGAGATGTGTGAACTCAGAATGGAGGTGTGGGAAGTCACAGAATGGAGATTTGTGAAGTCATAGAATGGAGGTGTGTGAGGTCATAGAACGGATGTTTCTGAAGTAAGAATGAAGGTGTGTGAAGTCATAGAATGGAGGTGTGTGAAGTCATAGAATGGAGGTGTGTGAAGTCACAGAATGGAGGTGTGTGAAGTCAGAATTGAGGTGTGAAGTCATAGAATAGAGGTGGGTGAAGTCATAGAAATGAGTTGTGGGAAGTCATAGAATAGAGGAGTGTGAAGTCATAGAATGGAGGTGAGTGAAGTCACAGATCCGAGGTCTGTGAAGTCATAGAATGGAGCTGTGTGATGTCAGAATTGAGGAGTGTGAAGTCCTAGAATGGATGTGTGTGAACTCATAGAATGGAGGTGTGTGACGTCACAATGGAAGTGTGTGAAGTCACAGAATGGATGTGTGTGAAGTCATATTTTGGAGGTGTGTGAAGTCAGAATGGAGGTGTGTGAAGTCACAGAATGGAGGTGTGTGAACTCAGAATGGAGGTGTTTGAAGTCATAGATGGAGGTGTGTGAAGTCACAGTATGGAGGTGTGTGAAATCATAGAATGGAATTTTGTGAATTCACAGAATGCAGCTGTGTGAAGTCAGAATAGAGGAGTGTGAAGTCATAGAATGGAGGTGTGTGAAGTCAGAATGGAGGTGTGTGAACTCATAGAATGGACGTGTGTGAAGTCACAATGGAGGTGTGTGAAGACATAGAATGGAGGTGTGTGAAGTCACAGAATGGAGGTGTGTGAAGTCAAAGAATGGAGGTGTGTGAAGTCATAGAATGGAGGTGTGTCAAGTCATAGAATGGAAGTGTGTGAAGTCAAAATGGAGGTGTGTGAACTCATAGAATGGAGGTGTGTGAAGTCACAGAATGGAGGTGTGTGAAGTCAGAATGGAGGTGTGAAGTCATAGAATGGGTGTGGGTGAAGTCATGGAAAGGAGGTGTGGGAAGTCATAGAATGGAGAAGTGTGAAGTCATAGAGTGGAGTTGAGTGAAGTCACATATTCAAAGTCTGTGAAGTCATAGATTGGAGGTTTGTGAAGTCAGAATGGAGGTGTATGAACTCATAGAATGGAGGTGTGTGAAGTCACAATGGAGGTGTGTGAAGTCATAGAATGGGGGTGTGTGAAATCAGAGAATGGAGGTGTGTGAAGTCAGAATGCAGGTGTGTGAAGTCATAGAATGGAGGTGTGTGAAGTCATAGAATGGAGGTGTGTGAAGTCATAGATTGGAAGCGTGTGAACTCATAGAATGGAGGTGTGTGAAGTCATAGATTGAAGGTGTGGGGAAGTCATAGTATGGAGGTGTGTGAAGTCACAGAATGGAGGTGTGTGAAGTCACAGAATGGAGTTGTGTGAAGTCACAATGGAGGTGTGTGAAGTCATAGGATGGAGGTGTGTGAAATCAAAGAATGGAGGTTTGTGAAGTCATAGAATGGATTGTGTGTGAAATCAGAGAATGGAGGTGTGTGAAGTCACAGAATGGAGGTGCGTAAAGTCACAGAGTGGAGGTGTGTGAAGTCACAGAAAGGAGGTTTGTGAAATCATAGAATGGAGGTGTGTGAAGTCACAGAATGCAGGTGTGTGAAGTCAGAATAGAGGTGTGCGAAGTCATAGAATGGAGGTGTGTGAAGTCAGAATGGAGCTGTGTGATGTCATAGAATGGATGTGTGTGAAGTCAGAATGGAGGAGTGTAAACTCATAGAATGGATGTGTATGAAGTCAAAATGGAGGTGTGTGAAGTCACAGAATGGATGTGTGTGAACTCAGAAAGGAGGTGTGTGAAGTCATAGAATGGAGGTCTGTGAAGTCATAGAATGGAGGTGTGTGAAATCATAGAATGGAGGTGTGTGAAGTCACAGAATTGAGGTGTGTGAAGACAGAATGGAAGTGTGTGAAGTCAGAATGGAGGTGTGTAGTCAGATAATGGAGGTGTGTGAAGTCACAATGCAGGTGTGTGAAGTCATAGAATGGAGGTGTGTGAAGTCATAGAATGGAGGTGGTGAAGTGACAGAATGGAGGTGTGTGAAGTCATAGAATGGAGGTGTGTGAAGTCACAGAATGGTGGTGTGTGAAGTCATAGAATGGAGGGGTGTGAAGTCATAGAATGGAGGTGTGTTAAGTCATAGAATGGAGGTGAGGAGTCACAGAATGGAGGTGTGTGAAGTCACAGAATGGAGGTGTGTGAACTGAGAATGGAGGTGTGTGAAGTCACAGAATGGATGTGGGTGAAGTCATACAATGGAGGTGTGTGAAGTCACAGAATGGAGCTGTGTGAATTCATAGAAGGGAGGTGTGTGAAGTCATAGAATGGAGGTGTGTGAAGTCACATAATGGTGGTGTGTGAAGTCACACAATGGAGGTGTGTGAAGACACAGAATGGAAGTGGGTGAACTCACAATGGAGGTGTGTGAAGTCACAGAATGGAGGTGTGTGAATTCATAAAAGGGAGGTGTGTGAAGTCATAGAATGGAGGTGTGTGAAGTCCCAGAATGGAAGTGTGTGAAGTCAAAATGGAGGTGTGTGAAGTCAGAGAATGGAGGTGTGTGAAGTCAATGAATGGACTTGTGTGAAGTCAAAATTGTGGTGTGTGAAGTTAAAGAATGGATGTGTGTGAAGTCACAGAATGGAGGTGTGTGAAGTCAAAATGGAGGTGTGTGAAGTCAAAGAATGGATGTGTTTTAAGTCATAGAATGGAGGTGTATGAAGTCATGGAATGGAGGTGTGTGAAGTCAAACATTGGAAGTGTGTGAAGTTACAGAATGGAGGTGTGTGAAGTCATAGAATGGAGGTGTGTGAAGTCAGAGAATGGAGGTGTGTGAAGTCAGAATGCAGGTGTGTGAAGTCATAGAATGGAGGTGTGTGAAGTCATAGATTGGAAGTGTGTGAAGTCATATATTGGAGGTGTGTGAAGTCACAGAATGGAGTTCTGTGAAGTCACAGTGGAAGTGTGTGAAGTCATAGAATGGAGGTGTGTGAAGTCAAAGAATGGAGGTGTGTGAAGTCATAGAATGGAGGTGTGTGAAGTCACAGCATGGAGGTGTGTGAAGTCAGAATTGATATGTGTGAAGTCATAGAATGGAGGTGTGTGAAGTCACAATGCAGGTGTGTGAACTCATAGAATGGAGGTGGGTGAAGTCACAATGCAGGTGTGTGAAGTCATAGAATGGAGTTGTGTGAACTCAGAAAGGAGGTGTGTGAAGTCACAGAATAGAGGTGTGTGAAGTCATACAATTGAGGTGTGTGAAGTCACAGAATGGAGGTTTGTGAATTCATAGAATGGAGGTGTGTGAAGTCATAGAATGGAGGTGTGTGAAGTCACAGAATGGAGGTGTGTGAAGTTACAGAATGGAGGTGTGTGAAGTCATAGAATGGAGGTGTGTGAAGTCATAGATTGGAGGTGTGTGAAGTCAGAGAATGGAGGTGTGTGAAGTCAGAATGCAGGTGTGTGAAGTCATAGAATGGAGGTGTGTGAAGTCATAGATTGGAAGTGTGTGAAGTCATAAATTGGAAGTGTGTGAAGTCACAGGGGGAGGTGTGTGAAGTCACAGAATGGAGATCTGTGAAGTCAGAATGCAGGTGTGTGAAGTCATAGAATGGAGGTGTGTGAAGTCATAGATTGGAGGTGTGTGAAGTCACAGAGGGAGGTGTGTGAAGTCACAGAATGGAGTTCTGTGAAGTCACAGTGTAGGTGTGTGAAGTCATAGAATGGAGGTGTGTGAAGTCATAGAATGGAGCTGTGTGATGTCAGAATTGAGGAGTGTGAAGTCCTAGAATGGATGTGTGTGAACTCATAGAATGGAGGTGTGTGACGTCACAATGGAATTGTGTGAAGTCACAGAATGGAGGTGTGTGTAGTCATATATTGGAGGTGTGTGAAGTCAGAATGGAGGTGTGTGAAGTCACAGAATGGAGGTGTGTGAACTCAGAATGGAGGTGTTTGAAGTCATAGATGGAGGTGTGTGAACTCACAGTATGGAGGTGTGTGAAATCATAGAATGGAATTTTGTGAATTCACAGAATGGAGCTGTGTGAAGTCAGAATGGAAGAGTGTGAAGTCATAGAATGGAGGTGTGTGAAGTCAGAATGGAGGTGTGTGAACTCATAGAATGGACGTGTGTGAAGTCACAATGGAGGTGTGTGAAGACAGAGAATGGAGCTGTGTGAAGTCACAGAATGGAGGTGTGTGAAGTCATAGAATGGAGGTGTGTGAAGTCATAGAATGGAGGTGTGTGAAGTCATAGAACGGATGTTTCAGTAATAAGAATGAAGGTGTGTGAAGTCATAGAATGGAGGTGTGTGAAGTCAAAATGGAGATGTGTGAACTCATAGAATGGAGGTGTGTGAAGTCACAGAATGGAGGTGTGTGAAGTCAGAATGGAGGTGTGAAGTCATAGAATGGGGGTGGGTGAAGTCATGGAAAGGAGGTGTGGAAAGTCATAGAATGGAGAAGTTTGAAATCATAGAGTGGAGGTGAGTGAAGTCACATATTCAAAGTCAGTGAAGTCATAGAATGGAGGTGTGTGAAGACAGAATGGAGGTGTGTGAAGTCAGAATGGAGGTGTGTAGTCAGATAATGGAGGTGTGTGAAGTCACAATGCAGGTGTGTGAAGTCATAGAATGGAGGTGTGTGAAGTCATAGAATGGAGGTGGTGAAGTGACAGAATGGAGGTGTGTGAAGTCATAGAATGGAGGTGTGTGAAGTCACAGAATGGTGGTGTGTGAAGTCATAGAATGGAGGGGTGTGAAGCCATAGAATGGAGGTGTGTTAAGTCATAGAATGGAGGTGTGGAGTCACAGAATGGAGGTGTGTGAAGTCACAGAATGGAGGTGTGTGAACTGAGAATGGAGGTGTGTGAAGTCACAGAATGGATGTGGGTGAAGTCATACAATGGAGGTGTGTGAAGTCACAGAATGGAGGTGTGTGAATTCATAGAAGGGAGGTGTGTGAAGTCATAGAATGGAGGTGTGTGAAGTCACATAATGGTGGTGTGTGAAGTCACACAATGGAGGTGTGTGAAGACACAGAATGGAAGTGGGTGAACTCACAATGGAGGTGTGTGAAGTCACAGAATGGAGGTGTGTGAATTCATAAAAGGGAGGTGTGTGAAGTCATAGAATGGAGGTGTGTGAAGTCCCAGAATGGAAGTGTGTGAAGTCAAAATGGAGGTGTGTGAAGTCAGAGAATGGAGGTGTGTGAAGTCAATGAATGGACTTGTGTGAAGTCAAAATTGTGGTGTGTGAAGTTAAAGAATGGATGTGTGTGAAGTCACAGAATGGAGGTGTGTGAAGTCAAAATGGAGGTGTGTGAAGTCAAAGAATGGATGTGTTTTAAGTCATAGAATGGAGGTGTATGAAGTCATGGAATGGAGGTGTGTGAAGTCAAACATTGGAAGTGTGTGAAGTTACAGAATGGAGGTGTGTGAAGTCATAGAATGGAGGTGTGTGAAGTCAGAGAATGGAGGTGTGTGAAGTCAGAATGCAGGTGTGTGAAGTCATAGAATGGAGGTGTGTGAAGTCATAGATTGGAAGTGTGTGAAGTCATATATTGGAGGTGTGTGAAGTCACAGAATGGAGTTCTGTGAAGTCACAGTGGAAGTGTGTGAAGTCATAGAATGGAGGTGTGTGAAGTCAAAGAATGGAAGTGTGTGAAGTCATAGAATGGAGGTGTGTGAAGTCACAGCATGGAGGTGTGTGAAGTCAGAATTGATATGTGTGAAGTCATAGAATGGAGGTGTGTGAAGTCACAATGCAGGTGTGTGAACTCATAGAATGGAGGTGGGTGAAGTCACAATGCAGGTGTGTGAAGTCATAGAATGGAGTTGTGTGAACTCAGAAAGGAGGTGTGTGAAGTCACAGAATAGAGGTGTGTGAAGTCATACAATTGAGGTGTGTGAAGTCACAGAATGGAGGTTTGTGAATTCATAGAATGGAGGTGTGTGAAGTCATAGAATGGAGGTGTGTGAAGTCACAGAATGGAGGTGTGTGAAGTTACAGAATGGAGGTGTGTGAAGTCATAGAATGGAGGTGTGTGAAGTCATAGATTGGAGGTGTGTGAAGTCAGAGAATGGAGGTGTGTGAAGTCAGAATGCAGGTGTGTGAAGTCATAGAATGGAGGTGTGTGAAGTCATAGATTGGAAGTGTGTGAAGTCATAAATTGGAGGTGTGTGAAGTCACAGGGGGAGGTGTGTGAAGTCACAGAATGGAGATCTGTGAAGTCAGAATGCAGGTGTGTGAAGTCATAGAATGGAGGTGTGTGAAGTCATAGATTGGAGGTGTGTGAAGTCACAGAGGGAGGTGTGTGAAGTCACAGAATGGAGTTCTGTGAAGTCACAGTGTAGGTGTGTGAAGTCATAGAATGGAGGTGTGTGAAGTCATAGAATGGAGCTGTGTGATGTCAGAATTGAGGAGTGTGAAGTCCTAGAATGGATGTGTGTGAACTCATAGAATGGAGGTGTGTGACGTCACAATGGAAGTGTGTGAAGTCACAGAATGAAGGTGTGTGAAGTCATAGAATGGAGGTGTGTGAAGTCATAGAATGGAGGTGTGTGAAGTCATAGAACGGATGTTTCAGTAATAAGAATGAAGGTGTGTGAAGTCATAGAATGGAGGTGTGTGAAGTCAAAATGGAGATGTGTGAACTCATAGAATGGAGGTGTGTGAAGTCACAGAATGGAGGTGTGTGAAGTCAGAATGGAGGTGTGAAGTCATAGAATGGGGGTGGGTGAAGTCATGGAAAGGAGGTGTGGAAAGTCATAGAATGGAGAAGTTTGAAATCATAGAGTGGAGGTGAGTGAAGTCACATATTCAAAGTCAGTGAAGTCATAGAATGGAGGTGTGTGAAGACAGAATGGAGGTGTGTGAAGTCAGAATGGAGGTGTGTAGTCAGATAATGGAGGTGTGTGAAGTCACAATGCAGGTGTGTGAAGTCATAGAATGGAGGTGTGTGAAGTCATAGAATGGAGGTGGTGAAGTGACAGAATGGAGGTGTGTGAAGTCATAGAATGGAGGTGTGTGAAGTCACAGAATGGTGGTGTGTGAAGTCATAGAATGGAGGGGTGTGAAGCCATAGAATGGAGGTGTGTTAAGTCATAGAATGGAGGTGTGGAGTCACAGAATGGAGGTGTGTGAAGTCACAGAATGGAGGTGTGTGAACTGAGAATGGAGGTGTGTGAAGTCACAGAATGGATGAGGGTGAAGTCATACAATTGAGGTGTGTGAAGTCACAGAATGGAGGTGTGTGAATTCATAGAAGGGAGGTGTGTGAAGTCATAGAATGGAGGTGTGTGAAGTCACATAATGGTGGTGTGTGAAGTCACACAATGGAGGTGTGTGAAGACACAGAATGGAAGTGGGTGAACTCACAATGGAGGTGTGTGAAGTCACAGAATGGAGGTGTGTAAAGTCATAGAATGGAGGTGTGTGAAGTCAGAGAATGGAGGTGTGTGAAGTCAGAATGCAGGTGTGTGAAGTCATAGAATGGAGGTGTGTGAAGTCATAGATTGGAAGTGTGTGAAGTCATATATTGGAGGTGTGTGAAGTCACAGAGGGAGGTGTGTGAAGTCACAGAATGGAGTTCTGTGAAGTCACAGTGGAAGTGTGTGAAGTCATAGAATGGAGGTGTGTGAAGTCAAAGAATGGAGGTGTGTGAAGTCATAGAATGGAGGTGTGTGAAGTCACAGCATGGAGGTGTGTGAAGTCAGAATTGATATGTGTGAAGTCATAGAATGGAGGTGTGTGAAGTCACAATGCAGGTGTGTGAACTCATAGAATGGAGGTGGGTGAAGTCACAATGCAGGTGTGTGAAGTCATAGAATGGAGTTGTGTGAACTCAGAAAGGAGGTGTGTGAAGTCACAGAATAGAGGTGTGTGAAGTCATACAATGGAGGTGTGTGAAGTCACAGAATGGAGGTTTGTGAATTCATAGAATGGAGGTGTGTGAAGTCATAGAATGGAGGTGTGTGAAGTCACAGAATGGAGGTGTGTGAAGTTACAGAATGGAGGTGTGTGAAGTCATAGAATGGAGGTGTGTGAAGTCATAGATTGGAGGTGTGTGAAGTCAGAGAATGGAGGTGTGTGAAGTCAGAATGCAGGTGTGTGAAGTCATAGAATGTAGGTGTGTGAAGTCATAGATTGGAAGTGTGTGAAGTCATAAATTGGAGGTGTGTGAAGTCACAGGGGGAGGTGTGTGAAGTCACAGAATGGAGATCTGTGAAGTCAGAATGCAGGTGTGTGAAGTCATAGAATGGAGGTGTGTGAAGTCATAGATTGGAGGTGTGTGAAGTCACAGAGGGAGGTGTGTGAAGTCACAGAATGGAGTTCTGTGAAGTCACAGTGTAGGTGTGTGAAGTCATAGAATGGAGGTGTGTGATGTCATAGAATGGAGCTGTGTGATGTCAGAATTGAGGAGTGTGAAGTCCTAGAATGGATGTGTGTGAACTCATAGAATGGAGGTGTGTGACGTCACAATGGAAGTGTGTGAAGTCACAGAATGGAGGTGTGTGAAGTCATATATTGGAGGTGTGTGAAGTCAGAATGGAGGTGTGTGAAGTCACAGAATGGAGGTGTGTGAACTCAGAATGGAGGTGTTTGAAGTCATTAGATGGAGGTGTGTGAACTCACAGTATGGAGGTGTGTGAAATCATAGAATGGAATTTTGTGAATTCACAGAATGGAGCTGTGTGAAGTCAGAATGGAGGAGTGTGAAGTCATAGAATGGAGGTGTGTGAAGTCAGAATGGAGGTGTGTGAACTCATAGAATGGACGTGTGTGAAGTCACAATGGAAGTGTGTGAAGACAGAGAATGGAGGTGTGTGAAGTCACAGAATGGAGGTGTGTGAAGTCATAGAATGGAGGTGTGTGAAGTCATAGAATGGAGGTGTGTGAAGTCATAGATCGGATGTTTCAGTAATAAGAATGAAGGTGTGTGAAGTCATAGAATGGAGGTGTGTAAAGTCAAAATGGAGGTGTGTGAACTCATAGAATGGAGGTGTGTGAAGTCACAGAATGGAGGTGTGTGAAGTCAGAATGGAGGTGTGAAGTCATAGAATGGGGGTGGGTGAAGTCATGGAAAGGAGGTGTGGAAAGTCATAGAATGGAGAAGTTTGAAGTCATAGAGTGGAGGTGAGTGAAGTCACATATTCAAAGTCAGTGAAGTCATAGAATGGAGGTTTGTGAAGTCAGAATGGAGGTGTATGAACTCATAGAATGGAGGTGTGTGAAAGTCACAATGGAGGTGTGTGGAGTCATAGAATGGGGGCGTGTGAAATCAGAGAATGGAGGTGTGTGAAGTCAGAATGCAGGTGTGAAAAGTCATAGAATGGAGGTGTGTGAAGTCATAGAATGGAGATGTGTGAAGTCATAGACTGGAAGCGTGTGAAGTCATAGAATGGAGGTGTGTGAAGTCATAGATTGAAGGTGTGGGGAAGTCATAGTATGGAGGTGTGTGAAGTCACAGAAATGGAGGTGGGTGAAGTCACAGAATGGAGTTGTGTGAAGTCACAATGGAGGTGTGTGAAGTCATAGGATGGAGGTGTGTGAAATCAAAGAATGGAGGTTTGTGAAGTCATAGAATGGACTGTGTGTGAAATCACAGAAAGGAGGTGTGTGAAGTCACAGAATGGAGGTGTGTAAAGTCACAGAGTGGAGGTGTGTGAAGTCACACAATGGAGGTTTGTGAAGTCATAGAATGGAGGTGTGTGAAGTCACAGAATGCAGGTGTGTGAAGTCAGAATAGAGGTGTGCGAAGTCATAGAATGGAGGTGTGTGAAGTCAGAATGGAGCTGTGTGAAGTCATAGAATGGATGTGTGTGAAGTCAGAATGGAGGTGTGTGAACTCATAGAATGGAGGTGTATGAAGTCACAATGGAGGTGTGTGAAGTCACAGAATGGATATGTGTGAACTCAGAAAGGAGGTGTGTCAAGTCATAGAATGGAGGTCTGTGAAGTCATAGAATGGAGGTTTGTGAAATCATAGACTGGAGGTGTGTGAAGTCACAGAATTGAGGTGTGTGAAGACACAATGGAGGTGTGTGAAGACATAATGGAGGTGTGTGAAGTCAGATAATGTAGGTGTGTGAAGTTACAATGCAGGTGTGTGAAGTCATAGAATGGAGGTGTGTGAAGTCAAACATTGGAAGTGTGTGAAGTTACAGAATGGAGGTGTGTGAAGTCATAGAATGGAGGTGTGTGAAGTCAGAATGGAGGTGTGTGAACTCATAGAATGGACGTGTGTGAAGTCGCAATGGAGGAGTGTGAAGACAGAGAATGGAAGTGTGTGAAGTCACAGAATGGAGGTGTGTGAAGTCATAGAATGGAGGTGTGTGAAGTCATAGAATGGAGGTGTTTGAAGTCATTAGATGGAGGTGTGTGAACTCACAGTATGGAGGTGTGTGAAATAATAGAATGGAATTTTGTGAATTCACAGAATGGAGCTGTGTGAAGTCAGAATGGAGGAGTGTGAAGTCATAGAATGGAGGTGTGTGAAGTCAGAATGGAGGTGTGTGAAGTCACAGAATGGAGGTGTGTGAACTCAGAATGGAGGTGTTTGAAGTCATTAGATGGAGGTGTGTGAACTCACAGTATGGAGGTGTGTGAAATCATAGAATGGAATTTTGTGAATTCACAGAATGGAGCTGTGTGAAGTCAGAATGGAGGAGTGTGAAGTCATAGAATGGAGGTGTGTGAAGTCAGAATGGAGGTGTGTGAACTCATAGAATGGACGTGTGTGAAGTCACAATGGAAGTGTGTGAAGACAGAGAATGGAGGTGTGTGAAGTCACAGAATGGAGGTGTGTGAAGTCATAGAATGGAGGTGTGTGAAGTCATAGAATGGAGGTGTGTGAAGTCATAGAATGGATGTTTCTGAAGTAAGAATGAAGGTGGGTGAAGTCATAGAATGGAGGTGTGTGAAGTCAAAATGGAGGTGTGTGAACTCATAGAATGGAGGTGTGTGAAGTCACAGAATGGAGGTGTGTGAAGTCAGAATGGAGGTGTGAAGTCATAGAATGGGGGTGGGTGAAGTCATGGAAAGGAGGTGTGGGAAGTCATAGAATGGAGAAGTTTGAAGTCATAGAGTGGAGGTGAGTGAAGTCACATATTCAAAGTCTGTGAAGTCATAGAATGGAGGTTTGTGAAGTCAGAATGGATGTGTATGAACTCATAGAATGGAGGTGTGTGAAGTCACAATGGAGGTGTGTGAAGTCATAGAATGTGGGTGTGTGAAATCAGAGAATGGAGGTGTGTGAAGTCAGAATGCAGGTGTGTAAAGTCATAGAATGGAGGTGTGTGAAGTCATAGAATGGAGGTGTGTGAAGTCATAGATTGGAAGCGTGTGAAATCATAGAATGGAGGTGTGTGAAGTCATAGATTGAAGGTGTGGGGAAGTCATAGTATGGAGGTGTGTGAAGTCACAGAAATGGAGGTGTGTGAAGTCACAGAATGGAGTTGTGTGAAGTCACAATGGAGGTGTGTGAAGTCATAGGATGGAGGTGTGTGAAATCAAAGAATTGAGGTTTGTGAAGTCATAGAATGGATTGTGTGTGAAATCACAGAAAGGAGGTGTGTGAAGTCACAGAATGGAGGTGTGTAAAGTCACAGAGTGGAGGTGTGTGAAGTCACACAATGGAGGTTTGTGAAGTCATAGAATGGAGGTGTGTGAAGTCAAAGAATGCAGGTGTGTGAAGTCAGAATAGAGGTGTGCGAAGTCATAGAATGTAGGTGTGTGAAGTCAGAATGGAGCTGTGTGAAGTCATAGAATGGATGTGTGTGAAGTCAGAATGGAGGTTTGTGAACACATAGAATGGAGGTGTATGAAGTCACAATGGAGGTGTGAAGTCACAGAATGGATGTGTGTGAACTCAGAAATGAGGTGTGTCAAGTCATAGAATCGAGGTCTGTGAAGACATAGAATGGAGGTGTGTGAAATCATAGAATGGAGGTGTGTGAAGTCACAGAATTGAGGTGTGTGAAGACAGAATGGAGGTGTGTGAAGACAGAATGGAGGTGTGTGAAGACACAATGCAGGTGTGTGAAGTCATAGAATGGAGGTGTGTGAAGTCATAGAATGGAGGTGGTGAAGTGACAGAATGGAGGTGTGTGAAGTCACAGAATGGAGGTGTGTGAAGTCACAGAATGGTGGTGTGTGAAGTCATAGAATGGAGGGGTGTGAAGTCATAGAATGGAGGTGTGTTAAGTCATAGAATGGAGGTGTGGAAGTCACAGAATGGAGGTGTGTGAAATCACAGAATGGAGGTGTGTGAGCTGAGAATGGAGGTGTGTGAATTCACAGAATGGAGGTGTGTGAAGTCATACAATGGAGGTGTGTGAAGTCACAGAATGGAGGTGTGTGAATTCATAGAATGGATGTGTGTGAAGTCATAGAATGGAGGTGTGTGAAGTCACAGAATTGTGGTGTGTGAAGTCATAGAATGGAGGGGTGTGAAGTCATAGAATGGAGGTGTGTGAACTCATAGAATGGAGGTGGGTGAAGTCACAAAGCAGGTGTGTGAAGTCTTAGAATGGAGTTGTGTGAACTCAGAAAGGAGATGTGTCAAGTCACAGAATAGAGGTGTGTGAAGTCATATAATGGAGGTGTGTGAAGTCACAGAATGGAGGTGTGTGAATTCATAGAATGGAGGGGTGTGAAGTCATAGAATGGAGGTGTGTGAAGTCACAGAATGGAGGTGTGTGAAGTAACAGAATGGAGGTGTGTGAAGTCACAGAATGGAAGTGGGTGAACTCACAATGGAGGTGTGTGAAGTCACAGAAGGGAGTTGTGTGAAGTCAGAAGGGAAGTGTGTGAAGTCACAGAATGGAGATGTGTGAACTCAGAATGGAGGTGTGGGAAATCACAGAATGGAGATTTGTGAAGTCATAGAATGGAGGTGTGTGAGGTCATAGAATATATGTTTCTGAAGTAAGAATGAAGGTGTGTGAAGTCATAGAATGGAGGTGTGTGAAGTCATAGAATGGAGGTGTGTGAAGTCACAGAATGGAGGTGTGTGAAGTCAGAATGGAGGTGTGAAGTCATAGAATAGAGGTGGGTGAAGTCATAGAAAGGAGTTGTGGGAAGTCATAGAATAGAGGAGTGTGAAGTCAAAGAATGGAGGTGAGTGAAGTCACAGATCCGAGGTCTGTGAAGTCATAGAATGGAGCTGTGTGATGTCAGAATTGAGGAGTGTGAAGTCCTAGAATGGACGTTTGTGAACTCATAGAATGGAGGTGTGTGACGTCACAATGGAAGTGTGTGAAGTCACAGAATGGAGGTGTGTGAAGTCATATATTGGAGGTGTGTGAAGTCAGAATGGAGGTGTGTGAAGTCACAGCATGGAGGTGTGTGACCTCAGAATGGAGGTGTTTGAAGTCATAGATGGAGGTGTGTGAAGTCACAATGCAGGTGTGTGAATTCATAGAATGGAGGTGGGTGAAGTCACAATGCAGGTGTGTGAAGTCATAGAATGGAGTTGTGTGAACTCAGAAAGGAGATGTGTGAAGTCACAGAATAGAGGTGTGTGAAGTCATATAATGGAGGTGTGTGAAGTCACAGAATGGAGGTGTGTGAATTCATAGAATGGAGGTGTGTGAAGTCATAGAATGGAGGTGTGTGAAGTCACAGAATGGAGGTGTGTGAAGTAACAGAATGGAGGTGTGTGAAGTCACAGAATGGAAGTGGGTGAACTCACAATGGAGGTGTGTGAAGTCACAGAAAGGAGGTGTGTGAAGTCAGAAGGGAGGTGTGTGAAGTCACAGAATGGAGATGTGTGAACTCAGAATGGAGGTGTGGGAAGTCACAGAATGGAGATTTGTGAAATCATAGAATGGAGGTGTGTGAGGTCATAGAACGGATGTTTCTGAAGTAAGAATGAAGGTGTGTGAAGTCATAGAATGGAGGTGTGTGAAGTCATAGAATGGAGGTGTGTGAAGTCACAGAATGGAGGTGTGTGAAGTCAGAATTGAGGTGTGAAGTCATAGAATAGAGGTGGGTGAAGTCATAGAAATGAGTTGTGGGAAGTCATAGAATAGAGGAGTGTGAAGTCATAGAATGGAGGTGAGTGAAGTCACAGATCCGAGGTCTGTGAAGTCATAGAATGGAGCTGTGTGATGTCAGAATTGAGGAGTGTGAAGTCCTAGAATGGATGTGTGTGAACTCATAGAATGGAGGTGTGTGACGTCACAATGGAAGTGTGTGAAGTCACAGAATGGATGTGTGTGAAGTCATATTTTGGAGGTGTGTGAAGTCAGAATGGAGGTGTGTGAAGTCACAGAATGGAGGTGTGTGAACTCAGAATGGAGGTGTTTGAAGTCATAGATGGAGGTGTGTGAAGTCACAGTATGGAGGTGTGTGAAATCATAGAATGGAATTTTGTGAATTCACAGAATGCAGCTGTGTGAAGTCAGAATAGAGGAGTGTGAAGTCATAGAATGGAGGTGTGTGAAGTCAGAATGGAGGTGTGTGAACTCATAGAATGGACGTGTGTGAAGTCACAATGGAGGTGTGTGAAGACATAGAATGGAGGTGTGTGAAGTCACAGAATGGAGGTGTGTGAAGTCAAAGAATGGAGGTGTGTGAAGTCATAGAATGGAGGTGTGTCAAGTCATAGAATGGAAGTGTGTGAAGTCAAAATGGAGGTGTGTGAACTCATAGAATGGAGGTGTGTGAAGTCACAGAATGGAGGTGTGTGAAGTCAGAATGGAGGTGTGAAGTCATAGAATGGGTGTGGGTGAAGTCATGGAAAGGAGGTGTGGGAAGTCATAGAATGGAGAAGTGTGAAGTCATAGAGTGGAGTTGAGTGAAGTCACATATTCAAAGTCTGTGAAGTCATAGAATGGAGGTTTGTGAAGTCAGAATGGAGGTGTATGAACTCATAGAATGGAGGTGTGTGAAGTCACAATGGAGGTGTGTGAAGTCATAGAATGGGGGTGTGTGAAATCAGAGAATGGAGGTGTGTGAAGTCAGAATGCAGGTGTGTGAAGTCATAGAATGGAGGTGTGTGAAGTCACAGAATGGAGGTGCGTAAAGTCACAGAGTGGAGGTGTGTGAAGTCACAGAAAGGAGGTTTGTGAAATCATAGAATGGAGGTGTGTGAAGTCACAGAATGCAGGTGTGTGAAGTCAGAATAGAGGTGTGCGAAGTCATAGAATGGAGGTGTGTGAAGTCAGAATGGAGCTGTGTGATGTCATAGAATGGATGTGTGTGAAGTCAGAATGGAGGTGTGTAAACTCATAGAATGGATGTGTATGAAGTCAAAATGGAGGTGTGTGAAGTCACAGAATGGATGTGTGTGAACTCATAAAGGAGGTGTGTGAAGTCATAGAATGGAGGTCTGTGAAGTCATAGAATGGAGGTGTGTGAAATCATAGAATGGAGGTGTGTGAAGTCACAGAATTGAGGTGTGTGAAGACAGAATGGAGGTGTGTGAAGTCAGAATGGAGGTGTGTAGTCAGATAATGGAGGTGTGTGAAGTCACAATGCAGGTGTGTGAAGTCATAGAATGGAGGTGTGTGAAGTCATAGAATGGAGGTGGTGAAGTGACAGAATGGAGGTGTGTGAAGTCATAGAATGGAGGTGTGTGAAGTCACAGAATGGTGGTGTGTGAAGTCATAGAATGGAGGGGTGTGAAGTCATAGAATGGAGGTGTGTTAAGTCATAGAATGGAGGTGTGGAGTCACAGAATGGAGGTGTGTGAAGTCACAGAATGGAGGTGTGTGAACTGAGAATGGAGGTGTGTGAAGTCACAGAATGGATGTGGGTGAAGTCATACAATGGAGGTGTGTGAAGTCACAGAATGGAGGTGTGTGAATTCATAGAAGGGACGTGTGTGAAGTCATAGAATGGAGGTGTGTGAAGTCACATAATGGTGGTGTGTGAAGTCACACAATGGAGGTGTGTGAAGACACAGAATGGAAGTGGGTGAACTCACAATGGAGGTGTGTGAAGTAACAGAATGGAGGTGTGTGAATTCATAAAAGGGAGGTGTGTGAAGTCATAGAATGGAGGTGTGTGAAGTCCCAGAATGGAAGTGTGTGAAGTCAAAATGGAGGTGTGTGAAGTCAGAGAATGGAGGTGTGTGAAGTCAATGAATGGACTTGTGTGAAGTCAAAATTGTGGTGTGTGAAGTTAAAGAATGGATGTGTGTGAAGTCACAGAATGGAGGTGTGTGAAGTCAAAATGGAGGTGTGTGAAGTCAAAGAATGGATGTGTTTTAAGTCATAGAATGGAGGTGTATGAAGTCATGGAATGGAGGTGTGTGAAGTCAAACATTGGAAGTGTGTGAAGTTACAGAATGGAGGTGTGTGAAGTCATAGAATGGAGGTGTGTGAAGTCAGAGAATGGAGGTGTGTGAAGTCAGAATGCAGGTGTGTGAAGTCATAGAATGGAGGTGTGTGAAGTCATAGATTGGAAGTGTGTGAAGTCATATATTGGAGGTGTGTGAAGTCACAGAATGGAGTTCTGTGAAGTCACAGTGGAAGTGTGTGAAGTCATAGAATGGAGGTGTGTGAAGTCAAAGAATGGAGGTGTGTGAAGTCATAGAATGGAGGTGTGTGAAGTCACAGCATGGAGGTGTGTGAAGTCAGAATTGATATGTGTGAAGTCATAGAATGGAGGTGTGTGAAGTCACAATGCATGTGTGTGAACTCATAGAATGGAGGTGGGTGAAGTCACAATGCAGGTGTGTGAAGTCATAGAATGGAGTTGTGTGAACTCAGAAAGGAGGTGTGTGAAGTCACAGAATAGAGGTGTGTGAAGTCATACAATTGAGGTGTGTGAAGTCACAGAATGGAGGTTTGTGAATTCATAGAATGGAGGTGTGTGAAGTCATAGAATGGAGGTGTGTGAAGTCACAGAATGGAGGTGTGTGAAGTTACAGAATGGAGGTGTGTGAAGTCATAGAATGGAGGTGTGTGAAGTCATAGATTGGAGGTGTGTGAAGTCAGAGAATGGAGGTGTGTGAAGTCAGAATGCAGGTGTGTGAAGTCATAGAATGGAGGTGTGTGAAGTCATAGATTGGAAGTGTGTGAAGTCATAAATTGGAGGTGTGTGAAGTCACAGGGGGAGGTGTGTGAAGTCACAGAATGGAGATCTGTGAAGTCAGAATGCAGGTGTGTGAAGTCATAGAATGGAGGTGTGTGAAGTCATAGATTGGAGGTGTGTGAAGTCACAGAGGGAGGTGTGTGAAGTCACAGAATGGAGTTCTGTGAAGTCACAGTGTAGGTGTGTGAAGTCATAGAATGGAGGTGTGTGAAGTCATAGAATGGAGCTGTGTGATGTCAGAATTGAGGAGTGTGAAGTCCTAGAATGGATGTGTGTGAATTCATAGAATGGAGGTGTGTGACGTCACAATGGAAGTGTGTGAAGTCACAGAATGGAGGTGTGTGTAGTCATATATTGGAGGTGTGTGAAGTCAGAATGGAGGTGTGTGAAGTCACAGAATGGAGGTGTGTGAACTCAGAATGGAGGTGTTTGAAGTCATAGATGGAGGTGTGTGAACTCACAGTATGGAGGTGTGTGAAATCATAGAATGGAATTTTGTGAATTCACAGAATGGAGCTGTGTGAAGTCAGAATGGAAGAGTGTGAAGTCATAGAATGGAGGTGTGTGAAGTCAGAATGGAGGTGTGTGAACTCATAGAATGGACGTGTGTGAAGTCACAATGGAGGTGTGTGAAGACAGAGAATGGAGGTGTGTGAAGTCACAGAATGGAGGTGTGTGAAGTCATAGAATGGAGGTGTGTGAAGTCATAGAATGGAGGTGTGTGAAGTCATAGAACGGATGTTTCAGTAATAAGAATGAAGGTGTGTGAAGTCATAGAATGGAGGTGTGTGAAGTCAAAATGGAGATGTGTGAACTCATAGAATGGAGGTGTGTGAAGTCACAGAATGGAGGTGTGTGAAGTCAGAATGGAGGTGTGAAGTCATAGAATGGGGGTGGGTGAAGTCATGGAAAGGAGGTGTGGAAAGTCATAGAATGGAGAAGTTTGAAATCATAGAGTGGAGATGAGTGAAGTCACATATTCAAAGTCAGTGAAGTCATAGAATGGAGGTGTGTGAAGACAGAATGGAGGTGTGTGAAGTCAGAATGGAGGTGTGTAGTCAGATAATGGAGGTGTGTGAAGTCACAATGCAGGTGTGTGAAGTCATAGAATGGAGGTGTGTGAAGTCATAGAATGGAGGTGGTGAAGTGACAGAATGGAGGTGTGTGAAGTCATAGAATGGAGGTGTGTGAAGTCACAGAATGGTGGTGTGTGAAGTCATAGAATGGAGGGGTGTGAAGCCATAGAATGGAGGTGTGTTAAGTCATAGAATGGAGGTGTGGAGTCACAGAATGGAGGTGTGTGAAGTCACAGAATGGAGGTGTGTGAACTGAGAATGGAGGTGTGTGAAGTCACAGAATGGATGTGGGTGAAGTCATACAATGGAGGTGTGTGAAGTCACAGAATGGAGGTGTGTGAATTCATAGAAGGGAGGTGTGTGAAGTCATAGAATGGAGGTGTGTGAAGTCACATAATGGTGGTGTGTGAAGTCACACAATGGAGGTGTGTGAAGACACAGAATGGAAGTGGGTGAACTCACAATGGAGGTGTGTGAAGTCACAGAATGGAGGTGTGTGAATTCATAAAAGGGAGGTGTGTGAAGTCATAGAATGGAGGTGTGTGAAGTCCCAGAATGGAAGTGTGTGAAGTCAAAATGGAGGTGTGTGAAGTCAGAGAATGGAGGTGTGTGAAGTCAATGAATGGACTTGTGTGAAGTCAAAATTGTGGTGTGTGAAGTTAAAGAATGGATGTGTGTGAAGTCACAGAATGGAGGTGTGTGAAGTCAAAATGGAGGTGTGTGAAGTCAAAGAATGGATGTGTTTTAAGTCATAGAATGGAGGTGTATGAAGTCATGGAATGGAGGTGTGTGAAGTCAAACATTGGAAGTGTGTGAAGTTACAGAATGGAGGTGTGTGAAGTCATAGAATGGAGGTGTGTGAAGTCAGAGAATGGAGGTGTGTGAAGTCAGAATGCAGGTGTGTGAAGTCATAGAATGGAGGTGTGTGAAGTCATAGATTGGATGTGTTTGAAGTCATATATTGGAGGTGTGTGAAGTCACAGAGGGAGGTGTGTGAAGTCACAGAATGGAGTTCTGTGAAGTCACAGTGGAAGTGTGTGAAGTCATAGAATGGAGGTGTGTGAAGTCAAAGAATGGAGGTGTGTGAAGTCATAGAATGGAGGTGTGTGAAGTCACAGCATGGAGGTGTGTGAAGTCAGAATTGATATGTGTGAAGTCATAGAATGGAGGTGTGTGAAGTCACAATGCAGGTGTGTGAACTCATAGAATGGAGGTGGGTGAAGTCACAATGCAGGTGTGTGAAGTCATAGAATGGAGTTGTGTGAACTCAGAAAGGAGGTGTGTGAAGTCACAGAATAGAGGTGTGTGAAGTCATACAATTGAGGTGTGTGAAGTCACAGAATGGAGGTTTGTGAATTCATAGAATGGAGGTGTGTGAAGTCATAGAATGGAGGTGTGTGAAGTCACAGAATGGAGGTGTGTGAAGTTACAGAATGGAGGCGTGTGAAGTCATAGAATGGAGGTGTGTGAAGTCATAGATTGGAGGTGTGTGAAGTCAGAGAATGGAGGTGTGTGAAGTCATAAATTGGAGGTGTGTGAAGTCACAGAATGGAGGTGTGTGAAGTTACAGAATGGAGGTGTGTGAAGTCATAGAATGGAGGTGTGTGAAGTCATAGAATGGAGGTGTGTGAAGTCATAGATTGGAAGTGTGTGAAGTCATAAATTGGAGGTGTGTGAAGTCACAGGGTGAGGTGTGTGAAGTCACAGAATGGAGATCTGTGAAGTCAGAATGCAGGTGTGTGAAGTCATAGAATGGAGGTGTGTGAAGTCATAGATTGGAGGTGTGTGAAGTCACAGAGGGAGGTGTGTGAAGTCAAAGAATGGAGTTCTGTGAAGTCACAGTGTATGTGTGTGAAGTCATAGAATGGAGGTGTGTGAAGTCATAGAATGGAGCTGTGTGATGTCAGAATTGAGGAGTGTGAAGTCCTACAATGGATGTGTGTGAACTCATAGAATGGAGGTGTGTGACGTCACAATGGAAGTGTGTGAAGTCACAGAATGGAGGTGTGTGAAGTCATATATTGGAGGTGTGTGAAGTCAGAATGGAGGTGTGTGAAGTCACAGAATGGAGGTGTGTGAACTCAGAATGGAGGTGTTTGAAGTCATAGATGGAGGTGTGTGAAGTCACAGTATGGAGGTGTGTGAAATCATAGAATGGAATTTTGTGAATTCACAGAATGGAGCTGTGTGAAGTCAGAATGGAGGAGTGTGAAGTCATAGAATGGAGGTGTGTGAAGTCAGAATGGAGGTGTGTGAACTCATAGAATGGACGTGTGTGAAGTCACAATGGAGGTGTGTGAAGACAGAGAATGGAGGTTTGTGAAGTCACAGAATGGAGGTGTGTGAAGTCATAGAATGGAGGTGAGTGAAGTCATAGAATGGAGGTGTGTGAAGTCATAGAATGGATGTTTCTGAAGTAAGAATGAAGGTGTGTGAAGTCATAGAATGGAGGTGTGTGAACTCACAGAATGGAAGTGGGTGAACGCACAATAGAGGTGTGTGAAGTCACAGAAGGGAGGTGTGTGAATTCAGAAGGGAGGTGTGTGAAGTCACAGAATGGAGGTGTGTGAAGTCACAGAATGGAGGTGTGTGAATTCAGAAGGGAGGTGTGTGAAGTCATAGAATGGAGGTGTGTGAAGTCACAGAATGGAAGTGTGTGAAGTCAAAATGGAGTTGTGTGAAGTCAGAGAATGGAGGTGTGTGAAGTCAATGAATGGACTTGTGTGAAGTCAAAATTGTGGTGTGTGAAGTCACAGAATGGAGGTATGTGAAGTCACAGAATGGAGGTGTGTAAACCGAGAATGGAGGTGTGTGAAGTCACATAATGGAGGTGTGTGAAATCACAGAATGGAGGTATGTGAAGACACAGAATGGAAGTGGGTGAACTCACAATGGAGGTGTGTGAAGTCACAGAATGGAGGTGTGTGAATTCATAGAAGCGAGGTGAGCGAAGTCATAGAATGGAGGTGTGTGAAGTCACAGAATGGAAGTGTGTGAAGTCAAAATGGAGGTGTGTGAAGTCAGAGAATGGAGGTGTGTGAAGTCAATGAATGGACTTGTGTGAAGTCAAAATTGTGGTGTGTGAAGTCAAAGAATGGATGTGTGTGGAGTCACAGAATGGAGGTGTGTGAAGTCAAAATGGAGGTGTGTGAAGTCAAAGAATGGATGTGTTTGAAGTCATAGAATGGAGGTGTATGAAGTCATGGAATGGAGGTGTGTGAAGTCAAACATTGGAAGTGTGTGAAGTTACAGAATGGAGGTGTGTGAAGTCATAGAATGGAGCTGTGTGAAGTCATAGAATGGAGGTGTGTGAAGTCAGAGAATGGAGGTGTGTGAAGTCAGAATGCAGGTGTGTGAAGTCATAGAATGGAGGTTTGTGAAGTCATAGATTGGAAGTGTGTGAAGTTATTAATTGGAGGTGTGTGAAGTCACAGAGGGAGGTGTGTGAAGTCATAGAATGGAGTTCTGTGAAGTCACAGTGGAGGTGTGTGAAGTCATAGAATGGAGTTGTGTGAAGTCACACCATGGAGGTGTGTGAAGTCAGAATGGAGATGTGTGAAGTCATAGAATGGAGGTGTGTGAAGTCACAATGCAGGTGTGTGAACTCATAGAATGGAGGTGGGTGAAGTCACAATGCAGGTGTGTGAAGTCATAGAATGGAGTTGTGTGAACTCAGAAAGGAGGTGTGTGAAGTCACAGAATAGAGGTGTGTGAAGTCATACAATGGTGGTGTGTGAAGTCACAGAATGGAGGTGTGTGAATTTATAGAATGGAGGTGTGTGAAGTCATAGAATGGAGGTGTGTGAAGTCACAGAATGGAGGGGTGTGAAGTAACAGAATAAAGGTGTGTGAAGTCACAGAATGGAAGTGGGTGAACGCACAATAGAGGTGTGTGAAGTCACAGAAGGGAGGTGTGTGAATTCAGAATGGAGGTGTGTGAAGTCACAGAATGGAGGTGTGTGAATTCAGAAGGGAGGTGTGTGAAGGTATAGAATGGAGGTGTGTGAAGTCACAGAATGGAAGTGTGTGAAGTCAAAATGGAGGTGTGTGAAGTCACAGAATGGAGGTGTGTGAAGTCACAGAATGGAGGTGTGTGAACTGAGAATGGAGGTGTGTGAAGTCACAGAATGGAGGTGTTTGAAGTCATACAATGGAGGTGTGTGAAGTCACAGAATGGAGGGGTGTGAATTCATAGAAGGGAGGTGTGTGAAGTCATAGAATGGAGGGGTGTGAAGTCATATAATGGAGGTGTGTGAAGTCACAGAATGGAGGTGTGTGAAGACACAGAATGGAAGTGGATGAACTCACAATGGAGGTGTGTGAAGTCACAGAATGGAGGTGTGTGAATTCATAGAAGGGAGGCGTGTGAAGTCATAGAATGGAGGTGTGTAAAGTCACAGAATGGAAGTGTGTGAAGTCAAAATGGAGGTGTGTGAAGTCAGAGAATGGAGGTGTGTGAAGTCAATGAATGGACTTGTGTGAAGTCAAAATTGTGGTGTGTGAAGTCACAGAATGGAGGTGTGTGAAGTCACAGAATGGAGGTGTGTGAACTGAGAATGGAGGTGTGTGAAGTCACAGAATGGAGATGTGTGAAGTCATACAATGGAGGTGTGTGAAGTCACAGAATGGAGGGGTGTGAATTCATAGAAGGGAGGTGTGTGAAGTCATAGAATGGAGGGGTGGGAAGTCACATAATGGAGGTGTGTGAAGTCACAGAATGGAGGTGTGTGAAGACACAGAATGGAAGTGGGTGAACTCACAATGGAGGTGTGTGAAGTCACAGAATGGAGGTGTGTGAATTCATAGAAGGGAGGTGTGTGAAGTCATAGAATGGAGGTGTGTGAAGTCACAGAATGGAAATGTGTGAAGTCAAAATGGAGGTGTGTGAAGTCAGAGAATGGAGGTGTGTGAAGTCAATGAATGGACTTGTGTGAAGTCAAAATTGTGGTGTGTGAAGTCAAAGAATGGATGTGTGTGGAGTCAAAGAATGGAGGTGTGTGAAGTCAAAATGCAGGTGTGTGAAGTCATAGAATGGATGTGTTTGAAGTCATAGAATGGAGGTGTATGAAGTCATGGAATGCAGGTGTGTGAAGTCAAACATTGGAAGTGTGTGAATTCATAGAAGGGAGGTGTGTGAAGTCATAGAATGGAGGTGTGTGAAGTCATAGAATGGAGGTGTGTGAAGTCAGAGAATGGAGGTGTGTGAAGTCAGAATGCAGGTGTGTGAAGTCAAAGAATGGAGGTGTGTGAAGTCCTAGATTGGAAGTGTGTGAAGTCATAGATTGGAGGTGTGTGAAGTCACAGCATGTACGTGTGTGAAGTCAGAATGGAAATGTGTGAAGTCATAGAATGGAGGTGTGTGAAGTCACAATGCAGGTGTGTGAACTCATAGAATGGAGGTGGGTGAAGTCACAATGCAGGTGTGTGAAGTCAAAGAATGGAGTTGTGTGAACTCAGAAAGGAGGTGTGTGAAGTCACAGAATAGAGGTGTGTGAAGTCATACAATGGAGGTGTGTGAAGTCACAGAATGGAGGTGTGTGAAGTCATAGAATGGAGGTGTGTGAAGTCACAGAATGGAGGTGTGTGAAGTCAGAATGGAGGTGTGAAATCATAGAATAGATGTGGGTGAAGTCATAGAAAGGAGTTGTGGGAAGTCATAGAATAGAGGAGTGTGAAGTCATAGAATGGAGGTGAGTGAAGTCACAGATCCGAGGTCTGTGAAGTCATAGAATGGAGCTGTGTGATGTCAGAATTGAGGAGTGTGAAGTCCTAGAATGGATGTGTGTGAACTCATAGAATGGAGGTGTGTGACGTCACAATGGAAGTGTGTGAAGTCACAGAATGGAGGTGTGTGAAGTCATATATTGGAGGTGTGTGAAGTCAGAATGGAGGTGTGTGAAGTCACAGAATGGAGGTATGTGAACTCAGAATGGAGGTGTTTGAAGTCATAGATGGAGGTGTGTGAAGTCACAGTATGGAGGTGTGTGAAATCACAGAATGGAATTTTGTGAATTCACAGAATGGAGCTGTGTGAAGTCAGAATGGAGGAGTGTGAAGTTATAGAATGGAGGTGTGTGAAGTCAGAATGGAGGTGTGTGAACTCATAGAATGGACGTGTGTGAAGTCACAATGGAGGTGTGTGAAGACAGAGAATGGAGGTTTGTGAAGTCACAGAATGGAGGTGTGTGAAGTCATAGAATGGAGGTGTGTGAAGTCATAGAATGTAGGTGTGTGAAGTCATAGAATGGATGTTTCTGAAGTAAGAATGAAGGTGTGTGAAGTCATAGAATGGAGGTGTGTGAAGTCAAAATGGAGGTGTGTGAACTCATAGAATGGAGGTGTGTGAAGTCACAGAATGGAGGTGTGTGGAATTCAGAATGGAGGTGTGAAGTCATAGAATGGGGGTGGGTGAAGTCCATGGAAAGGAGGTGTGGGAAGTCCATAGAATCGAGAAGTGTGAAGTCATAGAGTGGAGGTGAGTGAAGTCACATATTCAAAGTCTGTGAAGTCATAGAATGGAGGTTTGTGATGTCAGAATGGAGGTGTGTGAAGTCAATGATTGGACTTGTGTGAAGTCAAAATTGTGGTGTGTGAAGTCACAGAATGGAGGTGTGTGAAGTCACAGAATGGAGGTGTGTGAACTGAGAATGGAGGTGTGTGAAGTCACAGAATGGAGGTGTTTGAAGTCATACAATGGAGGTGTGTGAAGTCACAGAATGGAGGGGTGTGAATTCATAGAAGGGAGGTGTGTGAAGTCATAGAATGGAGGGGTGTGAAGTCATATAATGGAGGTGTGTGAAGTCACAGAATGGAGGTGTGTGAAGACACAGAATGGAAGTGGATGAACTCACAATGGAGGTGTGTGAAGTCACAGAATGGAGGTGTGTGAATTCATAGAAGGGAGGCGTGTGAAGTCATAGAATGGAGGTGTGTAAAGTCACAGAATGGAAGTGTGTGAAGTCAAAATGGAGGTGTGTGAAGTCAGAGAATGGAGGTGTGTGAAGTCAATGAATGGACTTGTGTGAAGTCAAAATTGTGGTGTGTGAAGTCACAGAATGGAGGTGTGTGAAGTCACAGAATGGAGGTGTGTGAACTGAGAATGGAGGTGTGTGAAGTCACAGAATGGAGATGTGTGAAGTCATACAATGGAGGTGTGTGAAGTCACAGAATGGAGGGGTGTGAATTCATAGAAGGGAGGTGTGTGAAGTCATAGAATGGAGGGGTGGGAAGTCACATAATGGAGGTGTGTGAAGTCACAGAATGGAGGTGTCGTGAAGACACAGAATGGAAGTGGGTGAACTCACAATGGAGGTGTGTGAAGTCACAGAATGGAGGTGTGTGAATTCACAGAAGGGAGGTGTGTGAATTCAGAAGGGAGGTGTGTGAAGTCACAGAATGGAGATGTGTGAACTCAGAATGGAGGTGTGGGAAGTCACAGAATGGAGATTTGTGAAGTCATAGAATGGAGGTGTGTGAAGTCAGAATGGAGGTGTGAAGTCATAGAATAGAGGTGGGTGAAGTCATAGAAAGGAGTTGTGGGAAGTCATAGAATAGAGGAGTGTGAAGTCATAGAATGGAGGTGAGTGAAGTCACAGATCCGAGGTCTGTGAAGTCATAGAATGGAGCTGTGTGATGTCAGAATTGAGGAGTGTGAAGTCCTAGAATGGATGTGTGTGAACTCATAGAATGGAGGTGTGTGACGTCACAATGGAAGTGTGTGAAGTCACAGAATGGAGGTGTGTGAAGTCATATATTGGAGGTGTGTGAAGTCAGAATGGAGGTGTGTGAAGTCACAGAATGGAGGTATGTGAACTCAGAATGGAGGTGTTTGAAGTCATAGATGGAGGTGTGTGAAGTCACAGTATGGAGGTGTGTGAAATCATAGAATGGAATTTTGTGAATTCACAGAATGGAGCTGTGTGAAGTCAGAATGGAGGAGTGTGAAGTCATAGAATGGAGGTGTGTGAAGTCAGAATGGAGGTGTGTGAACTCATAGAATGGACGTGTGTGAAGTCACAATGGAGGTGTGTGAAGACAGAGAATGGAGGTTTGTGAAGTCACAGAATGGAGGTGTGTGAAGTCATAGAATGGAGGTGAGTGAAGTCATAGAATGGAGGTGTGTGAAGTCATAGAATGGATGTTTCTGAAGTAAGAATGAAGGTGTGTGAAGTCATAGAATGGAGGTGTGTGAACTCACAGAATGGAAGTGGGTGAACGCACAATAGAGGTGTGTGAAGTCACAGAAGGGAGGTGTGTGAATTCAGAAGGGAGGTGTGTGAAGTCACAGAATGGAGGTGTGTGAAGTCACAGAATGGAGGTGTGTGAATTCAGAAGGGAGGTGTGTGAAGTCATAGAATGGAGGTGTGTGAAGTCACAGAATGGAAGTGTGTGAAGTCAAAATGGAGTTGTGTGAAGTCAGAGAATGGAGGTGTGTGAAGTCAATGAATGGACTTGTGTGAAGTCAAAATTGTGGTGTGTGAAGTCACAGAATGGAGGTATGTGAAGTCACAGAATGGAGGTGTGTAAACCGAGAATGGAGGTGTGTGAAGTCACATAATGGAGGTGTGTGAAGTCACAGAATGGAGGTATGTGAAGACACAGAATGGAAGTGGGTGAACTCACAATGGAGGTGTGTGAAGTCACAGAATGGAGGTGTGTGAATTCATAGAAGCGAGGTGAGCGAAGTCATAGAATGGAGGTGTGTGAAGTCACAGAATGGAAGTGTGTGAAGTCAAAATGGAGGTGTGTGAAGTCAGAGAATGGAGGTGTGTGAAGTCAATGAATGGACTTGTGTGAAGTCAAAATTGTGGTGTGTGAAGTCAAAGAATGGATGTGTGTGGAGTCACAGAATGGAGGTGTGTGAAGTCAAAATGGAGGTGTGTGAAGTCAAAGAATGGATGTGTTTGAAGTCATAGAATGGAGGTGTATGAAGTCATGGAATGGAGGTGTGTGAAGTCAAACATTGGAAGTGTGTGAAGTTACAGAATGGAGGTGTGTGAAGTCATAGAATGGAGCTGTGTGAAGTCATAGAATGGAGGTGTGTGAAGTCAGAGAATGGAGGTGTGTGAAGTCAGAATGCAGGTGTGTGAAGTCATAGAATGGAGGTTTGTGAAGTCATAGATTGGAAGTGTGTGAAGTTATTAATTGGAGGTGTGTGAAGTCACAGAGGGAGGTGTGTGAAGTCATAGAATGGAGTTCTGTGAAGTCACAGTGGAGGTGTGTGAAGTCATAGAATGGAGTTGTGTGAAGTCACACCATGGAGGTGTGTGAAGTCAGAATGGAGATGTGTGAAGTCATAGAATGGAGGTGTGTGAAGTCACAATGCAGGTGTGTGAACTCATAGAATGGAGGTGGGTGAAGTCACAATGCAGGTGTGTGAAGTCATAGAATGGAGTTGTGTGAACTCAGAAAGGAGGTGTGTGAAGTCACAGAATAGAGGTGTGTGAAGTCATACAATGGTGGTGTGTGAAGTCACAGAATGGAGGTGTGTGAATTTATAGAATGGAGATGTGTGAAGTCATAGAATGGAGGTGTGTGAAGTCACAGAATGGAGGGGTGTGAAGTAACAGAATAAAGGTGTGTGAAGTCACAGAATGGAAGTGGGTGAACGCACAATAGAGGTGTGTGAAGTCACAGAAGGGAGGTGTGTGAATTCAGAATGGAGGTGTGTGAAGTCACAGAATGGAGGTGTGTGAATTCAGAAGGGAGGTGTGTGAAGGTATAGAATGGAGGTGTGTGAAGTCACAGAATGGAAGTGTGTGAAGTCAAAATGGAGGTGTGTGAAGTCACAGAATGGAGGTGTGTGAAGTCACAGAATGGAGGTGTGTGAACTGAGAATGGAGGTGTGTGAAGTCACAGAATGGAGGTGTTTGAAGTCATACAATGGAGGTGTGTGAAGTCACAGAATGGAGGGGTGTGAATTCATAGAAGGGAGGTGTGTGAAGTCATAGAATGGAGGGGTGTGAAGTCATATAATGGAGGTGTGTGAAGTCACAGAATGGAGGTGTGTGAAGACACAGAATGGAAGTGGATGAACTCACAATGGAGGTGTGTGAAGTCACAGAATGGAGGTGTGTGAATTCATAGAAGGGAGGCGTGTGAAGTCATAGAATGGAGGTGTGTAAAGTCACAGAATGGAAGTGTGTGAAGTCAAAATGGAGGTGTGTGAAGTCAGAGAATGGAGGTGTGTGAAGTCAATGAATGGACTTGTGTGAAGTCAAAATTGTGGTGTGTGAAGTCACAGAATGGAGGTGTGTGAAGTCACAGAATGGAGGTGTGTGAACTGAGAATGGAGGTGTGTGAAGTCACAGAATGGAGATGTGTGAAGTCATACAATGGAGGTGTGTGAAGTCACAGAATGGAGGGGTGTGAATTCATAGAAGGGAGGTGTGTGAAGTCATAGAATGGAGGGGTGGGAAGTCACATAATGGAGGTGTGTGAAGTCACAGAATGGAGGTGTGTGAAGACACAGAATGGAAGTGGGTGAACTCACAATGGAGGTGTGTGAAGTCACAGAATGGAGGTGTGTGAATTCATAGAAGGGAGGTGTGTGAAGTCATAGAATGGAGGTGTGTGAAGTCACAGAATGGAAATGTGTGAAGTCAAAATGGAGGTGTGTGAAGTCAGAGAATGGAGGTGTGTGAAGTCAATGAATGGACTTGTGTGAAGTCAAAATTGTGGTGTGTGAAGTCAAAGAATGGATGTGTGTGGAGTCAAAGAATGGAGGTGTGTGAAGTCAAAATGCAGGTGTGTGAAGTCATAGAATGGATGTGTTTGAAGTCATAGAATGGAGGTGTATGAAGTCATGGAATGGAGGTGTGTGAAGTCAAACATTGGAAGTGTGTGAATTCATAGAAGGGAGGTGTGTGAAGTCATAGAATGGAGGTGTGTGAAGTCATAGAATGGAGGTGTGTGAAGTCAGAGAATGGAGGTGTGTGAAGTCAGAATGCAGGTGTGTGAAGTCAAAGAATGGAGGTGTGTGAAGTCCTAGATTGGAAGTGTGTGAAGTCATAGATTGGAGGTGTGTGAAGTCACAGCATGTACGTGTGTGAAGTCAGAATGGAAATGTGTGAAGTCATAGAATGGAGGTGTGTGAAGTCACAATGCAGGTGTGTGAACTCATAGAATGGAGGTGGGTGAAGTCACAATGCAGGTGTGTGAAGTCAAAGAATGGAGTTGTGTGAACTCAGAAAGGAGGTGTGTGAAGTCACAGAATAGAGGTGTGTGAAGTCATACAATGGAGGTGTGTGAAGTCACAGAATGGAGGTGTGTGAAGTCATAGAATGGAGGTGTGTGAAGTCACAGAATGGAGGTGTGTGAAGTCAGAATGGAGGTGTGAAATCATAGAATAGATGTGGGTGAAGTCATAGAAAGGAGTTGTGGGAAGTCATAGAATAGAGGAGTGTGAAGTCATAGAATGGAGGTGAGTGAAGTCACAGATCCGAGGTCTGTGAAGTCATAGAATGGAGCTGTGTGATGTCAGAATTGAGGAGTGTGAAGTCCTAGAATGGATGTGTGTGAACTCATAGAATGGAGGTGTGTGACGTCACAATGGAAGTGTGTGAAGTCACAGAATGGAGGTGTGTGAAGTCATATATTGGAGGTGTGTGAAGTCAGAATGGAGGTGTGTGAAGTCACAGAATGGAGGTATGTGAACTCAGAATGGAGGTGTTTGAAGTCATAGATGGAGGTGTGTGAAGTCACAGTATGGAGGTGTGTGAAATCACAGAATGGAATTTTGTGAATTCACAGAATGGAGCTGTGTGAAGTCAGAATGGAGGAGTGTGAAGTTATAGAATGGAGGTGTGTGAAGTCAGAATGGAGGTGTGTGAACTCATAGAATGGACGTGTGTGAAGTCACAATGGAGGTGTGTGAAGACAGAGAATGGAGGTTTGTGAAGTCACAGAATGGAGGTGTGTGAAGTCATAGAATGGAGGTGTGTGAAGTCATAGAATGTAGGTGTGTGAAATCATAGAATGGATGTTTCTGAAGTAAGAATGAAGGTGTGTGAAGTCATAGAATGGAGGTGTGTGAAGTCAAAATGGAGGTGTGTGAACTCATAGAATGGAGGTGTGTGAAGTCACAGAATGGAGGTGTGTGAATTCAGAATGGAGGTGTGAAGTCATAGAATGGGGGTGGGTGAAGTCATGGAAAGGAGGTGTGGGAAGTCATAGAATCGAGAAGTGTGAAGTCATAGAGTGGAGGTGAGTGAAGTCACATATTCAAAGTCTGTGAAGTCATAGAATGGAGGTTTGTGAAGTCAGAATGGAGGTGTGTGAAGTCAATGATTGGACTTGTGTGAAGTCAAAATTGTGGTGTGTGAAGTCACAGAATGGAGGTGTGTGAAGTCACAGAATGGAGGTGTGTGAACTGAGAATGGAGGTGTGTGAAGTCACAGAATGGAGGTGTTTGAAGTCATACAATGGAGGTGTGTGAAGTCACAGAATGGAGGGGTGTGAATTCATAGAAGGGAGGTGTGTGAAGTCATAGAATGGAGGGGTGTGAAGTCATATAATGGAGGTGTGTGAAGTCACAGAATGGAGGTGTGTGAAGACACAGAATGGAAGTGGATGAACTCACAATGGAGGTGTGTGAAGTCACAGAATGGAGGTGTGTGAATTCATAGAAGGGAGGCGTGTGAAGTCATAGAATGGAGGTGTGTAAAGTCACAGAATGGAAGGGTGTGAAGTCAAAATGGAGGTGTGTGAAGTCAGAGAATGGAGGTGTGTGAAGTCAATGAATGGACTTGTGTGAAGTCAAAATTGTGGTGTGTGAAGTCACAGAATGGAGGTGTGTGAAGTCACAGAATGGAGGTGTGTGAACTGAGAATGGAGGTGTGTGAAGTCACAGAATGGAGATGTGTGAAGTCATACAATGGAGGTGTGTGAAGTCACAGAATGGAGGGGTGTGAATTCATAGAATGGAGGTGTGTGAAGTCATAGAATGGAGGGGTGGGAAGTCACATAATGGAGGTGTGTGAAGTCACAGAATGGAGGTGTGTGAAGACACAGAATGGAAGTGGGTGAACTCACAATGGAGGTGTGTGAAGTCACAGAATGGAGGTGTGTGAATTCACAGAAGGGAGGTGTGTGAAGTCATAGAATGGAGGTGTGTGAAGTCACAGAATGGAAATGTGTGAAGTCAAAATGGAGGTGTGTGAAGTCAGAGAATGGAGGTGTGTGAAGTCAATGAATGGACTTGTGTGAAGTCAAAATTGTGGTGTGTGAAGTCAAAGAATGGATGTGTGTGGAGTCAAAGAATGGAGGTGTGTGAAGTCAAAATGGAGGTGTGTGAAGTCATAGAATGGATGTGTTTGAAGTCATAGAATGGAGGTGTATGAAGTCATGGAATGGAGGTGTGTGAAGTCAAACATTGGAAGTGTGTGAATTCATAGAAGGGAGGTGTGTGAAGTCATAGAATGGAGGTGTGTGAAGTCATAGAATGGAGGTGTGTGAAGTCAGAGAATGGAGGTGTGTGAAGTCAGAATGCAGGTGTGTGAAGTCAAAGAATGGAGGTGTGTGAAGTCATAGATTGGAAGTGTGTGAAGTCATAGATTGGAGGTGTGTGAAGTCACAGCATGTACGTGTGTGAAGTCAGAATGGAAATGTGTGAAGTCATAGAATGGAGGTGTGTGAAGTCACAATGCAGGTGTGTGAACTCATAGAATGGAGGTGGGTGAAGTCACAATGCAGGTGTGTGAAGTCATAGAATGGAGTTGTGTGAACTCAGAAAGGAGGTGTGTGAAGTCACAGAATAGAGGTGTGTGAAGTCATACAATGGAGGTGTGTGAAGTCACAGAATGGAGGTGTGTGAATTCATAGAATGGAGGTGTGTGAAGTCACAGAATGGAGGTGTGTGAAGTCAGAATGGAGGTGTGAAATCATAGAATAGATGTGGGTGAAGTCATAGAAAGGAGTTGTGGGAAGTCATAGAATAGAGGAGTGTGAAGTCATAGAATGGAGGTGAGTGAAGTCACAGATCCGAGGTCTGTGAAGTCATAGAATGGAGCTGTGTGATGTCAGAATTGAGGAGTGTGAAGTCCTAGAATGGATGTGTGTGAACTCATAGAATGGAGGTGTGTGACGTCACAATGGAAGTGTGTGAAGTCACAGAATGGAGGTGTGTGTAGTCATATATTGGAGGTGTGTGAAGTCAGAATGGAGGTGTGTGAAGTCACAGAATGGAGGTATGTGAACTCAGAATGGAGGTGTTTGAAGTCATAGATGGAGGTGTGTGAAGTCACAGTATGGAGGTGTGTGAAATCATAGAATGGAATTTTGTGAATTCACAGAATGGAGCTGTGTGAAGTCAGAATGGAGGAGTGTGAAGTTATAGAATGGAGGTGTGTGAAGTCAGAATGGAGGTGTGTGAACTCATAGAATGGACGTGTGTGAAGTCACAATGGAGGTGTGTGAAGACAGAGAATGGAGGTTTGTGAAGTCACAGAATGGAGGTGTGTGAAGTCATAGAATGGAGGTGTGTGAAGTCATAGAATGTAGGTGTGTGAAGTCATAGAATGGATGTTTCTGAAGTAAGAATGAAGGTGTGTGAAGTCATAGAATGGAGGTGTGTGAAGTCAAAATGGAGGTGTGTGAACTCATAGAATGGAGGTGTGTGAAGTCACAGAATGGAGGTGTGTGAATTCAGAATGGAGGTGTGAAGTCATAGAATGGGGGTGGGTGAAGTCATGGAAAGGAGGTGTGGGAAGTCATAGAATCGAGAAGTGTGAAGTCATAGAGTGGAGGTGAGTGAAGTCACATATTCAAAGTCTGTGAAGTCATAGAATGGAGGTTTGTGAAGTCAGAATGGAGGTGTATGAACTCATAGAATGGAGGTGTGTGAAGTCACAATGGAGGTGTGTGAAGTCATAGAATGGGGGTGTGTGAAATCAGAGAATGGAGGTGTGTGAAGTCAGAATGCAGGTGTGTAAAGTCATAGAATGGAGGTGTGTGAAGTCATAGAATGGAGGTGTGTGAAGTCATAGATTGGAAGTGTGTGAAGTCATAGAATGGAGGTGTGTGAAGTCATAGATTGAAGGTGTGGGGAAGTCATAGTATGGAGGTGTGTGAAGTCACAGAAATGGAGGTGTGTGAAGTCACAGAATGGAGTTGTGTGAAGTCACAATGGAGGTGTTTGAAGTCATAGGATGGAGGTGTGTGAAATCAAAGAATGGAGGTTTGTGAAGTCATAGAATGGATTGTGTGTGAAATCACAGAAAGGAGGTGTGTGAAGTCACAGAATGGTGGTGTGTAAGTCACAGAGTGGAGGTTTGTGAAGTCACAGAATGGAGGTGTGTGAAGTCACAGAATGCAGGTGTGTGAAGTCAGAATAGAGGTGTGCGAAGTCAAGAATGGAGGTGTGTAAAGTCAGAATGGAGCTGTGTGAAGTCATAGAATGGATGTGTGTGAAGTCAGAATGGAGGTGTGTGAACTCATAGAATGGAGGTGTATGAAGTCACAATGGAGGTGTGTGAAGTCACAGAATGGATGTGTGTGAACTCAGAAAGGAGGTGTGTCAAGTCATAGAATGGAGGTCTGTGAAGTCATAGAATGGAGGTGTGTGAAATCATAGAATGGAGGTGTGTGAAGTCACAGAATTGAGGTGTGTGAAGACAAAATGGAGGTGTGTGAAGACAGAATGGAGGTGTGTGAAATCATAGAATGGAGGTGTGTGAAGTCATAGAATGGAGGTGGTGAAGTGACAGAATGGAGGTGTGTGAAGTCAATGAATGGACTTGTGTGAAGTCAAAATTGTGGTGTGTGAAATCACAGAATGGAGGTGTGTGAAGTCACAGAATGGAGGTGTGTGAACTGAGAATGGAGGTGTGTGAAGTCACAGAATGAATGTGTTTGAAGTCATACAATTGAGGTGTGTGAAGTCACAGAATGGAGGGGTGTGAATTCATAGAAGGGAGGTGTGTGAAGTCATAGAATGGAGGGGTGTGAAGTCACATAATGGAGGTGTGTGAAGTCACAGAATGGAGGTGTGTGAAGACACAGAATGGAAGTGGGTGAACTCACAATGGAGGTGTGTGAAGTCACAGAATGGAGGTGTGTGAATTCATAGAAGGGAGGTGTGTGAAGTCATAGAATGGAGGTGTGTGAAGTCACAGAATGGAAGTGTGTGAAGTCAAAATGGAGGTGTGTGAAGTCAGAGAATGGAGGTGTGTGAAGTCAATGAATGGACTTGTGTGAAGTCACAATTGTGGTGTGTGAAGTCACAGAATGGAGGTGTGTGAAGTCACAGAATGGAGGTGTGTGAACTGATAATGGAAGTGTGTGAAGTCACAGAATGCAGGTGTGTGAAGTCATACAATGGAGGTGTGTGAAGTCACAGAATGGAGGGGTGTGAATTCATAGAAGGGAGGTGTGTGAAGTCATAGAATGGAGGGGTGGGAAGTCACATAATGGAGGTGTGTGAAGTCACACAATGGAGGTGTGAGAAGACAAAGAATGGAAGTGGGTGAACTCACAATGGAGGTGTGTGAAGTCACAGAATGGAGGTGTGTGAAGTCACAGAATGGAGGTGTGTGAACTGAGAATGGAGGTGTGTGAAGTCACAGAATGGAGGTGTGTGAAGTCATACAATGGAGGTGTGTGAAGTCACAGAATGGAGGGGTGTGAATTCATAGAAGGGAGGTGTGTGAAGTCATAGAATGGAGGGGTGTGAAGTCACATAATGGAGGTGTGTGAAGTCAGAGAATGGAGGTGTGTGAAGTCAATGAATGGACTTGTGTGAAGTCAAAATTGTGGTGTGTGAAGTCAAAGAATGGATGTGTGTGGAGTCACAGAATGGAGGTGTGTGAAGTCAAAATGGAGGTGTGTGAAGTCAAAGAATGGATGTGTTTGAAGTCATAGAATGGAGGTGTATGAAGTCATGGAATGGAGGTGTGTGAAGTCAAACATTGGAAGTGTGTGAAGTTACAGAATGGAGGTGTGTGAAGTCATAGAATGGAGCTGTGTGAAGTCATAGAATGGAGGTGTGTGAAGTCAGAGAATGGAGGTGTGTGAAGTCAGAATACAGGTGTGTGAAGTCATAGAATGGAGGTTTGTGAAGTCATAGATTGGAAGTGTGTGAAGTTATTAATTGGAGGTGTGTGAAGTCACAGAGGGAGGTGTGTGAAGTCACAGAATGGGTTCTGTGAAGTCACAGTGGAGGTGTGTGAAGTCATAGAATGGAGGTGTGTGAAGTCACACCATGGAGGTGTGTGAAGTCAGAATGGAGATGTGTGAACTCATAGAATGGAGGGGTGTGAATTCATAGATGGGAGGTGTGTGAACTCATAGAATGGAGGTGGGTGAAGTCACAATGCAGGTGTGTGAAGTCATAGAATGGAGTTGTGTGAACTCAGAAAGGAGGTGTGTGAAGTCACAGAATAGAGGTGTGTGAAGTCATACAATGGAGGTGTGTGAAGTCACAGAATGGAGGTGTGTGAATTCATAGAATGGAGGTGTGTGAAGTCATAGAATCGAGGTGTGTGAAGTCACAGAATGGAGGGGTGTGAAGTAACAGAATAAAGGTGTGTGAAGTCACAGAATGGAAGTGGGTGAATGCACAATAGAGGTGTGTGAAGTCACAGAAGGGAGGTGTGTGAATTCAGAAGGGAGGTGTGTGAAGTCATAGAATGGAGGTGTGTGAAGTCACAGAATGGAGGTGTGTGAATTCAGAAGGGAGGTGTGTGAAATCATAGAATGGAGGGGTGTGAAGTCACATAATGGAGGTGTGTGAAGTCACAGAATGGAGGTGTGTGAAGACACAGAATGGAAGTGGGTGAACTCACAATGGAGGTGTGTGAAGTCACAGAATGGAGGTGTGTGAATTCATAGAAGGGAGCTGTGTGAAGTCATAGAATGGAGGTGTGTGAAGTCACAGAATGGAAGTGTGTGAAGTCAAAATGGAGGTGTGTGAAGTCAGAGAATGGAGGTGTGTGAAGTCAGAATACAGGTGTGTGAAGTCATAGAATGGAGGTTTGTGAAGTCATAGATTGGAAGTGTGTGAAGTTATTAATTGGAGGTGTGTGAAGTCACAGAGGGAGGTGTGTGAAGTCACAGAATGGGTTCTGTGAAGTCACAGTGGAGGTGTGTGAAGTCATAGAATGGAGGTGTGTGAAGTCACACCATGGAGGTGTGTGAAGTCAGAATGGAGATGTGTGAAGTCATAGAATGGAGGGGTGTGAATTCATAGATGGGAGGTGTGTGAACTCATAGAATGGAGGTGGGTGAAGTCACAATGCAGGTGTGTGAAGTCATAGAATGGAGTTGTGTGAACTCAGAAAGGAGGTGTGTGAAGTCACAGAATAGAGGTGTGTGAAGTCATACAATGGAGGTGTGTGAAGTCACAGAATGGAGGTGTGTGAATTCATAGAATGGAGGTGTGTGAAGTCATAGAATCGAGGTGTGTGAAGTCACAGAATGGAGGGGTGTGAAGTAACAGAATAAAGGTGTGTGAAGTCACAGAATGGAAGTGGGTGAATGCACAATAGAGGTGTGTGAAGTCACAGAAGGGAGGTGTGTGAATTCAGAAGGGAGGTGTGTGAAGTCATAGAATGGAGGTGTGTGAAGTCACAGAATGGAGGTGTGTGAATTCAGAAGGGAGGTGTGTGAAATCATAGAATGGAGGGGTGTGAAGTCACATAATGGAGGTGTGTGAAGTCACAGAATGGAGGTGTGTGAAGACACAGAATGGAAGTGGGTGAACTCACAATGGAGGTGTGTGAAGTCACAGAATGGAGGTGTGTGAATTCATAGAAGGGAGCTGTGTGAAGTCATAGAATGGAGGTGTGTGAAGTCACAGAATGGAAGTGTGTGAAGTCAAAATGGAGGTGTGTGAAGTCAGAGAATGGAGGTGTGTGAAGTCATTGAATGGACTTGTGTGAAATCAAAATTGTGGTGTGTGAAGTCACAGAATGGAGGTGTGTGAAGTCACAGAATGGAGGTGTGTGAACTGAGAATGGAGGTGTGTGAAGTCACAGAATGGAGATGTGTGAAGTCATACAATGGAGGTGTGTGAAGTCACAGAATGGAGGGGTGTGAATTCATGGAAGGGAGGTGTGTAAAGTCATAGAATGGAGGGGTGGGAAGTCACATAATGGAGGTGTGTGAAGTCACAGAATGGAGGTGTGTGAAGACACAGAATGGAAGTGGGTGAACTCACAATGGAGGTGTGTGAAGTCACAGAATGGAGGTGTGTGAATTCATAGAAGGGAGGTGTGTGAAGTCATAGAATGGAGGTGTGTGAAGTCACAGAATGGAAGTGTGTGAAGTCAAAATGGAGGTGTGTGAAGTCAATGAATGGACTTGTGTGAAGTCAAAATTGTGATGTGTGAAGTCAAACAATGGATGTGTGTGGAGTCAAAGAATGGAGGTGTGTGAAGTCAAAATGGAGGTGTATGAAGTCATAGAATGGATGTGTTTGAAGTCATAGAATGGAGGTGTATGAAGTCGTGGAATGGAGGTGTGTGAAGTCAAACATTGGAAGTGTGTGAATTCATAGAAGGGAGGTGTGTGAAGTCATAGAATGGAGGTGTGTGAAGTCATAGAATGGAGGTGTGTGAAGTCAGAGAATGGAGGTGTGTGAAGTCAGAATGCAGGTGTGTGAAGTCAAAGAATGGAGGTGTGTGAAGTCATAGATTGGAAGTGTGTGAAGTCATAGATTGGAGGTGTGTGAAGTCACAGAGGGAGGTGTGTGAAGTCACAGAATGGAGGTCTGTGAAGTCACAGTGGAGGTGTGTGAAGTCATAGAATGGAGGTGTGTGAAGTCACAGCATGGACGTGTGTGAAGTCAGAATGGAAATGTGTGAAGTCATAGAATGGAGTTGTGTGAAGTCACAATGCAGGTGTGTGAACTCATAGAATGGAGTTGGGTGAAGTCACAATGCAGGTGTGTGAAGTCATAGAATGGAGTTGTGTGAACTCAGAAAGGAGGTGTGTGAAGTCATACAATGGAGGTGTGTGAAGTCATACAATGGAGGTGTGTGAAGTCACAGAATGGAGGTGTGTGAAGTCATAGAAGGGAGGTGTGTGAAGTGATAGAATGGAGGTGTGTGAAGTCACAGAATGGAGGTGTGTGAAGTCAGAATGGAGGTGTGAAGTCATAGAATAGATGTTG